>CM068836.1:29660625-30260625 GCA_028554795.2 Sinohyriopsis cumingii | reverse complement strand
GTGCAGTTTAAATTGTCTGGGGTGCTGCTGTAAAGTTAGTTTAGATCCCTGCCTAACTTCACTAATTCTAAGATGAAACCCTGACCCAAACAAAACACAGATGAACCAATTATCTGGATATTTTGGGAATGATCATTTTTCTGTAGATTTTACTAGTATGCTGTAAGTTTGTATTTTAAGGGTAATTTTCATAAGACTTAAGCAAAATTGTAAGAGTTGGCAGGTTGGTCATCCACAACACGGTTGAGATTGGAAGATATTCATTCAAACATTTTTAAAAAATTATCTTCAGATTAATAACGCTTGATGCAATTAACTAACACATATGAGACTGTGCTCAAGTGTTGGCAGAGCACCAGATATTGTCACATATCAAATGCAAAACTCTAACATCTACTAAATAGTTTCAAACATATCTGAGTCTGAATGTGTTCAATATGCACTTAAGTGGTAATTTGTACATTACATGTAATACATTTCTGGCCACTGTCTCAATGAAAATTTTGATGTACATATGATCAAGCTTATTCAACAATATTATGAAACACATTAATAACATGAGATGAATTCATGTACATGTATCTCTCACCCCATTCATATCCAAACAAAGAAACATTGAATGCAAGATTCTCTATTCCGACTGTCATGCGGTAATTGCAGGTGTCAATGAATATAAAGGTGTGGAATGACCGCATCACAAGATCAACATCAACACAGCATTCTACTCCTGTACAGTATGATGGAATGTGACATGAAACTGGGCCAGTCAGGTCAGGTAGTGAAAAGTTCTTTGGACATTCTGACAATGAAGAAAAAGTTCACGTGATTTATTAAAACATGAGAAGAAAATACATTCAAACCAAATATTCAGTAAGCATTTGTATAAAACTTTTCAACAGAAATATAACCTGCTGTCACTTGCCACTCCAAACTAAGAATAGCTGAACAAAAATGCTTGGTTGGCAAGTTATGTATTAATACATCTCATGCATATTAATGCAGGCTATTCTTGTGGGAATGGAAGTGAGTGGGTCATCTACTGCTGTGTATACACTATGCTCAAGCAATCACATATTAAGCAACAATATAAGATGGCTCTATGTGCTTTTAGATATGTAATAAGCACTTGTCAGCTAAAACAAAACATGCCAAAATACAAACCTGTAGAAATTAGCAAAGTACACATTATGTAGACTGTTTACCATATACATGCAATTACTTAACACATTAAACTGAGGAAAAAAATTATTTAATTTTGAGAAATTTCCTTACAAAATTGTTTTACAAAGGTATGAAATAGTACTCACCGGAATTCCATCCATTCTCAGATGCAATATATGGCACAGACTTTCGACTGCACTGTTGGCTTTGTATATATGGAGCTACACCCAATGTTTCAAGGAGTCTGTCGACTATATCAGACCTCAGTTGTTTAGCAACTGGGAAGTCTCTCTCCACAAGCCATTCAATGAGAGAAAAATCTGTAGAATTTTATAAACAATATAAGTTCAGTTACTTGTCTCAAGCAATCCTATCTGAAAAGTGTTAAAATATTACCAGATGAAACAAAACTACTCTTCAGTGATGATTTATTTATCAACAACAATTTAACTGAAAGGACTGTGATAATGAGACAATTAAGGTTTGATATAGGCTTACTGGCAGTAGCCTCCTGCAAAAGCTCCACTGTATCAACCTCAGATGCAAGTTATGGATATCTAAAAAAAAAAGTGTTTATGAGTCTACAATAAAAGTTTGTTAATCTTTCCTTTATTATCAATGTATATTAATTATTACTTTGTATCTACATTGGTAAAATAAATATGAAACATGGATCATGTTCTGTCTGGTCTTATTTATCAACTCAAACTGTTACAGATAAATAGCTGATCTATCTAATTATCAGACCACTAATTTAGACTTGAATTGGTCCTATTTTTGTGCAAATGGCAGTGGCATTTGGGCAAGTTTAGCCTCCATAAAACTATATGCTTTAATGTAAAAGCTATTACCCTGGATGGCATATCCTTGGTCCCAGGTACATATGCGTTTTGGAAGATGAGCCATGTCAAAAATTACTGTGTCCAGATAACATGCAGACTTTGCTTCAAGACAAACACTCAGGTTCATATTCACCAGGTATTCCATTTTCCCAGGGTGGTCCTCCACATTGTAACTGAAACAAAATTGTATTTCTGTATTTAAATGCTTAATACACAGGTAGCCAGGATAAGCTCCCTTGCTGATATCAAGTACAATTTCCACTATGAACATTTAAAAAGCACAGAAGTATGTAGGAGTGAACTACATCAGATCAAGTCGTCATCTCACTTCTTTCTCAAGATGCCCATAAACTGCCTATGGAAGATGAGAAATAATAATATTCTGTAGCTTTATTCCCATTCAAAATGCAAATTGCTTCCAATTTTCATGATAGCTAAGTCCAAACTTTGGTAGATGTGGGACAATAAAGGAAACATGAAATCATGGATACAGCTTAACATCCCAGTAAATATTTCAAACAAATGAGCTATAGTCTACTTCCCAGAATATTAAGTGGTATACACTGAATATTAATGCATTCATCACAACCTACTGTCCCACCTGCATTCTTATATTCCCAATTTACCATCACCTCACCTCAATTGTACCTGCTTGCAAAATTTTTAACAAACAACACAAACACTAAACAAATGCTGACAACACCAGTAGAAATGTGACAACTGTGTCTTGTGATGCTTATGCAAGTTAGACAAAACTGTAACAAGACATTCAACCTCTTTATATCTCAAAACTTGTCAACTTTTAATATAAATTTTCTCTGTTCTGGAATTGAAAGCAAGGTAAAACTAAATTTCTAATGTCACACATATGTCAAATGTAGAATTAACAATCACTTGCAGTGAAGTAACTAACTTAATGATTAACAATTTAGGCATTGCAACCAAGTAAAAACAAAGTAAAAAGACTAATAAAGGCAACATTAGAACTTACTCAAGATGAATAATTCCCTGAAGGTAAATGCTCTCCAATTTTCCCCAGTCATAATCCACTAGTGAGATGTTATATTTCAGTCCCTCTATTCCAACATGCATTGTGTAAGAACATGGATCAATAGAAAGGAAGGTGTGGAAATTTCGATGAAGAGTGTTCACATTAGTACAGCATTCCACTCCGGTGCAGTAATGAGGGACACTGCATTTTATTTGATCTGGGAGTGCATTCAGTGTGAGGTTCGATGCACATTCTGAAACAACAAACAAGACATAAAATCAAAGAAGAAAAAAACATGTTCTTGTATATAAGCAAATTACAAACATGCATAGAACAAAGGTAGTGTTAGAAGCATTTTCTTCAGTAGAGTTTAGCAGCTTTAAAAGCAAAATGTTGAAATAGCAACTCAGCACAAGCACTAGAAAAACCCACATTTCTATAGGTGTTTTCATTTGACATTTCAATAGGTTTTTCATTTGACATTTTTATAGGTGTTTTCATTTGACATTTCAATAGATGTTTTCATCTGACATTTTTATACGTGTTTTCATTTGACATTTCAATAGGTGTTTTCATTTGACATTTTTATGGGCATTATATGATGTGAACAGAGTAAAACTTGTTTGATGCATTAGCCAAATTGGTAACAATATCTGATAACTATGCAATGGGTTAAATGATGCTTTTATATCAACTACTTCTCAATAACATACATTCTTATCATTAATTTCATGGTTCATAGATTGCATAAGAGACCTGAAAATTAAAGTTCTGCATTTTCAATTTTAACAAATCTGATGTGAAATCACCTTTGTTCCAACCATGATCTACTGATCTGAATGGTGACTGCACATTGCTGCATGGCTGATCAAGCAGAAACTCTGACAATTTCATGTCTTGTAGAAGTCTGGCCGAGTCCAAGGTCGATATATTGCTTCCATAGCTCAGATGATGATCTCTGAACCATTGACTCAGTGAAAAATCTACACAAGCAAAATATATTTAAATATTTAAGCCTCCCGGCTATATCATGCTGAGTTTTACTGTTTTTATAGGATCTAAAATATAAACGACACAAAAAGGACAAATACAAGGATTTTACAAGAACATCATAATGAAATATAAAAATAATTACATGCTTAAATTCCAAACTGAATACCAAGTTTTTAATTACCTAATTATGCAACTTAGCCACAATTACTATAATGCATCAAAATTAAAGTTAAGATTCAAAAGCAAGGAATTTAAAGAAGAAAAAACGGAATGTGACATATGATTCTCCCCCAGATATACAAAATATTATAATAATTTGGGAAAAATTAGATGGTAAAAAATAAAACATTGGGACTTTATTGAGATTCATACAAAATAAAGGGATAGCTGGGATGCATGATGCATTTAAAAACATTTCTCATAAAATTTAGTAGCATCTGAATATGCAATTACAAACTTTTCTCAGTTAAGCTCCTGTGGATGCCCTGCCAAGTGGATGTCCCCAATAATCTTCATGCATGTCCTTAGGAATAATCTCACATTATTTCAAAACAAGCATGGATGCCTGTCATATTCTCTGGTACAAGTGCCATACATACAAAAATACAGTTATCAAAAGCCATTCATGGTCATTGAGTTCTGTAATTGTTTTTCTCTGTTAGGCTAAATAATGTAACCTCTCAACTGGGATTTCTTCATCTTGGTGCAACCACAGCATAGATTATATTAGTCTGACTGTCTGCTAATGCTAGCAATGCAATGTGAGTCATAGCAAGAATATTACATTTGACACTTCAATTACCTTTAATTGCAAATGTTGAATTCTTGGAGCAAGGAAGTTTACGGAGTTTAGTATTCTGTAGGACAGTGTAGCTTATGTTGCAAATGTCTCTCTCATAACATAAATTTATCTTCATCGTCATCAGATATTTATTCTCTGTTGTCAAGTCAAAAATACGGAAACTGAAATATATAATTATACTTCCTAATCAAACATGATACTACATGAGCTTGATTCAACATACCAAGTACACATCTGAGCACTACTTTTCATTGGATGATGCTCCCAGCTTTATTTAATGGCAAATAAAGATTTTAGTTTGCATCTTAAATAAATAAGACTTGATTATCTAAATAGGAAACTTCCTCTGGTAATTAAGGCAGATTTGCTGATATATTCATCTGGTGTGGTCAAGTTTCATGTCATAATTAATGCTTTTACAAATCATCAAGTTTTTACTTAATGTTCATATGGATGGACATAGAAATCAACATGACACATGTATCAATCAAAACACACTAAACGCGCAACTTGGCCATGTTGACATTTAAATTAAGATTTAAATACAGACATAATAACATAATATGATGTACATGAATTGTACCTGTATACAAGATTATATAGTATACAGATAGATTATACACAAAACTAAATGAACTGCTGGTTCCTTTTCAATGTAAATAAAATATAGAATATTTCTTACTCAAGTCTGATCAGACTGCCAAACCACAACTTCTCCTCAGCACCCCATTCATAGTCAAGGAGAGACACGTTAAAGGAAAAGTTTTCTATTCCAACAGTAAGGAGGAAGTTGCAAGGGTCGAGCTGAATGTGAGAGTTGAAAGATCGACCAATTAAATCCACATCCAAGCAACATTCAATGGCAGAACATGTCTCAGGGATGATGCAGGAAAGTGGGCCTGATATTGGCAACAGTGTTGTATTCAAAGTGCATTCTAAAAATAGAAAGAACCAGAGCCTGGTCTACAAACATCAATGAATTGTATCATCATGTGGAACTGAGTATCAAACATAGATTGGATCTAAAGAAGTGGCCATGGGAATGGAATTTCCTTTTTTCTGGACAGCTCCTTACTGATGCAACATCAGTTCATGGATTCAATGGGGTTTTTTTTTTAGGCAGATGATTCCAAGGATCTTGGCATTAACAATATTGACATAATGGGCACAGCTATGTTGTCTATGACTGATGGAAATCTACCCAGTAGTAACTGCTATCTATGGGACAATATGTGGCAGAAAAAAAAGGATCTTGTTCCAATGGTGACATTATCGGTAATTAAGATAATTATGAATTAATGATTAAAATCCCCCATGAAATTGCTCAGGCATTACCGTAACATACATCTCATCTCAGCTCAATGTTGTTGTGAAATTTTAGCTGAATCTGTCCCAGGAAAAGATAACCTCATTGCATATGCTCTCTTGTTTTCCAATAGAAAAAAATCTGGCACCTGCTTCCAACAGCACAGAAAACTCCCCATTTATATCTGGTCATGAAGGAGCTGAACTACCAAACAAAACTGTGGACCAATTACTTCAAGCCAATGTTCCCAGTCTGTCTGTTGTCAGCAATGAAGATGCCGTTGTTGATTTTGTGGCATATTTCCTCAAGATTAGTCACATTTTACATCATCCTATCAAGCTGTATATGTGCAGTTTCAAATATTTCTGCATCAGACTGGGTATATACTTCTGATGGCATCAAAGTCAAATCTTTTTTGATACTGGGTGAAGATTAGACTCTTTCTAGTAGATAATTATACTTGGGCTATAAAGAGTTACTTTCTAGTAGATAATTATACTTGGGCTATAAAGAGTTACCTAGTGATTCATAGCAGTTTGGACTGTGTTTGGCCTACAAATATACTATTTACTTCAGACAGTATTAATCCACCTTCTAGACTCATGTATCTGGAGAAGTTATATCTACTCCTACATGATCTATACAATGAAGACCATAAATTCAATGGCCATCCATTCAGGTTGCCACTATGGCTGATAATGCAGGGATCAAAGGTCATCTTATTAAAATGCTAGGACAGTGGACCTCAGCTCATACATGTTTCGTATCAGGAACTCCAATGGTGCCATTCTAAATGGCATCATGCCATTTTGGAGATCCACCCATTCCTACGTGCATACTGTGTTAATTATGGGCAGTCTCATCTTCTTGTATTGCATATTTTTCATTCAGTGAAAGGGTCTGTGCATTAATTTAGGCTTTATGTATGTATTATGTCATTGTAATCCTTTCAGGATGTTATCATCCCAGTTCTTTCTATGGATGTTTTCCTCAGATGTGAGCAGTCAGGTTTCTTATGGAGGTGCATTCCTTTGGAGGATGTGTACTATTGTCTATACAACTAAGTGTTTCTTTGAAAGTTTTAGAGCTCTTACTATGGAGTACTGGAATCATCTGATTCCTTTACAATATGATGCATATTCTGCCTCAGCAGTGTGCCTACTCCGTGTCTATATCATGTTTGTTTATTTAGCATTAGGCACTTACTATTCCTATCGGACTCATATAGTTCAATTAGTCTTTTTCTTGCTCATCGAAATTATTTAATTCAGTAAAGTTTATTTGTGGCTGCTTATGGGCACTTTGTGACACTTGGGCTATTATCTGTGATGTCATTTTTTCAAACCAATGTATAACTATAGAGAGTATCTTAAGCCTGGCTTACACCTATTATTAAATTTTAGACCATGACCCTGGAAAGTGAACAAGCAGTGAACATCATGTACATGTTTTGTTTTATTTCTTTTATTTGGGACATTTATGCAAAATTAATTATCACATCACTGCTTTAAACTGCTATTTAATGATGTAGATTAGAATCAGTGTGGGAGAGTAAGTATACCCTACCAGATTTCTGAAATACTTCATTAAATGAAAACTAATAACTACAAACTTTGACAACATGAAAGCAGTTATCTGATTAGGCAAATGAATATTAATTTCAGTCAGAAGTATAATTTATGGCAGGTGAACATAAATGTGGAAATTCCTAAACTGGTGATTCTTCTGAATAAATACTTCACCAAATTAAAACTGATGATTACAAACTTTGACAACAGGAAAGCAGTTATTTGAGCTATCATCCTATCATTTCAGCCTTTTTGCATGTCACCATGTGCACTTTTCTGCAGGGCTTTTCGTGTAAAAAGGCCACAATTCTTACCATTTACAAGCTCACCCCCATATCAGTGAGAAATTGTGCAATACTGAACTTGATACCAATCATACCAATAGTATACTGCACTACACAGAACGATTTTGCAAAAGTGTCCGTTTTGTAAAGGAATTTCTACATCATTATCTGTCATAAAGTATGCTTCTTAGTAAAAGTGACATTCATTTACCTGCTAAATATATCTGAGCCTAAATATAACTGAGCTCTTATATTCTCAAGATCTGCAGTCATCATTTTTAATTTGCTGAAGATTTTGTTGGTTATTTTTTTTGTTGTTGAAAAAATGCAAGGGTATATATATATCTACTTGACCATGCCGAAATATATTTTCACTACTAACTTATGTAAGACAGACACCTTACCTCTTGTCCAGCCATCTGCACTAGAATGATATGGGGCTACCATTCTTTGGCATGGATAGTCCCTTAAATATGGTGCAATCCCAAGATACTCCAGGAGAGCTGAACTGGCAGATGTCGTCAGCTGAGATCCAGGTAAATATGCCAGGCCTCGATTGTTCATCCATTCATTCAGTGAAAAATCTTAATCAAAATTACAACAAAAAAATAAGAAAATAAAAATTAGATTAATGGAAAAGATTAGAAATCTATGATGTTTTCATCCTATGCAATGTTGTCAATAAATGATTCATTGGTGTCCATGTGGCAAAAACAGTGGTTTACAGAGTCTGGTCTGAGAAGGATTTGAACCTGGACCTTTCTGCACATTAGACTGGCATGCTGACCATCAAGCCTAAGTAACTCCAATAAGTAATGAGAAATGCTTGATTTAAATCACAATTACAAATGAATTACATAAATGAATCTCCAGTTCGTATTGTATGCATATCTAGTACACTTGTTTTACAATATAGAATAAAACAATGGTAAGTATGATTAAAAAGTTTGGTGTGCATAGAAAGTCAAAATAATTATTTTCACTAGCTGGCAATGTAGTCATAGAACACAGGT
This sequence comes from Sinohyriopsis cumingii, assembly GCA_028554795.2. Lineage (NCBI taxonomy): Eukaryota > Metazoa > Mollusca > Bivalvia > Unionida > Unionidae > Sinohyriopsis > Sinohyriopsis cumingii. The sequence goes on along the minus strand of CM068836.1, from coordinate 30,251,665 downwards.
AGCCCACCACAGTGCCTGAATAACCTATATGCAAAAACTTTATCCAAGTGTAATAGGTGGAGAGAGTGAGATATGGGTAACACTATATGCCGCAACCACTGTTGTGGATGGCCATACAAAATTATATGATTTAATAAATATATGAACGAAAGAAACAATTAGATTTGCCAGTCCCCACTGTTAGTATGCTTCCAATATCAATGCAAAAAACTCTTTTAATGTTTCCTTCACATTACAACATTTATTCAACATACAGGTAGCATTCATGGACAAAATACTTCCAACATTGTCTAATTAAACCAAAACCATTGGACTTTTTCAGCACACAGGTAGTACAGTAAGACCAGTTCTGAGTGACCACCTGTCTTTTTAACCACAATCGTAATGCACTGATCGGTTTTATTATACAAACGCTCTGTTCTGAGCGACCACCTGAGTTACCATGATGTCTTAGTAAAATATGCATATTGACACATCTATGAACTATATTGCAAAAACAGGGATATACTCCACCAATCTTTATTTAATCCCTGTTACAACGACCGCATTTACCATTCTAAAAAAAAAAGGTTGGCTACCGATATCTGAAATTTTGTATGTATGCTTATAGTGTTTTATAGTTTCTATTGTAAACCAGACCTGCACTTAGCCTGTTCCTGGTCTTATCACAGAGCCAATATGTATGAGTAGGACCCAGTATCCTTATGAAAAACCGTAACACGAGAACGTAGACAGTTACCCAATATCCCTATGAACGACTGTATTCCGAGAACATAGACACCAATGACCTACATGTAATCAATTGTAACAACAACCGCTTGGCTAACAACCAACCAAAACCAAACAAAAAATACAAAGAAAGCATTCTTGCTAGCAGTGATAGATACTACAGTCCATAAACCTGGCTAATGTACATGTCGAGAATTGCCATTGTAGTTTTAAAATTGACATAGTGGTTTTAAAATTGACATAGTGATTGGGTATATTGTTTGTCTTCAGAGATAATCCATATTGCTAAGGGTGAAGAAGGTCTTTGTCTATTAAACCAGCAAGAGAGAATGGTTTGCAGGATTCAACTGATAGTGTTAAAGACTTGTGATGTTTGTTGTTTGTTCCCCCACTGTTACAGTAATTACATCCCAATCACCAAGCTGTCATCAATTCAAGTTGGCGCAACCAGGTTTTACACTTTGTTTATAGAGTTAATCACTGTATGTCTGCTCTGAATTAAGCCACTGACTTTTGACTCTGAGTAAATGATTCTGTTTCTGGATGAGATAATTGTTTCTTTTTATTAGTGTGTGTGTCTGTGATTTGGATTTTTAACGTAGCTTTAACAATTTTTCAGTCATATTGCTAAAATGTCTGCAGTGTTGAAATTTACAGTGATATCTAGCACTGGGGCATCATATATAATTGTGTTATCTCCTTTTAGGCTTGACTTCTGTAATACGTTTTACAAGTTCTTTGCTAGATTGCACTCTTCTGGGCTGAGCTTCTTTAAAGATATCGGTAAGTCATAAAAACATACTTCAGCAGAGAAAGTATCCATAAGCAAATGTGTTAACCTTTGTAATATTGGTTGCTACACACTTAATTTTATGGCATCATAGAAACAGCTAAATACTGTGTATTGGTCAGGGGTACTGCAACTGTAGCATCACTTGCGGGCAAATTTTATACAACATCATACAGGTTTTGTTTACTACATAATGCTGTTTTGTTAAATGAGGGTCCTCTGCTGCTTCAAAACTGTATTAATTCAAGAGGTATTATTTCAAGGCAACTGTTTAAAATGCTCATCATTTAAATATTTAATTGTAAAATAATCTTATCAAATTAGATAAGCTGATTCTATTTTATTGCTTACCTGGTTTCTGATCTGTTAAACCCCACTCACAGTTTGTCTTGGGAAGCTTGACATCCTTCAGTAAGACTTCTTGCATGGAACACGGTTGCCTTGCCTCCAGACATGTACTTATATTCAAACTTACAAGGTATTTCCTCTCTCCAACTAGGTCATGGAGCATAAAACTGTAACATAAGATATGGTTTAGTAATACTAACATCTTAATATAGTTACTTTTCTTAGTCATTAATTTTGTATTATGCCTGACTGATGTATGATTTTCTCCTCCTCTGAAAGTTATGTGGTCTTTGATGAGGGAAATACAGTTTAACTGAAAAATACATTATTACCAAGCTATTAATGTCACTCAAGCAATAAGATCCATAAAAGACTATACAGAAATCTACAACAAATGAGCCAAGCCCCATATTTATTTCCATTATTTCTCCCGCCCCCCCCAGCATTACAAACCCCAACATCAAGCCCCATATCTATGAGAGTGCAACAAGATTCTAGGATTCACATCATACTATAAATAAACCCTATTATATTCAATAAATTGAATTTTCAAGTTTTGTCAGTGCGGGGGGGGTTAAAGTATATGTGTATATACCCAAATCTGCATTTATACATGTTTTGGCTCACTTGAACCCAACAGGTATATTGAACCAAGCAAATAAGTTATAGTCAGAAATGGTAAAACAAAACAGGAAAATATATTTACCATTATAATGGAATACTGCACAGAATAATATGTACTGCATTATATGTATGGTTTGATTAAAATGAAATATTGATTTGTGTGTTAAAGAACCAGATCCCCGCTACACTGATTATGCAATCTGGACCTAAGGATCAAGGAAAATATTTTCACTCCCAGCTTCTCTAAATTAGCAGGGGTGGGTGGGTAAAACATGTGTTGTGAAATTCAGGCAGATTATATAAATTCCTTGACACTTTAAGTTGCAAAATATCTTAGCAAAGATTATGTTCTTCTCTTACTTCTCTATCCCAAGATATGAGCAAATTTTCTTTCAGCTAAAATAAGCACGTTTAAGGAACCATCCTGCTTAAATTCACTAATACATTAAAATGAAGGCAGATATTACGATACATGCTTTCAGCAATAGGTTAGTTAGCTGTGTCTGGTGGTCAATTAATCATGTTCAATGTTTCACAATCAACATAAGGTTTGATCTGTCTGTCAAGGCAGAACTTACCATGACATCTTACTTTTAATTCTTAGTTTATGACCCACTGTCAAAAGATCTGGTTTATCTAATCTTAGTCTGTCAAAAATGGTCAGCACTGGCCAATTTATAACTGCATAATTAAAATTATCTCAATGGGTACTCACTCCATTCGAACAAGTCCAAATAACCAAATACTATCTACTTCGCCATACTGGTAGTCATTGAGGGAAATATTATACTTCAGTTTCTCCACCCCAATGCTGAGCTTGAGGTCACATGTGTCAATGAAAAGGTATGTGCTGAAACTGTAGCTGATTTGTGGAAGATAAACACAGCATTTTACCCCAGTACAGTACTCTGCCACACTACATCTGATATGATCATTTAGTGATGGAAGTTCTACTTTTCTTGGACACTCTGTAAAATGAAACAAGAGCAAGATTCATTGTTTACATACATACATCTGTTAGTGAGATGAGACTTTAGAAGTTGACTGTAGTGAAAATACAACACACTGAAAATATTCATAAATGTAAGATATTCTAAATATAAGCATATACCTATCTAAAATGGTATGCATTAACTGTCTAGTGGTAAGTATATACCTACAACTATGTGCTTGTATGTAAATATACATTTATTGCAAATGTTCTGTAACTTTACTGATAATTCATTGGCTTCATTCTACACGTTAAATCTTGCTGAAACAGGACTTAAATTGTTAAATATACTAAAAATGTAATAAATGATCTGGATTATGCACATGTTTTAAAAATAAAATATCATTAAAACCTAAAAACTTGACAAATCAAAGTATGAATGGCCTCAAAGTTAAGTAAATGTTTAAAAATTACAGTTAAAATTAATCAGGACAGTATTAAAAGGAGTTGCTTTAAATATATATGATAGACAAGTTAAAGATTGAAGAACTAAACTACATATTTGAGGAATTAAGCCTATTTATTTATATTCCATTACATGAGTGTTTAATCAAGCACTACATTTGCAATTTTTGTAATGCAACCTATTCATTGTTTAATATTATTCTTAGGAAGCAAGTGTGATAACTTTATCTTTCAATGCTTCCTTACTTAGCACTCACTGCTGACAGTCTTATCTTTCAATACTCGTTTTAGTGAAATATTGTAAATACTTCTGGTTTCTATTCCAGATTTTCATTCAAGTCTTACCATTTTTCCATCCTTGGCTGAAAGAAGCTGGGTTAATATTACACTTTCGCTCTGCCAGGAAGTCAATGACACCAGTCTCTTCAAACAGATTATTTAGGTCATGATTAGTCAGGTTCCCTGAGATGACACCTGCTGTTGCTGTCCAATTTGCAAATGAAAAATCTGTAGAGGAAAAGAATTACCAATAAAAGTAAATGACCATTTACTTGAAACATGTTTTTCAAAATTGTTATCATATTGATAAAGCAGTTGCCAAAGAAAGCTGGTCAATAGCCATCTTTCTGTATAAATTTCTTCCAATGCCATTGACTTATATATTATGAAAACAATTATTTCACGGTTTCTCAATTTTTGTAGCTTCACTCATATCTGGACAGCACATCAGCATCAGTTATCAATACTGAAAAACCTTTATACCAGGATGCTTTCTATGATAGTTGTTCAAGTTGTGTATGGCACTGCATTATAGATTTCCTTCAATATTTTCTATTTCTATAATGGTGGACATAGTGGAAGCCCGACTGGAACGGCCTTCAGGCTAGGATACTTTCTGTGAAATTTATACAAATTCTATTGAGCTGTTTTTAAGAAGTTTTTTAAGCTTTCCTATAAAATTAGTAATATCAACATCTGACAATAAGTTTGTAAACACATTAAAGAGAATTGTGCCAGGATATTATCACTCAAAAGTGGTTAAATTCTATTAAGTGGATTTTGAGAAATTAAGTGCTTTTATGTAATGTATTTAAAAAATCCTTGATGCCAGACTGCTTTCTGTCAAAGTTTTTTTTTGGCATAAAACTGGAAGCACTTTAAGCCAGGATACCTGTGTAAAATTTGGTCTTATAATTTTTTCCTTTTTCAGAAATGTCATTTTAAGGTTTATACTTTTAGAAACAGGCATGGGGAGGTGACAGGCATGCCAGCTTTTCTTGTCCAGCCAGCATGTACATCAGACTCCAGTTCCACGTCAATTCCTGGCTCAAAATCACTCATGGGTATTTCCATCAACACTTCGCCAGCTTCAATAATTTCATCCCCCTCAAATCATTCAAAATCATTGTCATCATCACTATCAGAAGTCACTATGTGTTGCAAGAAATCACCATCATATTCAGCATCAGAAATTTTAATTTTTTCCAGGTACCATGTGCTCAAAAGCAAGGATGTGTAAAAGTTCTTCGCTAAATTCACAGTAAAGTACAAAAGAATGCTTGTTCCGGGCCTCTATAAACCAATCAAATATAGTTTTACAAGCAGTCATGGCTAGATTAATAGGAAGCATACATTGTTGCTTACCTGGAAAATTACATAAGTCACGACAAACACTATGAGACATCGACCGATGACCCGACTAATGTAGCAACTAGCACTTTAACGGTTAAACTGTATTATAACATTCAAACAAAACATTCAGGTTTATCAATAAGACACTGTTTTCAAAAAGTTTTAGCACTATACAGCTGGCTCTTATATCTACAACAAAAAAGAACTGCCAGTTTTTATGAATATACAAGGAAAAAAGGCTGTGTTATAAAAGATACATATATAAATAGCCCTTGAATATGTAACATGACGCTAGTAATTGTATGTAACAAAATAAATTAGTCTTCCTTTATCTTCTTCATTAACTTACTTGAATCCTTGAAGCCTACATGTCTGCTGCATGGAATTTTCTTCAGGTAGAAGTTGGTAAATATTGGAGTTACCATCTCACAAGGCTCCTTTGCATTCCAGCACACACTGGCATTGAGGCTCACAAGATATTTGTCTTGCTTTACCATATTGTAGAGAGATAAGCTGTAAACAAATAGTAAATATATATATGCACCACTCCCTCAATAACTCGCGCCTGGATAACTTGCAATCATGCTTATAATGCGGTGTCTGGCATGACTCCCAATTTTTTCCAAAGAAAATATATTTTAAATATCTTTAAAATATGCTGAACATAAAAAAAGTACGATAAGAACTGGTAAACAAAGCCATGATACATCGCTCGTTTTATCATCAAAAATGGTGATTAATGCCCATAAAGATAGAATTTATATTGTGAAATTTGCAAGTTCTAAATAAGATATATATTATGTAAGTTTTTTTATGATAAATAGTTGTCAATACACCGTAAATAAACAGTCTGGTGAAATAGCAATCAATGAAAACTTCTGGTAAATAATAACAGGTGGCAACAGAGAATGAAATAAACACCAATTAAATGTCTTGCTATGTGAAAAGTCACGTTCTAATCGTTTAATTCCATTTCAGTGTAAACATTATAATCGCAACATATTCTGTTCTATGAAGACATAAAAAGAGTCAATCGACTATCACATTGAAACCCGTGAGTACTTCTGTGAGAACCTAATTACATGCCAGCTTTGTTCTGATCAACAACTTGGGGAAGTGTTTGTTGCATTAAAAAATTAATTAAAAGAAACCTGTGTTTTATCACTCTGAATATGTCTTTTGTATCAAATCAAGCAAGGGAGGTACAAAGAAAAAATTCAAAGGCATGCAAATCTGAGCATAAGAATTCTTATGGTCACTACCGTTATCAAAATTCATTTTATTTAACCAATCGAAAATGGTTTCACATTTTTATGTACTTAACATCATTAAAGTATATATTACCAATCAGTTATGTGTCTTAATCATTTGTAAATGTGACCATGGAGGGTAAAGGAATCAAGCGAAAGGCATACTCAGTGACTGTTTTTTTTCTTCACTTTACTTCTACCACATTCAAATCTATCTATGTAGTATCTATCTATCTATCTATCGTTTGTTCGTCCGTTCATTCATTCGTTTAATCGATCAACAATGTTTCTAAAAAAGAGTGTCGATCTTGTATTAAAAAAAAACACCTAATTTGGATCAAACAATAAAATTGGAATGTATCCAATTTAACACACAAATTAGTGACATAGTACACAATGTGTGAAGTGGTACACATGTTAAGCAATGGAAACCATGTGGAATAATGTTTTTGATGATCTCCTCAATATACTGTAATTTATCCTGAAATTAATGTTGCTCTATGAGGAAAAAATAAACAAAGTACACCGTTATGAAGAGATATTTATTCACAGTTAATCTCAGCATGATTATAAATACTGAGTATTCAACACTATAACCTGCCAACCCACCCACCCTCCTTTGTCTTTACGTCGATCCCTTTATTGGTTCTGGCTTTTTTATATAGGTATAGGTCCCTCAATATATAGTGAGGTCAATGTTTTGGATCCCGATGTGCGTGATTTATCGAGGGAGAGATGTACATATATAGACACACACACAGAGGTAAATAAACACAAATGTTAATGTGAATTAACATGTAAACATTTTTGAATTTGTTTGGTCTTTAGTGTCATCTTAATGATCTTGAAAGTGACTGAAATTTGTAAGGTCCCAAACTCTTCAACAAATTATTCAATATTAAATCCAAACTAATTTGAGAGAAAAAGGAAAAAAGAAAAAATAATAATGCCTCTTCCAAAACACAATTCAAAATAACACCAGAATGACACAATAAAATATAAACAGAAATGCATACAAGCACACACAATACAAACCACAACAAGTAGACATATTATTATTTTCCCTTTTTGGCTTAAATCCTTATATACTCCAAAATCTTATTCTAGGAAAAGATAGGGCATCCAGACCAATACATGATTAGACCAAGACAGTGCCAGTCCTCACAATAATACAAACAAAAACAACAAAACCTACACATAAACTAGTCACAGGACAAAATGACTCTGGCAAAGTCGCTACGTACTCTTAACAACCAATGGGAAAAGGGACGGAAACCTACCCGTAGCACAAAATGTTCCAAGGGGTGGGAGTACAGACCAAAGCTCCAAGCCAAGGGAAAATGGAAACTAGGCCCAAGGCCAACCCAGGCCAAGGGAAGGGAGTACATAATATTCCCAAAGCTTATGGGATAAAGAAACTAAAACAATATGATGAGCAAAACAAAAAGCAACCCTGCAAAATTCATATACTATTTATATTATTATTTATCTAAAACAAATAAACATCAAACACTGTAGGGGTGGACAGGGAAACACATACAAGATATGTATATTTAGAAAAACAGGGTGTCACTTCTAAGTCCTAAATTGCATGACATGCCATGAATGGGCTGAGAGGTGTTAACAAATCAAATAGGATTCCTTTTTGACAAATACTGAACCCTGTGCAAATTAAAGATATTGTAGAGAAATAGTTCCTTCTGTGGAGATTCTAGTGAAGAGTGAAAGTGTAATCTCAATAAAAGCATCATGGATGTTTAATGCATGACATACTCGATTCAAGATGTCACATAAAAATTAAATAAATTGACTAAATAAAATAACACTCTCCACAATATGGTGGGAATATTTTCAAATATGTCCCATGATGAAAATATATTCAAAAATTATCTCTTCAGTCAGTAAAAATGAAAATGTATTAAATCCTTTAAAGACTGGAGCAGATGCAAACATTTGCTACAAAATGAAATGCATATATTCAAAACATTATCATGCAGTGTTAAATGCATGACAAGCAAAAGAAATAATTGTGCAGTTTAAACTTGTACATTATTGCTAGGAAACTAATTTTCTAAGCAAAATGTTTCTTTGTTAATAATTACACAATTGTAATAAATCAAAACAGATACTACCTCACAAAGCCAGTACAGTCAAATGAAGAGCTCATATTGGTAATTAACCCATCTAGTCTTGCATTAATGCCATATAAACTGAACGGACAACCCAATGCATTCAAGATAAAAGCAGTAATACTGCTCCTTCTGTCAGCCAGAAGCACAGTTGAAAAAACCGCATATATGACCTGTTTTTGGGACTGATTTAGCCGATAAACTTATGTGGTTACAAATCAGAATGCAGACTTGGTGGTTCCAAGGAAAACCATGACCTTCTTGATGGGCTTAAGCAGCCACTTAAATTCTAGCATGTGCACTTACAAAGGAATAATTATATCAGGGCTTTACAATATCACCTGCTTTTATTCCTTAAGTCCGTATTTTAAGGGTCATTCTTGTAAGACTTTTAGCACAATTGTAAGAGTTGGCAGGTCTGTAGAGAGTGAGGTCTTGTTCATTTTGTAATATTTTATATTCTGCAAATTGAATGCTCTGCAATCTTTCCACAGTAAATATATCGACTTTAGCATTTTAATGTACCACAGTATTTTATTACATAACTGCCTGCAGTTTCTTTATCTATCAATCCCTTATTTCAAACAATATACTGTTAAAATCAGTCACACATATTCAACAGGAATAAATATTTATATTTAACTTATTAGTTACATTTAAATCAAAATGTTTGAACATATAAAGGATTAACCCTCTTTCAAGTGCTGACCTAGCAACTGGCATTTCATGTGCTCCAATGTGTACCAAGCTATCCAACTCTAAAAATTTGGCTTGATTGCCAGCTTCAAACTGACTTCATTAGGAGATCAGGTAATAATTGTTAAGAAATTTAGTCTTGAGATTTATTTGACTGGCGTATCTATAAATATAAAGGCTCTTAATAATCAATAACCACTAGGATTTCTTTAAAAGTGCAATCAATTTACTTAATATCAAACATGCTAAAAGCAGTGTGTATCATCTATTGTTATTGTAATAATTACTGGAGACCAATAAGTACTTACTGCTTGACAAATTTATTTTAAATGAATAAAATTAAGTGTTTTCAAGACCTTCTCAATAGCTGGCTTGTCAAGGAATGTTTAGATGCATGCCACTGTTTCATAGTGACTTGCTGATGAATAAAATAAGTGATCACAAATTATTCAGTTGCGAGTATAAGTAAATAATTACAAAATCTCTAGCTTTCACTACTGTTGACACAGTTGAAGAAATTAGTCTAGAGCATATATATATATATATATATATATATATATATATATATATATATATATATATATATACACACACACACACACACACACACATACAGTGGAACCCTGCTATAATGCGATAATTTGGGTCCAAAACATTGGATCAAGTTAATATCAGGGTTGCGTTAATGCGTGGTTTTACAGTATTTTACTTTTTTCACAGAACAACTCATTGGCATATATACGTGTATAGATGTCTAATGTATATCATGAATAGGGTATCAACACTGTTTACTATCATGCCATCGTGACATGCAGTTCATCCATAATGCATGTAATTCCACTGAAAAATTGCACAGATTTACAATATTCAATAATTTTGTCCCAGATTATTGTATTTGAATTCAACGTCTAATATACAGCATGAACAGAGTATTAACACCGTTTACTTGATGTCTGATATCGTACGGTCGATACTTGCAAGTAACCCATATTATATGTAACTCCATTGCAAAAACTGCATACATATTTAAACTATTCAATAATTCTGTCACAGATCATTATGTGTCTGAATTTAATGGGAAAATTTAACAGCAAAATTTGGTTAAGAAAGATGAAGCACGTGTATGGTTCATTAGGTTCCAGGGTCTATGAACGGTGTCAGTACAAATTTCAAACTGCTAAAATGTTCTCATATGCATTTCCATGTACATTTTTCAACTGCAAATTTGTTTGAACAACTACAGCAAGAATAATTAACAATCAACACGAGCTTTCAGCATGCATGTAACTTTTACTTCAGATTTTGTGAATATCAAAAGAAAAGGGTAAAAACTACTATACTAATCATTGTGCAAAGTGCAGAGAACGACTTGCGTTTGTGAACTTGCTTTTTCATCATGGTAAAATATTTTAGAAAATATAGAAAATTAATAAGTGCAGTAGGCCTGCAATGGTCACGAGTCAATTTTATTAAAAAAATTTAAGCTGAACGCATGTACAGTTTCATACTCTTTCAATTTCCAGCTAATAAACAGACATTATTTACTAGTCAACTGACTGCGTCATTAACACCGCCAAGCCCAGCAAACCTGTTAGTGGCTTTCGTTTTTTGATGTTTATTAAATTGTGACAATCTTTTATCAACCACCACATTGTCTGCTGCTTGGTTGTGTATCCAGTTAAAGAAGAAACACGTGTCAGCTATTGTTTGAGCAATGATTGTATGCAGAATTAAATGAAGACAATCACAAAGACAACTTACTGGCTTTACTCATGGATCAGTAATAAGTAACATTTCTGATAATGTTTATTTTGGCATAACACTTCAAGAACCTGATGAAATTGTTAAATTTCAGAAGCTATGCCACGATCGTATTATATTAAAATTCATACACGAACTATTCCTCATAATGATAATAAACGTTTTACACACTATTTCTCTTACTTAAAAAAAAAAATTTCCCCTGGTACAAGAAAAATACACGTACATGTATTTAAAATTTCAGGAACCATGCCAAGATCATATTATATTCGAATTCATATGTGAACTCTTAACCAAAATGATAATAAATGTTTTAGACACTTTCTCATACTTAAAAAAGATTCCGGGTACAAGAAAAATACATGTACATGTATTTAAAATTTCAGGAACCATGCCACAATCATATTATATTCGAATTCATACGCAATCTCTTCCCCAAAAAGATAATAAATTTTTTATACACTATTTCATGTACTTTGAACAAAATATATTTTTTCATGTGCAAATGAATATACACAATTTCAGGAGCCACACCACGACCATGTTATATCCGAATTTGCTTTATTGCGGGGCGTGTTATGGCGGGGTCGCACTGTGCTGTGTGTGAATATATATATATAACGGATAGGAAATCTTACAAAGCTACTACAAACAAATATAATGAACTTGCTTCAAAGAAAAAGAGTTATTGACTTTTTAAGTTCAAGGTCTTTTACCTAAACTGTTGACATATGAATGAAGTGGGTGATTCATTACTCACTCAAGTCTTATAACTCCTCCAAGCCACATATGAATGACAGTTCCCCAATCATAGTCAAGCAGAGAGACAGTACGTTTGTAATCTTCAATTTCCAAAGTCATTTGGTACTGACATGGGTTTATGTCAACAACAATATGCACTGGCCTTCCAATGAGCCCTAAATCCAAGCAGCAATCAACAGCTGTGCATTTTCCAGGGATATAGCATGACACCTCCTTCCCAAGACCAGGCAGGGACATGTTTGCTGGGCAATCTGAAGTATAGAGACACAATATTACAGTTTTACTACATATTGCAAATTGTAGAATTAATGCAAGATACAGGCCAATTTATATGTAACACTAAGTCAACTTTTCTACAATGCAGTAATATTACTGTTATATTCTTCACTAACAAACACATGTCAATTGAAATCGCACTGCAGCATATTAACCAAATCTATGCTTAGGCTTTATGAGCCAGTCTCGATTCCATTGTGTATTTCCACAATGTGGTGCATTCTTTGTAGTCACTGATGTTATGTATATTTAACTTGTAATCTTGATCTTTGTCTATAACTGAGGGTTACATTTATTTTCTTAAGGTGATATGGTACTACCAACAGGCATTACCATCATTTTTACTGATCAATATCTGCATTATGTTTAATTAGGATGTATAAAGAATTTCTTTAAAATAAAAATTTTATAAAGAATTTCTTTAAAATAAAAATTTTAACAAAATGTATTTCTTCTTTTTCAAGGTTACAGATTTTTATATTTCCCCAAATGTGGATGCTTTCTTTGCAATCACTGATGTTATGAATTATTTAATTAGTATTGTGTGCTTGCTCTCCATCTATAATTGAGGGTTATGGTTATTTCCTTAGGGTATTACTATCAGCATGAATTACTAACTTTCACTGATCAAAATTTGTATATTTTGAAGATAAAAGATTTGTATTAAAATGAGAATTTAACAAAATGTACAACTTCTTTTCAAAGTTGCAGATTTGATGATGTTGCTCAAAATTTGCAGGCACTAACTGCTGTTTTTGATGATAAAATGGGCATTACATCAAGGATTCATTTACCAATTCTTAATGCAATTTTATTCATGTTCACCAATTAGGGTCCAATTATTTTGGTATTTTCTATAAGAAGAAAAACAGGATCCAAGTCTACCCCCATGTTATAAGTAGGCTAATGAGTTAGCCGAGCAAGCTCAATGTGGGAGTAGTTTAATTTGTTTACATGGAAATTAAAAGTATTTCAGTGGCACAACATAATCACAAAGCAACTCTGAATAAACCTTGAAACTGGGGTCTGAGTGATTCACTTTTTCTGTTTGCCAAACGTTTGGTGCAAAGATTTAAAAAGGTACTGAAACAAGTTCAAGAATACAATATCTAACCAGTATTAAATAAACATTGGAAAGAAGGCGACAGACATCTAGCTCTGATATAAGACAGAATTTTATTCAAAGATGCACATACACTGCAAGTTTGGTTTGAATAGATGCATTAAAGTAGGAGCTATGACCTGACTCTGGACTGAATGGTGGATGAATGCATATCTAGATGGACAAAATGAATCCTGAAGCTGTATGTTTCCTAAAGTGGGGATATAATGTAAGAATGATGCCTCTGACTTTATTTGTGCAACATTCTATGTATTGTATTGTATTGTATTGTGTCTGTGACAATGTAACCTTACCACTGATCCATCCAGATGCAGATTTTCCATAGGGAACTTTATTTCTGTCACATGCATGGCTTTGTAGAAATTGTGATATTTTCAAATCTTCCAGAAGTATAGAGCTGGCATGGTCAGGCAGAGTTGGCATCTTGGCAAAGTCATTCTCTTTGAGCCATTCATTCAAAGAAAATCCTAAATGATTAAAGGAAACAATTTTTATCTAATTCCTTAAATTTAAAGTAAGCAGTAATCAGTTAATGCAATATTAATCTCACGAAAAAGGTGATATACCATTTTATTATAATCTATTTTTACACTGATTCTTTATATGAAACTATAAAAGCATATGATACTTAAATCTGACTGAGAATCATCAGGATTTGACTTAGTGGTTAGTAAGTAAATTTAACTTTTGAGCTGTAGTTAAAGACATGTTAATTCTCTTCCAAGGTCATGTATTCTAACCAACAATTTCTAGCATGTGCTCACACACACACACACACACACACACTAAAGTACATAATCACTAATCATAATATCTATGACATACCTAAGGAGTTTTATATCCAAATGGAAGGTATAAAAATATTTTCTTAAAAGAAAGATGACAAGCTGTTAACTTATCATAGGACATAACCTTATGACCACATGGTCACAACCGTAATCATGACTCAAGGGTCCCTGAATGCTGCCGACATATGAGAGGTGTATGATTATGTTTAATACTCCAAATAGTGTGCACAAAATCTGTAATACATAATCTTGATCCAAGGACACAGCCCAGTGCAATGAATGGTACAATTTAACAGATAATATAAGTATGTTCCATTCCCAAATTTTGTACTGAATTGCAAAATGCCTTTTTGAAGTAATAGTAGTGTCCTAATTCAACACCATCACCCCACAGATGCAGCCCTGAAGTAACAGTGGTATCCAGAGAATGGAAATATGGAATCATATATATTCAAGCAATGAAGTTAATTGAGTGATAAGTTATGCGAATATCAAAATTGAAAGATGTTCTAACCTTTGAACCTGTGGCCCCCTTCAGAGATGTAAACCACATGACAATGGCAGTAAAGAGTGGAAAGGGAAGTATGGGATCATATAACATTATGAAATTATAGTACTAAAGTTGATAAATGACTGATCTATTTGTGCACAGGCCTCATATAGGGTACATCGATCATGTGCATACCTATGTATTTTTATTCAAAAACATCTAGTTAACATGTGGAAATTCACTACAATATTGTTCAAGAGAATCAGACTCTATTTACCTGGTGTAACATAGTCCATTCTAGTGTCACATGCAACTTCTGGCAAATGAATATTTTTCAGCTGGACCAAGTCAATACATTTTCTGTGATTTGTGTTGAGACATGCAGAGACATTTGCATGAAGGAGAACAACCTTCTCATAATCCAGGCTATCAATCATCACCCTGTGCAATATATAAAATATAACAAAAGTTAGACATGTCAGAATCACAAAAGAGTCCATTTCAGCATATCTCTAATTAAACACCTGTAACAAGACTACTTGCATTTAAGTTATCAATCATTACCCTGTGCAATATATAAAATATAACAAAAGTTAGACATGTCAAAATCACAAAAGAGTCCATTTCAGCATATCCCTAATTAAACACCTGTAACAAGACTACTTGCATTTAATTATCAAGATTTATTAACTATTATTTATATGTTGCACTTAACATCGTTTTAATTCAAAATAAAAATTACAACCAGAAATAATATTGTTCATGCAGCAAGTTCCTAAACTTTCAATGTTGTTTCTGTGAGCCATCTGATTAATGTCTCTGAACTTTTGTATTGTTATATTTGTAATTTGATAAATGCAAGCTGGAGGTATCACAAATTACATATACACGAATTTCCCTATTTTAGTAACTGTTAGAACTTGTGTACTCTGGGCTAGTTAAGCTCATTTTGTAAGCACATGGAGGCAGCCATTTTGATCAGCAGTCTGCTTTAAAAAGTGCATGACTTCCATAATTACCACACATAATTCAATTTTGGCCACATTATATTTTCTACAACTACACCTTAGATCCTGTCTTTATTTCTAATGAAATCAATATAACCATAAAGGACCAATAGGTATTGTTATATGATTTAATTCTGACTATAGCTGAACATTTTAAGCTGCATGGATCTCAATAATTATCATGCATTTCTTCCACAGAACAGTATTCATCACTACCAATGTTCACCATGCTGCCCTCCCCCATACTGTAGTGAAAAGTGAGTTATTAAATAATATACCTCACAATTTATCAACCTAACAACCAATGTTATTATACGAGACAGGTAAACAAAGCTTACCATGGGTCACTCAAAAGATTTATTTTACACAGATCAGGTTCAAAGAGGTCAAAGGCTAAACAGTTTGCTAATTCCTTTAACGCCAGGATATAAATCTGCTTATCCCCGTTTTTTTCTTAATACTTTTCTTTCATTTAATCTAACAGTTTTAAATATCAGTTCATATTACTTCTATGTTCCAATGCTTTTGTGTGTGTGTGTGTGTGTGTGTGTGTGTGTGATTAGGATTTTCAACGTAGCTTTAACAAAAATTCAGTCATATCACTATGATGTTTGCAGTGTGGCAGTTTATAGTGATGTCTAGCACTGGGGCATAATGCTGCCAACATGTAGCATTATGTCCCACCCAGTCACATTATCCTGACACCAGGCTGACCAGTCCTAACTCAAACCTCTTAATGCTGAGCACCTAGCAAGGCAGATGTTAGTACCATTTTTGTAAGTCTTTGGTATGAGTTGGCCGGGAGTCGAACGCATGACCTCCCGCTTCCGAGGTGGATGCTCTAACCACTAGGCCACCAGAGCGGTTGCTTCTAATGCTTTTAATTTCCCCATAGTTGAGATCATTTCACACATAATACTACCAAAAGGCATGTTCTATAAGCTAGAGTAAAAAATTCATAACTAGCTTCTCTTTGTATACATCATCAATATTAAATGCACCATCTAATTGAGAAAATCATACAGAATGATAAGAAACAGAGAAGCAATTGCAAACATGCTCATATTTATCTCTCTATTCTGCTCTACAGATTCATACTTTGTATAGGGTTTGAATTTTAAAGAAAAAGAATTTCTCAGATTTTACTTAATGGTTATACTGGCTATTTAAAAAAGACCTTGCATATCTATGTATTGTTAAAAGAACTTTTAATTCCCTTAATTTGGTGCATGACTGATGGGTGTACTTTGAGTTGGACAGTATACAGCTTGGACTTACTTCATACTTACCTATCTAAAGCCTGCTAGCTCTGTTTGGTAATTTTCACTTTCTAGACTTCACTTTTATAATTTACTTTCAAAATTTGTGTTGCTAAAATTCTCTCCACAATGCATGATGAAAACACATCTTCAACACATATCTGCCCCTCTTTTAGAAGTATGTAATAACTATAAAGGAGAACTTTTACTGGGCCCAAAAAGATACATGTACATGCAATTGTCATTTACTACTGAGCATATCTATACCCCAGGGACTTACTGGCTGGAAGCTATACTGAATTCCCCAACTCATAAACATTTATACCTTTACTGGACATGAAATGACAATACCCTTCATGCAACTGGCGTTGACCCCAAGTTTGTTATCTGAGTATATTTTGATGAGACCTCAAGCTAGTTTAATTTCATGAATTTCACGATTTCATTTTTGGAATTTAATAAAATCTAACATGTGATATTGACAAAATCTCAAACAAATATTTGTTTCCAGCATTCCACATAATGATTAGATGACTTATTACCCTGGCTGCTTGTTGTCATGGCTACTTGTTGTCCTAGTTTCAGCTTCTGCAACATTATTTCATGAATGATTGATGGACTTCAACAAAAATGTGGCATACATCTTTATATCAAAAAGATCTTGAATGAGCTTATTTACAACACTCAAATGGGGAAGTTATGGCCTGTGAATGGTCATATGCCTAACTTTTTTTCATAGCACAAGTTCATCAGTTTAAGTCAATGCAAAGCAAATTACAGTTAGTGCACCTATTAATGAAAAAGCAAAGCAATACATGGGCCATAACTCCTCAAAATGATGACACAAATGTCTGATTTCAACACTTGTATCTCTCATCAGTATAAAACTGCAGACCAAATATAATTAAAATTGATGAAATTCCAAGTGAAGTTTTCTGAAATTGTCCCAGTGAAAATAAATTGATAACAGCCAATCTACCTGAAGGACCGATATGATTATTATAGGGCTGTACCCACTTCTTTGATCTGAGCCCTCACTAACAAGGACAGAGTCTGATCAAGCACTTCAATGGTTCATTTGAAACAACAATCAGCTTACTCTGTTCTAAATAATCCATTTAGAAATCTCTCTGTTCTTCTGAATGATGACTTTGTTACAAGGGAAATGGTATGACTCAGTTTCTCAATACCAACAGACAGGACATTATTGCAGCTGTCAACTACAAGATTCATCTCAATAGCTCGATTCAAGGTTTCCATTGGCAGACAGCAACTGATTCCTGTACAGAAATCTGAAACATGGCACTTCACTCCTGCTGATAGTTCTGGAAGACTCAAATTCAATTTGCAGTCTGAAATATAAATGTTATTTTAGAAACAGTTTTGTTAAAGCTGTGATGCCAATGTTATCCTCTAATTTCAGTATGGATAAAACATTTGGTATATGGTGTTTTAGTATTATTAATTGCACAATTTGCTTAGGCTGAATAAACTGTTCACTAGTTAACTTTGTGTTGCAGAAAAAGGTAGAGGCATTGATTTAATGTATTTTATGAAGCATGTTCTAAACTATGAATATTGCTTCTGTCAACAGTTACTGTATATCCATTAAATGTGAATAGCATATAACAAAATCTGCTGCTGAAAAATGCCCCTGTTCAGCAGAACATGGTCTTTATTTTTTGTTTAAAAACTTAAGAACTGCAATCTCACAAGTATTTTTTCAAAATAAGAAGTTGGCAATGGTCCACATGGGAAGCCCATACCAAAGTTATTTCCCAAATCTGAAATAGGAGGTAAAGAAGCAATGAAAATAACAAACTTGTAGTACTGAGGCTATCACTGGGAGTCAATAGATGCAGAGTCATGGATGCCAATATCATCACAGTGTCACAAGTTTCCACAGAGATGTGCTTAACACAAATATATCACTTAATTGATTTGTTTTTTAAAACAAACATGTATGCCCCTGTACACAAGAAAGTTTCACATGTCAAAAACATTCAAATATGTAGACAATCTGACAAAATTACTAAAAGGACATGAAAATCTAAACAGGTCATTTACATATGCATACAAACATGCCAATTAAATTTCATTTGCTTACCACAAGCAACATTTACTTTAATGTTCTGACAAGGTTTTGCATCTGAAAAATTCCAGTTCCAAATATTTCAAAGATTTTATAGAAAAAAGAAAAATTAAAATCTAATCAGGTAATATACATGTGAAATGAAATATACTTATTAAATTTCAATAACCTATCTTTAGTGGTTTTGCATACTCTTGCAAGCAAGGATTTATATAATAATTAAAAAAACATGTTCTCAGTTCCAAAAAATTCAAACTTTACAAAAATGCTACAAAGCAAATTGAAATCCATGAATAATGGTAAAACTCAAAATATTGGCAATCAAAGCAACCATAAAATCTCCAAATATTGGTACAGTGTGACCCCACTATAGCATGCTCCATTAGAACATTAATTTGGATGTAACTCAATCATGGAGTGGCTCCCAACATTTCATATGCATGTATTTTTCTTGTACATCAAAAAATCTTAATACATGTAGTAGAAAAATTGACATGTAAAACAATTATTATCATCTTGGGGAAGAGAACACCTTTGAATTCAAATACAAGACAATCATGATGTGGCTCCTAAGATTTAATATACATGTATTTGTCATATACATGTATTTGTCTCAAACACACAGAAAAATGTTCTATTTCTTGAAAGTACAAAAAATAATGTGTAAAATGTTTATTATCATTAGAAAGAAGAGATCACTATTAATCTGAATATAAGATGATGCATTGATGTTCAAACAAATAGGTGTGGAAGTGTTAGTTGGTGGTCATTTACAATGGATAACAGGACACAGAAACATAACGTTTCTATTGTTAAAGAGAAGATTGAAGCCCTGAACAGGATTAATTCTTCATTTGTGGAAAATGATTGACTTTGCCTGCAGCAAACATGACAGTATAAAAAAGCAGCTGAAAATCAATCATTTTTCACCAAAAAAAAACAATAAAGTATTATGAATTGCTTATTGAGAAAATTTTTGCAGTTTGAAACTAATACAGACACTGTGTATTGACTTTGGGACAGACTGAACCATAAATGTGCTTCATCTTTCAGTCTGTAATTTTGCTATTCCACTGAGTTCACACACATAATGATCTGTGCCAATTATTGATTATTTTAAATATATGTGCATATTTCTGATGGAATTACATTTATTGTAGATTCATTACATGTGATGCAGACCTGCCAACCCTGACAAGTCAGTCTCAGTAAGGCAGTTGATTTTTTCCATAAGATTGACCTGTTTTCAGTAAGGTGTAACAAAATATCAATGACTGCTATTGTAAAGCTGGAAAATGTAATTAAAAGTTGGACGCAGCGACGATAAACATTATGTTCAACTGAAAAGTTTGTAAAATAAGCGTAGACTTTATTTACCACTAGTACAGTTGCACAAACTTTAGTTCTAAACCCTTAGCAATTCAATCGCTTGTTGCTATCTCTCAACTTGATGCAATTCTTAGAAATTCTTTTTCCTTTTCACATGATGACGGTAATCATATCTCCTGCCACGAGACATATTCAAATTGGCATGTGATGTCCAATAAACGTAATTGTGTCCTTTCCAGTGATATTCAAAAGAATCTCAATAGTCCATTTCATTCTTCTGTGTTGATTAATAACACGTTTTTAGAAGTTTATTTTTCCTTTCATCTTAAACATGCATCGCTTTCTGGAAAATCATAAGAGTTGTCAGGTCTGATGATCAGATTGGTGTTAGAGTACACACTGTTGATCTTCTATTCATCGCATACATTAAACATGTATATATGAACTGCATGGTTCTCTGAATAAAGTAGAATATATGAAATCTCTGTTTTCACTACATATGTACTTCTTTTAATATGCATTGATTTAAGATGATAACTGTGCCAATGAAGCGTTTATTTTTGTGCCCACTTTAATCACACTCACACATCACTGACATTTTTTGGTACATGCATCATTCTCTTCAGCAAAAGGACTTGGTTGGTTATAACACAGTTCAATATATTAACACAGTAAGGTTCAATGGACTGCAACTACTTTCGTATAGCAGGGTCACATTGTACCACACAAATATTGTGAATTAAAAAATGTGAACTCCACAATGGCTGCTTGTATGTGGAAGTGGTTTACAGAACCTCACCACAAAAATGGTCAATACTAGTACTATATAAAATATTGGAAATTAAAGCAACGACAAGTCCTCAAATATTGATACCAATGACAATAGAGCCATAAAACAGCCATTAAATTCACAAAAATTGGAAATCCATAAAAGTTATTAATTCCCAGCACTTTGAATGTCATAATCCATGTACTTGAAGGTCCAACATATTTACCCTGTGACCATCCCCCTTGATTTGCTCGTCTGTGTTGTAAACACTGTTCACTCTTTAGAATAGGAGCCAACCCCATATCCTCCATGACTAAAATCCTGTCTCCATTAGACAGCACAGCTGGTGAACTAATGTTCCTTCCCATTAGCCACATATCCATGTCAAAACCTGAAAAAGTAAGAGAACAAACATGATAATAAAGTCATATATACACACACTAATGTAAATGTATTTGTGGGGTCCAAAGAAGATAGTCTTTTAAATATCTAACGAGTTGTAAAATTGTGGCTTTATACAGTAAGGATTACCTGTATAGTAATGCAAACATTAAAAATACATATATCAATATAATAAGGGCCATAGCTAATTTTGTTTTCTCATTCTTTGTCAAAGCATTTGGTTGGAATTTGTATCACAGAAGAGATCTTAGAAAAATCAACATAATTTATCCAATCAATAAAATGCCATAAATTTATTATTATGGTAGAATCAGTAAAGGAGAGTTTTTCTTTCCTTAATTACTATCATTATCACATTATTACATAAACCCTTTCCGTACATATGCACAAGGTTACCTTCATTAGGTGACAGTGACTTTCCACAGTTTTTCTTTGGTAGACGGGTATTGTTTAAGACTAGCAACATCAGGTCACAAGATGCGTTTGCTGTACAGATTTTTATGCTTGAAGACATCAGAAACTGCTCCTCTGATATGAGGTCATAGAGCTGGTATCTGAAAGAAATCAATTAGCAAAAGATATAATATGTACTTTTGATTGTTAAACAATGCCAGTTTAATACTGTTAAAACATTTACACAAAATTTGCTTTCCAAAGAAGATGCTGTCTCTAATGTAGGCAATAAAAATGTATGTCTTTATGTGTTAACTGGAAATGTAACTCGATACTTCTTGTAATCTATAAAACCTCAATCTCATTCAGCAGACTTTGCAGCAAGTTCTCAAATGAATCAAAAGCTTACAAAATGTCCATCAAAGAAAACATGGACATTTTGCGATATTGGCTATCGGCCTATATAATGTGAACCTGCCCGCAGCATTCTTCATAACATTTTTCATAAAAATTGTATCCATTTAAATTCCTTCAAAATAATATAATATCATAACTTCTTTAGCTGACAATGCAAAATATTTCTTCTTTGTGTGTTTTCAACAACCAATCTACACCCAATATAGATGTAAAACTTACTCCAGCAGCACCAGGCCCTTCAATGAAAGAATTTGTTTCTGGCCCCAGACATAGCTGATTAGTGATATGTTGACATGGAGTTGCTCAATGCCCACTGTCAGCCTATGGTCGCAGTTGTCTATGTCCACATACACATGGAATGACCTCCCTATGCTTCTGACATCCACACAGCAACTAATTCCAGTGCAGTAGTCAGGAATGTGGCAGGTGACAGGTCCAAGAAGTGTAGGCAAAGTGATATTCCCTGGACATTCTGAATGTACATACAATTTTCATTAATTATTCAAGATGAAATCTTATGGCATAAGATATATAAATATATATCACATCTAGATTGTATTTCATGTGTGTATATAAGGAATATAATAATTGTTTTGAAGGGGCCCCGAGTGGCCGAGTGGTCTAAAGCGCTCTCCATTACAGATCACTGCCATCTCACCTCTGTCTGCGTGGGTTCGAGTCTCAGATTCGGCTAATGTGGGTATGTGAGAAAGCTTGCCAGTAGCTTCTCGTAGGTCAGTGGTTCTTTCCAGGATTTTCCCGGGTTCTTCCTCTACTATTAATACTGGCTGCCATGTATAGCCTATCGTGTGCTGAAAAATGGCGTTAAACCCAACAACAACAACAACAACATAATTCTTTTGAAAAAGAATGGTTGCCCACCTGCAAAATATGGCTGCAAAGCAAAGTCATCTGTCTGTCCATCCTCACTAGCCATGACAACCCTATCTATACCTTGGCAGATTGAACAGATATTTTAGTGCTTTGTTGCTAGGATCAAACAGATATTTTTGTGCTTTGTCCTAGCAACTTCTATTAAATGTCATGAGTTGCTTCCCTTGGTATGTAACGTCAACTAACCAACAGTCTGCAACAGTGGTGCATTGTACATCGCCTAGCAATGATGGGAGCAACTGACCTAAAAAGGATACCTTGGAAATTTAACATCGAAAGTATGACTATGTACCAGAGGAAAGCCATTACAGATTTATCTGAGTGAAAGGAGGTAGTTTTACAAACATGGATCAGCACGGGAAAATTGCTTATTTATCAGTTCATTCAAGTGTGTGCTCCCCTTTTCTTGATCATGTAGGAACAGTGTTCAAATTTTGAACTTGATTTTGATTGGATGTGGTGGCTTGTTGTGCATCCAATGAAATTCATAGACCCGAAGCACAGAAATATCTGCTCGATACACCAAGGTGCAGAGCAGGTTATCATATCGGAATCTTGGCTAGCAAAGATGCCGTTTGTCCAATTAGTCAGTCCCTGCTGCAATTCCAATGAAAATGATTAATAGTAAAATAAAATTTTGTTCCGAAAAAATAAATTCATTTTTCAATAAATTATAAAATTAAATGTAATATTTAGGTATTTATGACTCATCAGTTTCCCCTAATGCTACAGAAACACAAAGGACCTCCAGCATTAATATAAAAGGAATATCTAAGTTCTAACTTAAATATCACTCTGGCAGTGTATAAATTATAATTTGTTATGCATATATAATTTGTTTCCAGATGTTATGCTCAAATTGTTCTCTGTGTACTGTACACAGGAAGCATTTTTTTATCAGTTCATAATTACCATTAGTTTCAAATCTTTAGAAGTTTTTTTGTCCTATGAATATTAAATATTCTGTAAACTAATTTATAAATTATCTGACTTAAGTTCCCTTTCTTGTATTTCATTCTTATTGTGCTGCTTACCAATTCATTCTGAAAGTTACTGAATCTAGTTTATTAGGAAACATATATCTCACATACTTCAAAAGAAGAGAAAAAAATGAGAAATGAAATCAGAAAGAGAGAGGCAGACTGCATGTTTCCAAAACTGAAGACATATATAGCACAAAGACTGGCAACTGGCCAGTAAATCAATGACTACTACTGACACTGCTTGTAGGTGCATAATTAAGCACAAGCATGATGGGGCAACTATCATGCAAGCATACGATATTAACATGCATGTTCAAATTGTTCCTAAAAATCTGGTTAAATCTTATTGGTCTGTGAACTGCCTTGCATACATCATCAATGTTTAAAATGGAGATATAAATGCTATTAAATGCATGGTTTTCTGGAAATTCTATGAGAATATGATTATCATGCAAGTATCAAGTCTAAGGGGTGGGTGTGACATTAACAGTCAAATTGGTGTGTAAAGCTCAATAATTTTTCTTTTGACCACAAAGTGTTTTAAATGCTAATTTCAAAGCCTACAGGCAATTTCTGTAGTCAAACTTAACAAGTGAAAGCCACTTTTAAAATCAGCTGAACTTTAAACTCTTGTAAATATTTCAACTGTTCTGATTTGCATGTCTTCATTATTCATTCATCCAATTTAATTTAGTTTATTTTCAAATTTAAAGAATTTCTGCAAATTTCTGAATATTTAGAGTCCTGTAGTTCATTTTGCGATATCATAAAATGGTAAAAGCATGCAGACAAATGTTACTGACACAATCAGTAAACAACTCAATCCCTGTTTTATTGGGTTTTATTTCTAAAATCAAAGTTACTTCTTGATTCCTCTAGAGTTATAGGTTTAATTAAATTTAAATACAATTCTCTTCCTATATCTCTTTTTTCTCAGTAGACCAGCATAATGAATAAATACAAACTACAGAAGTAAAGAAGTTTTTCACTACAACTCTACATATCCTTCCTCTCTCATACAATAATTGATAGTTATTCTCAGTTTTTCAGGTAATCAGATCACAGTGATATTCTCTGCATCAAAATAATTCAAAATTTTATGTTCTAATATGGTGGTAATAATATGTAAATTACATGTATTAACTAATTTATCAATCAAGGACTTAAAAATCAGAATAGTCTGTGAAGTGTCCAATTTTGAATTGCAGCTAACTTTAAAGTGAATGCATTGAGCATTAAAATTGTATCACATGAAAGCCAGAAAAGTCTTTGTGAAGGGTCACTACGACCTTTCTTCCTTCATCTTCCCCCATGTCAGTGTAAACTTCAAAGGGGCAGCATTCCAACTCAGTGAAATTGACCGGGGTATCTTAACACGGTCCTTAGAAAGTAAACATTTGAGCTACCAACCCTAACCGCTTGGTAGGAACCTATGTCCGCTTATCATTTTTTCAAATTGTTACACACTGTCATACACAGATTCTGAGCTGTCTAAACCTGATGAAAGGAGTTATTTTTTTGTGAAAAATTAGGGGCTTCTGCCTAAGATTGGGCAGAATAAATTAAGGCATACTCTTTAGAGCAATCAGTCTTTAAAGTGACGACCTTAGTCGAAATTCTTTAGTTTGCAAATCTCCTGAAAGAGAAAAGAGTCTCGACTCGATGGAAAGCCTAAAGAGAATAGTGCTTTCCTTATTAAACAAGAAAGGGATCAGGTGGCCATCTTGTAAAAAGAAAGACAGGGTTTAGTGCTAGGATGCACAAGTTCTGAAAGAAAACAGCAATAAGGTACATAATTTTAGTTTCACGTAATATTCTATTATTTGATTGTTTGTTTTATGCAAATGTGTTTGCTATGACTAGGTTTCCATATTATGTATTGTTTATTCAATTTCATGGAAAGTGTTGAGGCTAGAGTTGTTACACAACTTATTTTACTCAACTTCATGGAAAGTGTTGATGCTAGAATTGTTATGCAATTTACATTTTAATTATACAGTTATTAGTTCACTGGTAGAAGTGATTGCATGTGATCCAAATGTTCATATGTGTAGGATTTCATAAGGTTATATGAAATAACTTTCTTTGTTAGGATGATACAGATATCGTGAGTTAAAGATACTTACCTAATTATATATGATTTTATAATGTCTGAATAATCTTGTAGATTAAGGATTGCTATGAGTTACAATTTGTGAATTTCATGCAATAGTAATCGAACATGAAGTAGTATATGTAAAATAATACAGTATATTCAATAGGCACTCACATGGTAATTTAAGATCTGCCGCTGGAAGCGAGGTCAGTGTCCTACAGTACTAAGTCAGAATTTATGCAGTGTGTGGATAGCAACATACTCTGAATAATGTCAGGAAATTTTATATACATCTTAAAGAGTAGGGTACACAGAATTATGGGGTGATTTTGTCCTTTAAGGAACAGCTTTGTGAGAGAAAGACGGGACAGTCTGAAGACAGAAGTCTGAGGAAAAAGAAGGACAAGGTCAGAATAAAGGGATCTGGAAATCCATGAAAGGGCAAAGCACAGAGCTTAGGAAGGATGAACTAGAAGATGTTGATATACGGTCCAGACAGGAAGGTGATGCAAATCGGTCATGAACATTGCGCTCTTTTCACCTCTCGTCATGATGATGAAATAAATCCAAATTGGACACTCCTGTTGAAGTCTACTGATATAATCTAACTTGAATTGCAATTGCTGTTATTAATTTGTTCTAATTAAATTTGTTATTTTCTTGTCAAAAGGGGGCTCGAATTGCTTTATTTCTCCCAGTATTCTCGCTCAGTTCTCTGTTGAAATTCCATTCTTTCACTCCTGCCGGGCTTTAATATTGATGGATATCATTCTCCAGATAACACCAGCCAAATCCAATTAACCACCCCTCTTTCTAAGAGGGAGATGTTACAGTCTGGAAATATTGCAGCTTCATAATGGTAACTGCACCAAACATGTATTACAGTACTCACTGAAACAATGTTGCTTAATTGTCTTAATGACTGGGTCAACTGTAAAGCTCAGTGTTTATTCAAATAATCCAGGCAAAAATGCCATAAATAATGTGACAACATTTGCAGGCTAATAATTACTATGTCTACATCACCAAATTACTATGTCTACATCACCCTCCTTCTTGGAGTGGCTGAGTGGTCTAAAGCGCTCTCCGTTACGGATCAATGCCATCTCACCTGTCTGCATGGGTTTGAGTCTAGGATTTGACCAATGTGGGTGTGTGAGTAAGCTTGCCAGTAGCTTCTCATGGGTTGGTGGTTCTTTCCGGGATTTTCGCGGGTTCTTCCTCCACCATTAATACTGGCCATCATGCATAGCCTATCGTGTGCTGAGAAATGGCGTTAAACCCCACAACAACAACAACCCTCCTTCTTGATACACACATCTGCATATGAAAAAGTGTTGATGTGCAATGACAAAGGAAAGGATTCAGGCGAATATCTCTGTGCTATATGTGTCTATCACAGAACCTAATGGTCACTCACCAGAACTCCAGTCATTAATGGCTGATGAAAATATCCCCTTTGTGCGCTGGCATGATTCTTTCTCTAGATATTCACTGATATTCATGTCATTCAACAAAATGTCTGAAGATAATCCAGTCAGCTGGTGATCAAAAGAAAATCCCATGATCTTTTTCCATGAAGCAATATCAAAATCTGTAAGAATGAGGACACATACTTGATACTAGTAGGTGGCTTTCATTTGCTACACTGAATCTAAAATAATGTAAATAAAGAAATGTTTGCATCATTAAATTGTTTTAAGAAAACCACGATCTTTATTTCAACTTATGATTTTTAGAAAAATAAGGATGCTTTAAAATTATTTAAAAAAACTTGTTTCCTGGGCATGCAGGCATCAAGTACTACAATACTATTGCTCTTTACAAAAGATTTGAATCATCACTTTAATTTTCTAATTAATAACATAAAGTGTTCACATGATAGGTTAGTTACAGCATGATATGGCATCATAATATGGTGGTTACTAAATGGAATCCAGATTACAAACTTAGGCAACCAATATCCATGTCATGTAGTTGTTGGTGTGAACATGTCACAAGTGTCTTCACTGAATATCCTAATGATTAATGATTGTTTTATATTGTGTCACTTGTAGTATGTGTGGATCAGTATTTGTCAGCTAATGATCTATAGGAATACTACTATAAATGATTAATTATCAGTGGTTATCAATAAGACATAACTTAAACATTAATAAAAATAATTCCAGGTGATAGTAGTATTTAAAGTGCATCTACAATACACAATTAGAAAAAAAAGATATTGCAGCATTTACTCAAAATATTTTGGCACTACTGAATTCAAGTAACATTTTCATTCTATAGGCTCTAGCCAAACTAATTTTCATATTTTTCCACATGCCACATTGATTTCTTTATATCAATAAAACTTTGTAGCTTTTGTTTATGTTTTTACCAAAATCTTGTTGTAGATCTTGGCACTCTTGCAAAGAAGAATGAAGATTTAAACAAAAGATTCCTTCTCAAATTTAAGTGGAGGGATGGTTGGTTTTTACAGCACTTTAACAAATTATTAGTTACATCATGGCAAGGAAATGGGAACTAAGTGCATTTCCATGGGACAAACCAAAGCAGCCAACCAAGGCTGGCCTGGCCAGGTATCAAACCTGCAACCATGGATTAAGTGTCTTAAACTTTACCAACAGACCTATTATGGCACCCTTGTCAGAACTGAGTATCAAGCATGATTTTCTATACCTGGTCTTGTTGGCATTCCCCAATCACATTTAGGCTTTGGCAGGATGGTTTGGATAAATACTGGTACATCTGATAAACACATGGTGGGACTCAGATATGTTCTGATGCTCATTGATATGAGGAAAGAATCTCTGCTTGGAAGATTGTCGATGACAAACCTAAGGAAAAAAAGTAGCTTTTGCACTGGAGATTGTGTGTAACAAAAATGGATTTAGACATTCTAACTACTGCACCATTTTAAATGGATCCCCAGAAATCTGGTTTCTTCTGTGAAGTGACCACATTTCTTGGTTCCAATACACAAATGTTAATACTCATCAAAACTCTAAACAGGCAACCTGTATAAAATGATCAATTTTTGTAAACTGTCAAGTTTTGAGGAGTTTTGATCTTATTTCAAACATGCATTTACTCTATTATTTACAGCATCCTTTTGCCAAACATTGGCAACATAAAAATACAATTCCATTTAATGTTTACTCCATGTATCTTTGTTTACATACAGTTCCAAATGCCCCTTCAGCAGCTTTTCAAAAAATATTGTTCCTAAGGCAATTTTGAAAGATCGAAGAAAGAGAGAAATGATGGATAACATTGTTTTTAAAATATCTGAATTGTTATTATACCCAGAATTTTTATAATATAATAATGAAGGAAATAATATAGCACACTCTATAAATGCAGGTCTGATTGCTTACATGAAGTGATATGTAGGCAGCTACCATGCAACTGGGAAAACAACAACATAGACAGCAAAATTCATTGATTTTTTTATTTTTAGTAATTAGAGCAAATGTGAACACATAAGTTAATATGAGAACCCAAAACTTTTAATAAAAATTAATCAATCAGTGCAAATACCTTGTCTGATCAAGCCTGCGCTTAGATCTTATTTTCTAGTTTCAAGTTGCTCAAATGTAGCATTTTCTCTTATATTTCCCATACCAGACCATGTTCAATGGTCGTGTTTGGGTATGAAAAAGAAATGTATATGCATATTTAATGGAGAATAGGGTGACTTATACAACAAATAATACAATGAGACACAGAGTTGTGATATTTACAAGAATTTTTTTCCCATAATAATGGGAGCAGAAAATGGCCCTTATTCAATATAGTCCTTTATGTATTTCAAAAATCAAGATATTCATTATCTACTATTTCAGTCTACACAAAATATTCCACTTTTATTAAATTCCAATCTGACTAAAATGTAAAAAATCCCTACCTTGTGCCAAGGACACCAAATAAATCCACCTCCTTCCATTTTCCAAACTCAAACTCTAACAGTGACACATGATATTTGAGTCCTTCTATGCCAATTTCAAGATGGTAGGTACAGGGATCAAGATGAAGGAAAGTGGTGAGAGATGTTCCAATCTCTGGCATGTCTGTGCAACAATCTATGGCCATACATGATGAAGATATGTGGCATGATACAGACTGGGGAAGAAGTTTCAGTGTAGTGTTTATAGGGCATACTGAAATGGAAATTTAATATTTAATTGTACACTGTTACATCAGACATGATCACCCCACTCCCACTGAAGAAACTCTGGTATACTGATCATATATAATAATTTGATGCAATAATCCGTACTTTATATAAATCTATTTTGCTTCCCATTCTTCTATATTTTTTCTTTAGATTTTGCCTGTTTACATTACTGAGGAATGTCCAGTTAAATGACAACTGTGCTAAATGTTAAGTACACAAGACTTTATTCATTACTGCAAGCATGGCTGCCTTTTCAATACATTATCAAATTGTACATTTACACTGATAGATAAGCATTGCTTAGAACATAACTGAAATTTCTACATGTTACTTGCATTATTTATGTGGAAGGTAGGGACAGTGAGAGTGCAAGATGAAATTTACTTGTATTCCACCCTTTGACTGATGGTTGATAGGGTGGAGCAGTTCTGTTGCAAGGTATCTTTCTTAAATATTCAGCTATGCCATATCCATTTTGAATGATCTTTGTATCAAGATCTGCATGTATGCCTTTGTCTTTGTGGGCTGATATCCAGGTGTCTGTCATGAAATCTGGTTGATGAGCAAAAAATGTTCATATCAATCGGAATTCTGATATTACTTTATGAATAATTTACCAAAGTATTATTCTGTCACCTTCAAAAGTAATAATGTTTTGAAAATCAAAACTAGTATCAAAATATTAGTTTCAACTTTACTTAACAAAATCTTCCTATGTGCAAGCTCTTGACATCCAGCTTATCATTCAGCAAATTGGAGAACCTCAAAGAAACCACTGACCTTGGATAGGTGAAAACAAACTACCCAAGGCATGCATATAATGGAACCTGGTTTTAAATTTGGAACCAAAGATGTCCAAATCAAGAGTGTTGATGCTGCTCTATCCATACCTCAGTATGGTTTTCTGATGCAAGTAAGTGACCAATATGTATGTATGTATACATATGTATGTATGTATGCATGCATGCATGCACACACACACACATGCATGCATGTATTTATGTACGTATGTATGTATGTATCATTAATCAGAACATCTATTTGGTGCTGCTGTGTAAATCTTTACCATCAAATATTCAAGACAGTCAGTTATAAATTAATATGGAATAATGTGTCTTGCTTCTGAACCTATGCCATGGTCACATGGTTCTGAAAAAGATTTGACATCGGAAACCTACAAATTAATGAGTATGACATCACCACTAAAATTTCATTTGCGCATCGATGAGCAAAGTCAAGTGATTACTTATTATTTTTCAAAATATTTTTGAAACAGGTCCAGTTTGAAAATGACTAAACTGAATGAATCAAACTAAAATATACTGCTAACAGGTGATATTAATACAGATGCATGCCTAGATTGTACATGTGCCTTTAATTTAAGCCTTTTTATTTAATTATTTGTTCTTTTGTTATATCACCTTCCATCTGAAATCCTTTCCTGTGCAGACAGTCTCTTTTTGGCAGTTTTGTTTCATGAAGAATTTTAACAGCTTGCAAACATGGCACTTCTGTGTCGAAGCAGGTGCTCAAATTTAAAGTCACTATGAATACACCTTCATCATTCAGATTGAATATCTGATACCTATAAAAATAAAATTAAGCTGTATAAGAAAGTCTGTCACATCAGTAAGATAATTAGATGCAAATATTGTTTTTCAAATAACTTAAATCATTAATGTATCAGGTCACTGGTCATTGCTGAATTCTCAGTACTCATAGTCCAATGAGCTTCTGAAAAATCATTTGAAAACAGAAAATATGAAATGTCATCACAATATACAATTGGTAGTAAAGAATGCTTAAAATTCAGTCTTGCTCTTCTCCTAAATCAATTAAATTCCACAATTTCTAAATGCTTTTTATCATTGTCTATAACTAGGGAACTGAAATGTTCAGAAATAACTGGACATTGTATGATGGCAAAATATATCTTAGTAAATATACTGTAAATACAGAAATGGTTGAAAGAGATACTTCAGCAATGAACTACAATGTCAATTACATATATGTATGCAATGAACTACAATGTATATTACATATATGTATGCAATGAACTACAATATCAATTACATATATGTATGCAATAAACTACAATATCAATTACATATATGTATGCAATGAACTACAATGTTAATTACATATATGTATGCAATGAACTACAATGTCAATTACATATATGTATGTAATGAACTACAATGTCAATTACATATATGTATGCAACTACAATGTCAATTACATATATGCAATGAACTACAATGTCAATTACATATATGCAATGAACTACAATGTCAATTACTATACATATGCAACGAACTATAATGTCAATTACATATATGTATGCAATGAACTACAATGTCAATTACATATATGTATGTAATGAACTACAATGTCAATTACATATATGTATGCAACTACAATGTCAATTACATATATGTATGCAATGAACTACAATGTCAATTACACATATGTATGCAATGAACTACAATGTCAATTACTATACATATGCAATGAACTACAATGTCAATTACATATATGTATGCAATGAACCACAATGTCAATTACATATATGTATGTAATGAACTACAATGTCAATTACATATATGTATGCAACTACAATGTCAATTACATATATGTATGCAATGAACTACAATGTCAATTACACATATGTATGCAATGAACTACAATGTCAATTACTATACATATGCAACGAACTACAATGTCAATTACATATATGTATGCAATGAACCACAATGTCAATTACATATATGTATGTAATGAACTACAATGTCAATTACATATATGTATGCAACTACAATGTCAATTACATATATGTATGCAATGAACTACAATGTCAATTACATATACATATCCAATGAACTACAATGTCAATTACATATATGTATGCACAATTTTAGCACATTAACCATATTTGCCAATGAATAGTCACCACACTTACTGGAGTTTAACTGCACCAAATAGACTGAAAATTTCATTTTCTCCCCATTTATAATTCAGCAATGAAATTTTCTGGACTTGTCTTTCTATCTCAACCTTCAATGTGAATGTGCATGGATCAATTGCAAGGGATATTCTGAATGGTCTCTCCAGAAAGGGAAGCTGGAAGCAGCAGTCCAAACTGGAACAAGTGTCATGGATATTGCAGTAGACAAAATCTGGGAGACTTGGCAGGTCAATGGTCCCAGGACAAGCTAAAAGAAAGAAAAATAATATAAAAAAAATGTTAATAAGCCACAGCAACTTCAATGGTAGATCCCCAAGCATTTTATGTTAGACCCACAACTTCCCAATACCATATCCCAGAGGTCAGACCCCAAAATCTGTAACATATATTTGCCTATCTTGTAAGGCAAAAAATATGGTCAATAATATTATGAAATGTCACTATAATTACAGTGTGCAGATTTGACCTTGACTTCCTCCCAAGATCAGGGGAGGTGGGAGGGAGTCAAGGATAATAAAGCCAAACCTATTCATGGGCTTACCTGAATTAAAAAAAAACTTTTATGAGCAAATGATATTTATATGATTATATACAATGGGGTGAGTAAGCATGATACATCATGAATTGTATTGGCATATTTGATGCAAATACATCAAGGGCTTTAGGAAATATAAGTAAATGAAAGCACTTGAACCAAAACCTTACAAAAAATTTCTGCATAGCTAATGTTGCCAATTGTCTATGAATTTTAAAATGTGTAAAATTTTTCATTTGAATCAAAATAAAAAATGACATCATCTAATACCTGACTCCTCATATCCCCATTAATTTTTTATTCTCGAAAAAAAAAAAATCAATAAGGACCTAATCATATATAATTTCCTTTACAGATAATAAATATTTAGATCATGGACATATTTTTAGTAAAGCATGGGTTCTGTAGAACACTGTGAATAACTCTCCTCATATATTTCACAGTAAATTCAAAAACCTTCACACAATACTCAAAACAATACTTAAACAAAGTTGTTGATAGACTTTCTGCTAATTATGTAACTATGTCTTTCATATAATGCCTACACTGAGCACTTAAAATTACTACCTCTTTAAACTGTAAACAAGTTTAAAGCTCACTATAATATGCACATAAAGTCTGTGTAATAAAGTTCTCCAAAATATGTACAACTCTCCTTTGATAACTCATGCACAATGGGGTACAAAAACAGAGACCGCACAATAAGCAAAGGTGTTCGTTACTGCAAGACCTCCAAAAAAGATCCAATAGACCTCCAGAAAACCACGGGGGCTGCGTGTGGGTAGGAACTGGGCTTTTTAATGACTGGGTCCTTCTTTTTAATTGCATCAAGGATAATTGTCAATAAAGCACTTTTTCTATTGAAGTTGTTTGTTATTCTGTATAAATTACATTTATTTCAAAATGTCCAACATCTGAAAGAGCGTTAACATTATTCCAACTGGTTTCAAGAACCACCAGTGTAAGCAAAAACATTTGTGTATTACATCACTGTGTTTGTTTTGTTGATTAGTCTTGTTCACGGAGTGGTGTGTGATTGTTTTGAGCGAAACATGGAGTCTATGAAGCAAGGAACCCAACTAACTGTTGATACACCACCAAACAAGATTCCTATTTTTCAAAACAAGCAGCATTTATTTTGTGAGTCATTTGATTACGCTGAAACTCAACTTCTGTATTGTTCACATAGTAAAATACTGATCCCATGATTTCAATTTTCAATTCAAGTAATAGTGAAACTTTTTATTATCCTTGAGAATATCTCTAAGTGAAAATTTAAGAATTCTCTGAAACTAGTTTTCCTGAAAAAGGTCCAAACCTGTGAAAGAACGCTCTTTATTTTTGATCACATTTATGATTGAGTAGGCTAGTTTAAGGTAGTTTAATTAGATTACATACACAATAACATTTATAGCAGTGTTCAATTGACTGAAATGAGTTCACCTGATATACAACTGGGGCCACCAGAGTTTAAGCATGTAGGATTTGCATGATTTTTATTCCACCTCCTTTATTTGAATCAAAGGACATAATTAATGTGATAATACAAACAAGGCCAGCTTTTAATTCAATGCAACAATACAACAAATGCTTCTGCTAGTCAACTATCAAAACATGTCGGCACTTAGGTTCTGAGACATACTCATAGGCATAGCTGTTACAGTAGATGGACACATTTTACGTCTAATTAAAAGAGGACACATTGCATTTAAGAGGAACTAAAAGATAGAACTAAAACAAATTTCACGTGAAAAAAAAGTTATTTAATTGGTATTTATTATTAAAGTACTGCCTCCACTAGGTATAAGCAACATTTTCATTGATCAAAATTTCCTTGAATATCAATAATTACAGTGTACTAAGAATGTCATTTGGAAAGCAAATGTAACAAACTATATGATTTCTTATCAAAAATTGATATTTCATAATCTTGATTAAAATTTCCATATTCTATCTACCATTTTCTACGATAAAATGAGTAATATATCAAAGTTTCCGTTACCAATTTTGATCACAATTTTCATTAAGTTCAACAAACAGGGATCAATTTTTGTGGTATTTCCTGGTTTAAAAAATGGGATCTATGCCTGACCCCGCATTATAAGCGGGTTTGCGTCTTATCAGGGCGCGAGTTATGGAGGGAGTGGTATATGTGCATCCAAAATTAGTTTTCTCCCTTTGTTTATAGTATTGGTCATATACTTTGGAAGTTCACTCTCTCTCCAATTATGGTCATACCATATAAAACACATAACAGATCTTTTTCTGACTGATCTGACCCAAAATGTTAAGCTGTATGAAATACCAGACATACATGGTGCCAAGTTTGTGTGTGTGTGTGTGTGTGTGCGTGTGTGTGTGATTTGGATTTTTAATGTAGCTTTAACAATTTTTCAGCCATATCACTATGATGTCTGCAGTGTGACATTTTATAGTGAGTCTAGAACTGGGGCATCTTGCCGCAGACATGTAGCATGATGTCCCACCCAGTCACATTATCCTGACACCATGCCGACCAGTCCTAACACTAACCCCTTAATGCTGAGCATCAAGCGAAGCACCTGCTAGTACCATTTTTGTAAGTCTTTGGTATGACTCAGCCAGGGATCAAACCCACGACCTTATGCATCCAGGTGCCAAGTTTAAGGAAACACAGGCAGGAATGGTGGTAAGTTTAAGGAAACATCAGACATACATGGTGGCAAGTTTCATTTTAAAAAATCATGCATGGTGACAAGTTAAGGAGGACATGGTGTTATGGATGGAAATTTGAAGCCATTTTCCTACTATGAACAATGCTAGGAGTGAAAAATGTGCTTAGCACTTTCATCACTATGGACCGGTTTTCCGGTCCAGGGGAAGTAAGTCCATAAACACTATGGACCGCTTCACCAGTCTGGGACAGTGTTTTTCTCTAACGTTATAGTACCCGACTATATAAATTTTGGGATACCTCTAATAACTTCCTACTTGTAATGTAGATATTATATTTGGATTATCTCGTGAGTTTAGCTTGTATACAACTAGAAATCTTGAACAAAGTAGGCACTTTTAACAAGTTTTCTGAATGGTGAAATTTGTTTCCAAAATGGTGGAGTTCGAAGAAAGTGAGTGAAGTGTTAGATTTTGAATTATCAGAGGATTTTACCAATTTTGACCTAGTAAAGTACGATGAAAATGAGAGAAGGCGTCTGGAGAGGCAATGGAATGTGCTTGTGGGTGACAGTGATGACAATGAAGAGGACTTTGAAGGTTTTGAACAGGAGGAAGTGTACGCTCCACATAATTTTGTTTGGACAAAGTTGGAAAACGAAAGAGATTTGTTTCAGTTTTCTGAGAGAGTTGGACCCACCTGAGTGTTAGATGGCTCCAGAAGAGCTTTGGAATATTTTCAAACATTCTATTCAAAGTTTTTGGAAACATTGTCCGTCTAACGAATTTGAATGTGATGATCAAACGTGCCAGAGGCAATACAGGTGTGTGGACAGATCTCACCTTGGATGTAATCAAGGCATTTTATGGAATTTTAATTTCTAACTGTCATATACCTGAAAGAAAGCCTTGTGTTGCTACTGGAATTATTCATGAGTACATTTAGGGTCAATTGAACAAATTTTGGGAACTTTCTAAGTTTTCTAAGAAGTAAATAGATAATTACTTGTATTTTACCTGTTGTGTTACTTGTTTGCACCTGTATTTTAACAGTTGTAATAGATATGCACATTTTAGTCAATTAGTCATAAAATTTGATTTTTAACCTTGATTTTGACACCTAATCCAGTCAAATCTTTAAAATTGCCAAAGTTATGTTATTTCAAAATCCACAAGTCATTTTACTTTACAACTCCAAAGTTACTTAGTGTTGAGGAATCTATGCCACCAAAGTTAATTAGTGATGAAAGGGTTAGTAAATTATTTTTATGTCAGTTTTGACCAAAATAAAGGTGTGTGCACTTGCTAAGATATGTGTGGAAATTATACAGAATGTGGTTTATATTGCTGTCTCCTAGCAGAAATATGATAAAAACTGAAGAACTTAGCAAACACACAGTATACATTAAAAACACATACAAGAATTCCATCCACCAATGTTTGAGGTTCTCTGACAGACAGCTCTGTCAAGATATGGATAAATCTGCATATCTTTCAAAAGTAACTCAGCATCTGTCTGCTTCAAATGACCTCCAGCTGTTGTACCTTTTTCTTGAAGAAAGGCATTCATGGAGAAATCTGAATCAGAAATGACATGTATTTCATAGAAAAGAATGCTCTGTACAAACCCTTCTTCAAACAATTTCATTCTCCATGCTTGAAAACATGTCTCCATGTCCATAAGATTGTGCTGTTGGAATCATGTTTATTGTTTATGATGTGGACTGTATCACAAATACTTCATTAATTTAACATTTTCAGTGACAGAGCACAAATAAATTTGTCAAAATATGTCTATATGTCAATAAATAAAAAATATTAGATTATAGTTTAAACAGGTCGATTTTGATAAATGTTTATGACATAACTGCTTAAATCTAGATTAAAAAACAATAGCAAATTATAACTTTTCAAACAATTAATGATTCTGTGAAGAAACATGGTTAAGATAATAATATATATCCCAAATTATTTTATACAATATACAATACATATAATAAATAAACTGCATTATCATTAACTGAACAAAATTATCAAGAAGTTGTCCTGTAAATAGGATTTATTACAGGGCTGTATAAGTTTATTTTGGGTGATATTCAGACTTGCCAAACCTAATTAATTTAATCTCAACAGCTTTTAGACTTTGAGATACCTTAATGTTTGCTTTTTCATACTAAAATTGTTTTACTTTTTAGTTGAAGTTCAGTGTTCCAATCACAACCAGGTATCGGAAGTTCTGCATTCAGAAGAACTGGCACAATCATGTCACAGCTGGTACTGTCCGATAAGCAAACTCCAATGGACATGTTGACTGCATATGTAAGTTCAGCTTTCAAATCGTGAATTAATAAGCTGAAAAAAGTTTACGATAATGAAAAAGGACATGAATAAATATTGAACATGTTGCCATTTTTTATACTGATAATAAACACACAACTTCAGTGGAGATTCTTGACATCTTAAATTTAATTTTAAAAGACATTATTGACAAAATATTTTAATTTTGAATACTTGGGTTGAAAATCCTCTTTTATCATCATGGTAATTTAATATCCTGTGCTTATCATTTTTGATATCATACTGTTATAACTTCTGATAAAAAAAAAGAAGTTAAAACAAGAAAACTTTATTTCCTACAGTTCAATATCATTAATTTAATGAAATGGGATCAACTACAAAGCACACTCTATCCTCTTGCACACTCTAGATCACAGAGGACATTTCCCTTACAAATGTCTGGTGATAGAAATAAAACTAGAGAAGGGGTGAACAATTTGCTCATATATATGTATCTGCATCACTTCTGCATCCCACCCATAACCCATGATAGAGAAGAGTCTCTAGTCAACAAAGTGCCTAATTCTTGTGAAAAATAATTTACAATGATTGGACAGCATGCATATTTGATGATGATGAGCATAATATATCAATTTTAGAGCAATACTCAAAATACTGCACAAGTAGTTACAGTCACAAATTTCTGCCATACACTGCATCTAGATGTCTTACAAAATCAAAGAAGCAAAAAGGATATGTCAATGTATGCATTTTTAGAGGATGACAATACTGTGAACAAGTTTTTTTGGCATTCCATAACAAATTCTGCAAAATAAGTTGTGTTCACAAGATTCTGTCTTACACAGCATTCATCTGCAAGGCCAATAACTCTAACAAATAAATTCATGTACATATTGATTAGTCAATATATGCCTCTTAGGGTGATGACAATAATAGTTATAAGTTTCATGGCAAGCCATCAAAAACTAGGGATTAACTTAAAACATAAAAGAGATTGTGCCATACAGTGCATTATGGGACCTAATAAAAAGGATGCTAACTCAAACACATATAAGGGAGGAGCAAATATGGGTATTTTCAGGTGATGAAGATATTATTCACCAACTTTCTTGGTAACCATTAAAAAACTGTGGCACTAGTTGTGCTAGCAAGATGTGCCATATATTGAATTAAGTTATAAGACAAAAATGGGCAATAACTCCAACAAAAGTCACAACAGCATAGTGACTAATCCATATGTGTATCTTCAGGTGATGACAATGTCGTTTTCCAAGTTTCATGGCAATCCATTCACATCTGTAGGACTAGTTGCATTATCAAGACTGTAATATACTGCATTTTAAGCTAAGTCAAAAATAACTAGAAATCTAAGAAAAACGTTATTAGCAAAGTGATTTGTGAATATGCACAACTGCAACTTATGA
Source organism: Sinohyriopsis cumingii (assembly GCA_028554795.2). Classification (NCBI taxonomy): domain Eukaryota; kingdom Metazoa; phylum Mollusca; class Bivalvia; order Unionida; family Unionidae; genus Sinohyriopsis; species Sinohyriopsis cumingii. The sequence goes on along the minus strand of CM068836.1, from coordinate 30,211,180 downwards.
CTATTATTTACCAAATTTGTTGGGAATCCATGAAAACCTCCAGTACTAGCCATCCAACACGACTGTTCTGGATGGAAGGAGGAAGGGATGTATGGAACAAAACTAGGCATACAAAATATCACATCCACACTTTGCCATGATGTAATATTAATAGCATCTCTGATCTAATTCTTTAATGAATACACAGTTCCTTAAATATCCACTGACCCACTTGCAGGACTTCCACAAGAAGTGTGCATAAGAAAACATTCCACGAAATTATACTGTAGCCATTAATACATGACAATATACAGATGGATACTTATTTAAAACACTTGATCCATGTTTAATATTATGAACTTTAACTCAGTTTAGGAATTTTTTAAAATGGTACTTACTCCATGTACAAGAGACCCTGGAGCTGGAATCTATGTTTAATTCCCCAGACAAAATCAAACATCATGACATCGGAGGTCAGTTTTTCTATCCCAAGGGTAATTTTCTGCCTGCAAGTGTCAATGTTTACACGAAAGTTAACTGTCCTTCCAATCTCTTCCACATGCAAACAACATGAGAGATTTGTGCAGGATTTATCCAGTCGGCAATGTACTTCCTTAGGGAGATTTGGCAGGCTAATATTTTGCAAGCACTCTGGAAAAAAGAATTAATCTCAATCAAATCAATAACACAGAATTAAGTATTAACACAATAATAAATTGTGAATGTCTGCAAATTCGACATGGTTCCCACGCTTTTCTAAATATAAATTTCCAGGTCTTCTCCAGGATTTTTCCAGGATGAAATTAATTTTTTCAAGGTTAACATATGACTATTACTGAATGGAATTAAAGAACATTTTGGATTATAAAACATGCATTTTCCAAATATGAAGATGTTTCTCTTGCAAGACTCCAAAACATGTAAGTCAGAAAAGATGATCATGTACAAAACCACAAAATGAGTCACACGAAACAAATCTGACTATTCATATAAATTGGCATTTAAATCCATTTCAATATACAGAATACAAATTCTAACTTGGCTTTGCTGACCTGCATTATGTTGCTATATGGAAACAATGTAATGAGCATAAATTATTTTGTTTCCTTTCAAACCATTGATTCTAAAGAATTCTACAGCAATATATGTGCATGTTATACAAAATAAACATTTCCTATCACAGTATGAACCCCCCCAATAAATGCAAAGTATCAGAATCTTATCTTGTAAAGAAAATAGTTTAACCTAGAATTTATGTGTTCCATTAAAACCTCAAACAAGATTTTTCAACCAATCTAAACTCCTTAGGATGATTTGGTTAAAAATTCCATCATTTAAAGACATTTCCAAAAGGGTTGATTTAAATTTTGACGAAAGACCTTCAAAATTTTATATTGTTGTACAAATAAATACTGAATTTTCTGTAAAATCAACTTGTCTTCTTGTAGTTCAATAAACCAGTCCCCAAACCTGTATTGATACATGGGCTCTTATCGTTTCTTAATATGTAATAAAAGGGATGACAATTTCCCTTTTATCCTGAGTTCTATTTAAGATCTGAAACCAATTCTTCAAGCTACATGTCACTGTGTAATAGTTTTGCACCGAAGTTCAGCTCAAAGATTAAAAATTGTTCTAATCCGGGTTTCCTCCAAATATTCCAACCCCATTTTTCACACTTGGACATTTAGGATGGAGTGTGGGTTAAGAGCAATTACATATAAAAAATTTGGAATCTGCTGCCACCCTAAGATAGCTTACCAGTGAGCCTAGTAAATTTAAACTAGGTTATATCTACTTATACCTGCATGAATTCAATAGGAAAATTATTTATTTTCTCAAAACTGGAGAGTATTATAACAATTATTTCTTTAATCCGTTGACAAACTAGACGAAACTCAGCATAGATGAAACCTGACCTGGTAGTTACCATTTGCGTTAATAGTCACATGACTTCACAAATCTCAAACAACGACATCAGAAGTCCAATATTCACGTGATATCAACAACAAACACCATTTTAATGTTGTACAAAATTTCAATTATATTAAATGAAAGTCTGATACCATTTGTAAAAACCAGAAAGAACATATAATTCTCAACATATTTATCTCGAGAACAACTACAAGAAACTTGGCCAGTCTGATTCAACAAGCAGAGTAGTCTGGTTCCCTGCTTCATATGCTCCCTGCATGAGAGAGCACATGTCATCATGGTAGTCATGTGATACAACAAAACTCCGGAAGTTGGTCTCAGAATAAATATAGAGAATTTTGTGTTCTTTCATTTTTGTATTTTTATTACAACCAGTATATGACTTTCATTTAATATTTTTTTCAACAGTATTTGAAAACGACGGTTGTGAAGTTCGGTGCGCTTGTGCCACTAGCAATAGAAATTGCTAGTACCAGCTCAGATTTCATCAACTCATTAGTTTTGTCGATTTTCAGCAGATTAAATAAATAACAATTTTAATACTCGCATGTTCTGAGAATTTTAACAATTTTCATATCAATTTCATGCAGGTAAAACTCGATTTAACAATGTTTACGTTTGCTAGCCCATCCCCTCAGTGGCTGTGCTTTAACGCCATCATGTTGACCTCTTGTGATCCTAGACTGGTTTTCATACCTTCCTTACAAAAAGATATGGATACTCTGTGAAACAAAAGTCTACTAGACGAATTAAATCCACTGAGCGTTTGGATTGTCTCAACAAATATATTTATGGCAAGCACCCAAATGATACATACTGTAGCCTCCTAATATTATGGTAAGAACTCGATAAATTTGACTCATGATCAGTTCAGTTACGACTCAATTACATAATTGTTTTGTGCATAAAGTTGTGGAGGAAAATTCCCGGGTTTGTCCCGACTTTTGTCAATATTTGCAAAAGTCAAGGACTTTTCACGGTCGGAATTTTTTTAATCATTTCTCTCGACTTTTTCCCCGATTTCCCTGTAGCATGGGAACCCTGATTTGATTCATCGATAGGGACACCAGTTAATCAACTTTTGTGATTACCAGATTAAAAGGTATCTGCGTCTGACAATGTGGATGATTTCTTGGTATATGGACCCAAAATATATTGCAATTAGCAGATAAACATGTACCTCTATAAAATAAAAAAATAATTGAAAAAGGACTTCCAACTGACTTATGATTGTCTCAACTATGTTTGCCAACAAGAATATTACAAAACATGGAGAAATAAAGTAACCAAAATGATCAATCAGACAAGAACAATTAATATTCAATTAGTCCTAGAAAGTAACAGCAAGTATTATATGTGGAAACTTTTGACAAACTAGGAGCAAGTAAACATTCCATTTCCATTGTTAGGTTGACATCCTAATCTAACAAAAAGAACAAAATGAGTCAAAATAAATAGCACTTTTTATAATGAAGAACAAACTGAATGTCAAGTACCACAAGAATCAATCCTAGGTTCAGTCTGCACTTTCTCATTTTCACAAACAATCTGCCTCCAAAAATATACCACTGTATACCGGCCTACATAGCAATGCTATCACTCCAACGGATTTCAAATTCAGACTCAGATATGTCCCATGAGACTTGGATTAGATTCCATGTGCAAGGAAAATGTCTATGAAGTGAACACAGATAAGACTGAAGTATTAATAATCTTTATGAAACAAAATAAAGTGAAACTGGAAAAGCAAAAGTTTGTTAAAAATGTTGTGAAAAAGCACTAGATTCAAATTCAGCACAAAATCCATAAGAATAGGTGGATGTCGAGATTCCAAATCCATTGTCTTTACCTTCATGCAGATTATCTACTTTGCTTGGCTCTTTGAATTCAGCTGCCAATGCCAACCAATAGGAAGAGTTCTGATCATGCACACTACATGTGATCCTGCAACAAGCCCAATGTAGGCAGAAAGTAAAGAGGCTAATAATAGCTTCTTGCACAATTCCCTGTCTGTCTCTCAATTTCAAGATACATGTACCACACCCTTATATATATGTTAGCTAATGACTAAGCCTTATAATTCAACATTACATCAGCTTACCACACCAACCATTCCTCCCTTAATCGTCATTATCATACAAAGCCCATTTCAAAACTGGCAATATGTATCTAAAATAACTCAAAATCATCAAGTTGTGTATAAACAAAAATTAATAAAAAATATCATAACAACTATACCTAGACAACTGTAATATCTGGGGAAACACTTCTAAAAGAATAATATGGCCCCATCATATTTCAAGGAACTATTTCATACTAGAAAACAAAGCAACATTCCCAATTTAATATCAGTTTCAGCTAACTAGCTTTCCACTCCAAACCAAAGCAAGAACTCTACAAAGGGGTACAGAGGAGGTTTAGTTCCATGCAACTCAACATTTCATCCTTTCTAAATAAGGTTGTAATTATTGTTACTATTATAAAGAGATGATTGTCAACATGAATTATGCTAGTTGTTGTTGTTCTAGGGTTTAACGCCATTTTTCAGCACAAGATAGGCTATACATGGCAGCCAGTATAACTGGTGGAGGAAAAACCCAGGAAAACCCAGGGAAGAACCACTGACCCACGAGAAGCTAATGGCAGAATTATGCTAGTGAAAGTAAAATCCACTTAATAATGAACTACATGAATTATTTTATAAACTGACACAACTCATGAATAAACAAACTCTGAAAATGTAAATATGTCAACATCTCTTTGGTTTTGTTAAAAAGATGGCAACAGAAAAAAAAGATTCATCAGAGAACTACCATTGCTCCACACTGATGCACTGGTGTACCCTTCTGATAGATTCCCCACACAGAAAGTGTCATCAAGTTGTCCTTCCAAACCAAGATCCTTGAGAAGTGTTGATTTCATGTCAGTTGTGAGTGAATTCTTCTCCTTAAGCCCCTTCTTTTCAAACCATGTTTGTAATGAAAATTCTGCAAAAGTACAAATAACAAGATCAAATAAGGATATAAATGAAATCATACAGCAAAACTTACATCATCATAAAATATATTCAACTACTAAAGACTGGTCACTTTAAGGCATTTTAAGGTAACATATGTATACAGATCCATACCTTATATTATAGTCATCATAGGTTTTGAAAAGCACTGATTGTAACAAAATTATCAAATCAAGTCCAATTCATTTCATTATAAATTACTATATATTGTGAGACATATAAAAAGGACCATGTCATAACAAATTATTATTGTTTAAAATAATCTATCATGCACACAATCATATACAAGTAAAATCAATGCCATTTTCCAGTAACTAATTATATAATATGAGGATTCCATATTTATTAACATCATAGGTACGTATATAAATTGATTTGTATTTCTTTTTATCCACCAGAAATAGACCCACAATTATTTATCAAAATATCAAAAAGTATATGACTGTAACATTTACAAAATATGCATTTCTAAAGAAATATTCAAATTAAGTGCTCAAGAAACAAATTAAACCTGGTAGGGCAAAGCCTGTTCCCCATGCACAGAGTTGTTTAGGAAGTTTTGCACCATTCAAAATAGGGACATGTATAAGGCAAGGTGAACTGCTTTCAAAGCACACACTCAAGCTGGCTGTGACTTCATACATGTTCTGGTTGACAAGATCTCGTATGACAAACCTATTGGAATGGAAAGATGTAAAGTGGCAAAATTAAGAATATGTACACAACAATGTCCTACTGTTATTATTTCATGTACCTTTTAAGGATCAATTCAATAAAGTTTTAAAGTATTAAAGGAATGTTGTTTCATGACCCATACCATAATCTGCCTGTGCAACAAGTTTGTAAATTTTGCTAATGCCATATATGACAGACATTATGCTTAATGATTCAATTCAGTGGTCATTTTGGAAACGATCTTTGAAGCTGACTTTCTTGCAAGACGCTATGGATATAACAATAAAGATGTCAAAATTTTAGAAAAATTCATCTGGGTACCCATTGATCCTAATAATCAGTTACCCAGGTTCCCGCTCAATGGGAAATTATATTAAATGTGAACCTGAACTGGTTTGTTGTAAGTTTATATGTCACCCAACACACACACACCTGAGAGGAATAAGCATAATTATTACTAATATGAGCGGCAAAATAGTGCAATCTGAGCATAAAAAAGAGTGATCTATATATTTCATGCCATAATTAAAGAAAACCGTATGAAAAACATACATTTATTTTTGCTACTTACCTGGATCAGCAATTAGTTAATATTCTTGTCACAAATTGGCTAACTCCATATGGATTAGTATATGGATTAGTATGAGACACAAAACAAAATGATAAATTATTTATACATAACATTCACTTTAACTAATCCATATCACATGTTTATCTTTTGCTAAAAGGTCTTAAAATCAAGTCCACAAATTCAGAATGCTATATTACATCACTGTAGAATTCTTCTTTCAAAATTTGTAAAGTGCTATTGATTCATCTTTTCTGATGCAACATCTTCTTCAATTTAACAAAATCCATCGCCTCTAACATCTTTAATCATATAACATCCATAAGTCACATCGATAAAGCCCATTTCAGTTAATATTTGACACCATGTTTTTTTTCAATATGGTCTGCTGCTTAGTGTGGATCAAACTATAATGAATCTATGACACATTGTTTCAAATTTCAGAAACCCACCTGTTTTCTTAGAAATGTGCCTTGTACAGTTACTATAAATAGAAAATAATGAACTTGTTCGATATACATAGCTAAATGACATACACTTTAAACATATAAGATCAGTACTCCAAGGTCTACGATGGATCAATGTCACATGGCACAAGCCTTGAACTGTACTCATTATTCTGTCTTGCTCACTCCTGATATTGCTAGATATAATCTTTGGCATGAACTTGGAAACATGTTTTTTATTGTTATTTTACATGAATAAAATGGGTACCCTATAGCTAATTTTAATAACTGGGTAATTATGAATGGGCAGGTACCCAAATACCTGTTGATACCTTTACACAATAGCCAACTGGGACCAAGAGCAGCCCCTGGAAAGCATTGAGTAAAACCAATTTACCAGTTTCCTAACAGGGAAACTTCAAACTGCATCTCAAAACAAATGATACTCTCACAATTTATACTTGGGTTTCAACAACCCCTCAGCATTAAGTGAATGCTGATACAGACCTGCCAACCCTGTTGAGTCAGTCTCAGTAACGCAGTTGATTTTTTTCCATAAAATTGACAAGTTTTCAGTAAGGTGTAACAAAATATCAATAACTGCTATTGTAAAACTGGAAAACATAATTAAAAGTTTGACGCATCGATGATAAACATTAGGTTCAACTGAAAAGTTTGTAAAGTACGCGTAGACTTTATTTACCACTAGTACAGTTGCACAAACTCTAGTTCCAAACCCTATGCAGCCCAATGGCTTGTTGTTATCTCTCAACCTGACATAATTCTAGGAAATTCTTTTCCATTTCACATGACGACAACCATGAGACATACTCAAATTGGCACGTGATGACCAATAAACGTAATTGTGTCCTTTCCAGCTTTTATTTACAAGAATCTGAACACTCCATTTTATTATTCTGTGTTGATGATTAACTCTTTTCTAGAAGCTTATTTTCCCTTTTCGTTTAAAAACATGCTTCACTTTCTGGATGCCATTTTTAAAAATTCTATAATCAACAGTTTGGTTCCCTGACTAATTTCACTAATTCTAAGATGAAACCCGGATCCAAATAAAACACTGATGAACCTATTAACTGGATTTTTTGGCAATGATCATTTTTCCGTCATTTTGCTAGTATGTTGTAAGTCTGTATTTTAAGGGTAATTTTCGTGAGACTTATGGCAAAATCGTAAGCGTTGGCAGGTCTGCTGATATCAGAAAATAAACCATGTATGATATCTATCTTACTTACACAAGCCTTACAACCCCTCGCAGGAAAAGTTCTTTCTGTGTACCTGAAATAAAATGCATATTAATAACATTATTTGACTAACCATTCTATATAAACACCTTTATTCACTATTATTATTCTAAAAAAAGTGGACCTTTAACAAGAATAAATCAAACTATACACTTAAATTTGAAGATAATAAGCACTATTTTCCCGTTAATGGTTTGTTTCTTTTTATATCATTTATTCTTTAAACTTCCCCTGTCAAATAGGAACATAAATAAGGATAGATGAACAGTTTGACAACATGTATAGTTAAAGTGTCCTACAAAATTGTCATGCCTACAGTGAATTCATTCACATCTGTAGCTTGCAGAATCTGACATTTTTCAACAATATTTAAATTTGTGGATTAGGAAAGCAGTCCAATTGTTTACAAAGTAGTTAGGTGTAGTTGATGGCTGCTAATAGACAGTCAATGAGATGACAGACACCTTCAACACAGTCATGACAGCAGCTGCCAAGGACATCACTGGCCTCCATCGCCCGAAGAAAAAGCCCTGAGTTACAGAAGAGATTCTGAAGTTGTGTGATGCCCGAAGAGAACTCAAAAACACCAGACACACAACAGAGGCAATGGAGTACCAAGAAATAAACAAGAATATCAGAAAAAACTTGAGCAAAGCAAAAGAAAATTGGATTGGACAAAAGTGCACAGAAATGGAGAACAGTCTGATAAAGAATAACAGCAAAAAGGCATTCCAAATTATGAAAGACCTCACCAGACAGAAACAACCAAGAGTCAGTACCATTCAGGACAAAAATGGAAAATGTCTCACAGAAGCGAGTGACATTACAGAAAGATGGACTGAGTATTGCAAAGAACTCTACAACCATCAGTCCACAGGAGACCCAGAGGTGCTTGAAGTTCCAAACTCCTCAAATGATGATGACTTCCCCATTCTCAAAGAAGAGATGGAGTCAGCAATAAGAGCACTGAAGAATGGGAAGGCAGCTGGAGTAGACAACATCCCAGCTGAACTTATCAAGAATGGGGGAGAATCAGTGAAAGAGCTACTAACAAAAATCTGCAACAAGATCTGGCAGACAGGTGAATGGCCAACACAATGGACCCAGTCACTGATTATAACACTTCCCAAAAAAGGCGATCTCCAGCTGTGCCAAAATTACAGAACTATCATTTTGATCAGCCATGCTAGTAAGGTAATGCTGAAGATCATCTTGAACAGACTGAAACCACAAGCAGAAGAAATAATCACGGAAGAACAGGCCGGGTTCCGGAGTGGAAGAAGCACAACAGAACAAATATTCAATCTCAGGGTTCTGTGCGAAAAGTACTCGCAACACCAACAAGACATCTATCATGTATTCATAGATTTCAAAAAGGCCTTTGACAGAGTGTGGCATGAGGCATTGTGGGCCACAATGAAGAAGTATAACATGGGTCAAAAGTTAACCAATACCATCAAGCAGCTGTATGCCAAGGCTACCAGTGCAGTAATTGCCCAAGGTTCTGTGGGGGACTTGTTCCAGACAACAGTGGGAGTGTGTCAAGGCTGTCTCCTGTCCCCCATGCTTTTCAACATCTACTTAGAGCGCATCATGAGTGAAGCCCTGGAAAACCACTGTGGGACAGTCAGCATTGGAGGGCATAACATCACCAACCTCCGCTTTGCAGACAACACTGATGGGCTGGCAGGCAGTGAAGACGAGCTTGCCACCTTAGTGAAGAACCTGCATAAAACATCTTCCAGATTTGACATGGAGATAAGCGCTGAGAAGACAAAGCTGATGACAAATAGTGGCAAACAAATCTCAGCCAAGATTAAAGTCAGACGAAAAGAACTGGAAACAGTGAGCCAGTTCAAATATCTTGGTTCCATAATCACTGAAGAGGGATCAAGAGCAGAAATTTTGTCAAGAGCAGCACAAACAATGGCAGCTATGTCAAAGCTAAGACCCATCTGAAGAGACAAGAATATCTGTCTGAAAACTAAAATCAGACTATTGTGAGCTCTAGTCATCTCAGTCTTTTTGTACTCATGTGAGGCATGGACCCTGACAGCTGAATTACAACGAAGAATCTAGACACTTGAAATGAGATGCTACAGAACCATCCTTGGCATCTCTTACATGGACCACATCACAAATGAAGAAGTGCGTAACACCATCAGGCGTGAAGTAAGTCAATATGAGGACCTCCTCACCACTGTCAAAAAGAGAAAGCTGAAATGGTATGGCCATGTCACTAGAGCCAACAGTCTATCCACAACAGTCCTGCAGGGCAGCGTCCAGGGTGGCAGAAGGAGAGGACTGACAACATCACAGAATGGACCAGGAAAAGTTTTGTGGAGACACAGGCATTGGCACATGATCGAGACAAGTGGAGGGAACTGGTCAGATGTTCAGCAGCACAGTACCTCAACGACCACACTAGACTGATGATGATGATGATGAATAGACACCATGAACTTAAAGACTGAACAAAATAAGATACTTCTGTGAATGCAAAAGGATCCCTCAAACAATCTGAAGTGCCAATGAAAATGTTCACAAAACATAAAAATTTAATATACACACACAAAAAATGAATTCGAAGTGAAATGAACTAAAAGTATAAAAACTTGTTAAACTCTAAAATAGAGGTATTTTAAAATATAATTTTTAAATGTTATTCTAAATAGGATGCAGTGAGAGGGGGGGTAATAAAAATCTAGTTTTGATCTCTAAGTTATTTCCTTAAGTAATATAATATGAAAATAAATAAAGTATGTGTTTTTCATGAGTTCTTATCACGTTTTAATGAATATGATGATGAAGATATGAATACAATGTTACAAAAAAGTATCACTGTATTAAAGTACATGATTTATATCTGTTTTCATTATCAAGCAAACAATAAATAAAGTTATAATAGATATTTACCCCATTCATAGTTGTGTAGATGGACAGTAAACTGCAGTTTTTCAATGCCAACAAAAAGTTTGTAGTTACAGTGATCAAGATGAATATAAACACTGAATGCTTGTTGGATGAGTGCCACATCAAAACAGCAGTCAAATCCTGTGCACGTGTCCATCAAGTGACATGACATAGGTCCTGTAAGTGCACTTAATTCAACAGCGACTGGGCATTCTGCAAATGCAATAAATGTAGAATTTATTAGAAAATATTGAATATTTTGTCCGATTTGCAAGAAACATTTATTATGATGATGTAATTACTTACATCAGGTTTTGATGTTCCCAGCATGATTCAATTTTACCTGATATGAATATTTTCTGATTGACAAGTCACATAAACTAAGCAAAAAACAGACTGTTCCATCAGGCTGCCAAGTCTATTAAGAATCACTCACCATATCAAAAGCTTAACTTCATCTAAGTTTAATATAAACTACAAGACTGTTTCAACATCCCTTGTTTAAATGCAGATTTATGTTCAACATATTCTTAGGACAGCATTACTTACGATTCTTCCATCCATTCATTGCTGGAATGTAAGTGAGAGAGGACCTGTTACATGGTACATCATGTAGATAGTCCGACAGTCCAAGCTCACGCAGAAGCGTATGTGCATCAGGCTCAGAAATAGTTAATGTCGATGGCAGATGATTGTCGGAGAGCCAATGGGTCAAGGAAAATCCTGTGAAAATAGTATGGAAAATATTCTTTCTTAAATTCAAAATACACTTCTTTGATATGATCTATAGAAATCAAGCCCTCCAAAGACTGTTTTTCAATATTTTCAAACTGAAAAAAATATTAAAACAATGGCAGTACCAGAATAAATGACCAAACTGGAGATTTTGTACAAGTACAGTTTAAGTGTCAACATGAAAATTACGGTTCTTCTGTACATTATATCTTACCTTTATTATAGCTCATCCCACCACATTTCTGTCAGTTAATATAACAGTAAATGTCTCTTTTCATGCCAAATAAATATAGTGAACTTCTTAAAAGATTTCAAGTTATGACTTAGTGAGTTGGGAGAGAGACTGCAAAAAGGGGAGCACTGCTGGCTGCACAGGTAACATGGCCTTCTTATGTAATGAATTTAGTGCATAAAAGGTCATAAGTTGGGGTTCTAAATGACTTCCCAGTCATTGCCTAAAGGCTGTGCCCCAAAGTGTAAGAACTAACCCATGAACCACTTCTGATTACATAAGTTAATTCCCCTTGTATTATCAAACAAGTCTATATATACTTTTAGAATGGATCTCAGAATTTCTAAGTCATGACCCATAGGACAGTCCATAGTGATTTAGTACAAGACCAGCGATCCAGTGCTAGTTTAATTGCATAAAGTACAAGGCCTCTGCATGCATAGAAAATGAAAACATGAGCATAGTATGGGGATCTCAATGGCTCCCAAAGGATACGAACAGACACAGGGGTATGACCTTGAGGCAATGATGGTTTAAAAAGAAGGCAAACAGTCTACTTATGCAATATTTAATAGCGAATAGCATACTTTACAGAATTCTATCAAAATGTATACACAAGGGTGAGGTAATGAAGGTACTATCCACTAGAGCTAAGTATAATGAAAACTTTAGTACCATGGTACCTAGCAACATATATATACATGGCTAAAAATGAATAAGTCCACCACTGCACTTGTGCAATATGTAACTGGACATACCTGCAGGCCAATAAAAAAGTTGGTTTTGAAACTGCAACAACCGATTTATTCATGGGTTATGCTAGTGTAAAATTTGAGTAGTTGAGGGAAATTTACGTATGCTGCAATATCATACATCAATAGCATCACCAATGAAATCTTATAGCTTTGACTGCCATGAGTTTAAAATTACCATTAACAATAATTTCAGAATTTTATTTCACTCAAGAAAGTTAATAGTTGTAATAAGGTTAGAACAAACAGATTTGCCACTGACAATAGCTTATGTGATATAAATGTACTGAAACACCAAAGATATTTTCAGTTCTTAAGACTGAATAATAGTATGTCATCAGACTATTCAACTAATATTTTAAAACTTTTGAATGCACATTTTTGGGGTCATTTAACAAAATAAAACAAAGAAATTCATAGGTTGTTCTGTATTTGCATTAGGCTAAGAAATCTGTTAAGTAACTCAATGAGGATCATTAAAATATAAATGTACTCGAAATGACATACTGCAAACAAATTTTCTGAGCATCTTTTTTGAATGACTGTATAGAAACATACCACAATTTCAGTAGATGAATCGCAAATATTTATCCTAATAAGTACATAACAAAGTAGACTTCTACTGACAGGGAAATGTCCTACTAAAACACTTCAAACATTTAAGAGAGGAAGTATGTTATGTATATTTAATTTGTATTTGTTAACTTTTTCCTCCACGATTATATGTTGTGCATAATTGTGTCTTGGACTAGACCTTGTCCATAATTAAGTTCATTGTATAATACATTAGTTAATATTTCTCTATGAGTGTGGGTTAAAATCTTAATCTGAGTCTAGGACATTGGTTTATTATAATTTTAGTAATGGTCCTTGTCTTATTGACAACTTAGAATATTCTACAAATGAACTTTTAACCCTCATCCTAGTTCTACATTTGTGTCTTAGCTTTTTATATAATGTTGTTTCCTTGAGAAATTACTCATTCTTGCATTTAACATCTGAGATAAAATCAGTCTTATTGTAGTGTTCAGTTTTTTATTTGGGTGGAATTATTTATTCAAATTATTATTCTCTGATATACAAAGTGCTCATCCATGACATTCTTGGACTGGAATATTAATTTGGAATTAATTTGGAATTATAGTGAATCTAGAAGGAATATTTGGACTATATTACTGTGATACATCAAAAAGACTGTTAGCACATCACCAAAATACAGGAGACTGGAACATTAGTATATCCTGCTTCAGGCACATCAACATGTTCAATATTGGAAACTTACATGGAATACAGCTAGAAATCAGTTTCATCTATATAGATTAGAACTTGTAATAAATCTGTTTGGACTATTTGAGATTTATTTCATAATAATGTAAGTTCTTTTTAAATTTTCACTTTGTATTCAAGGGAAACAAATTATTTGTTGAATTTTACACAACTTGTTAGTTTTTGCTCTTTTCTGTTACTTAGTTGAAGACCACCAAGTTTTAACAGCTGGGGAATATAATTCTTGTTAATTTCTTCAAGTTTTGTATATATTTTTTTTGTTCACTTTTACAGTAATGCCATTCCTAAAGTATATCAGTAATATGAACTTTCCTTGCAATTAACGAATCACAGAAGTTAGGCAGGTAGGTATGCATAGAGTTTAATGTCATTTTTGCACAAACCTGGCTACATTGAGCTAATTAAAATGTATGTTCCTAAAATGTAAAACTAAAAAACAGAAAAATGTTTTAGGAAGATCAGACCTAACGAAACAGAAGCATGCTTTCTTATAAAGATTATAATAAGTTTAAAAAATATATATATATATACAAATAAAGCTAACAAAAATATGAAATCCTTTTATCAATTTTTTTTTTATATAAGCCACATTCTCAGAGAAAGTCAAAGATTTTCTCTGATGGTGTATCCAAAATTAAAACTAAAGCACAGTTTTCAACAAACTATTTTAACTTGTTCATAGGAATGATGCCTGAACAATGATACAGTATGAAATTTCAAGTAGCACAATGGTTGTTAACATCAGTGAATTTTCTTAGTTCATAAATAAAACCCAAAACTGTTAAACCATATCAGCTGAAAAAAGATAGATAATTTAAGTAGCCTTCATATGCCTTACCTTTCACTGAAAAATCAGACTGCCATTCACAGACTGCCATTGGCAAGGAGGTGTTGACAAAAATTGGAAAGTCAAAGGCACATTCTTTATTGGCATCATAGCAGAGACTTAAATTTAGATCAACTAGGAATTCTTTCTGGTGGTCCAGTTTCACTACCATGTAGCTGAAAAGACATGATTAATTTATGCTCACCCTTGTTAAGAAACATATCCAGAAATATTTAATTTTATTTTGTCTTTAAAATGTAATATGCACAATGTTTATACATAGTTAAAACCATGATATCTTGAACATAAAAGGAAAATATGAAAATGATTTATATTGACTAAAATTAAAGAATAGGTGTACTTCCAAGTATCATACAAATAGAACTTGTTCATAATAATAAATATTTTTGATTTCTTTCATTTGCCCTATTTAAAATTAAAAAATGTCAACCCTACATCGATCCTACTAGCATTGCATCTTTAATGTAAGAAAAGACATAATGAAGTTTGCATAGCAGAGTAATAGCATATTCTCTTTGCTCCTATGTAAAATAACTGATTTAAAATAAAGAAAACCTATACAAATACCAAAGGAAGCAGTTAAAGTAAAGTACTTACTATACTCGTACAAGTCCATTTAAGTATATCTGCTGAGGTGTGCCTACAATTCAAAGAGAAAATATAGAATAGAGTAGTAACATAACGTGTACAGCTTAGCTAAACATAAGAGGACACACATAAGGACACACATATCTTCCACATATTTATGTTTATGTGGGAAAATGTATCCCCAATTTAGTGTTACACTACATTTTACAAAGTGAATTTGATCACATTTTCTTTTTCAACAGCAGCTGCATATGAAACTTCCTCATTCAATATACAGTATCGTTTCTATGTTTCATGATGTACAGATAGCAAGGATATACTTGTAGTGCTACATGTTTCTAATTGTTTCATGATGAACAGATAGCAAGGATATACTTGTAGTGCTACATGTTTCTATGTTTCATGATGTACAGATAGCAAGGATATACTTGTAGTGCTACATGTTTCTATGTTTCATGATGTACAGATAGCAAGGATATACTTGTATGGCTACATCCATCAACAACACACATCCTTCTCATGCTGAATAATGCACTCATTCAGAAAACAATGCAGATAATCGTCACTCTTGACTATGGTAGAACAATGGTGACTCACAATGTGAGGTTCCTCAAGTAACATCACACAGACTCAAGTCACACAAACTGCCCCATTTGTACATTGCCTTTGGCAATTATTTTAACATGCATTTATCTCACTAACTGCTGATTACAAGAAGTTGCTGACGTTTTCAGTATTGCATTATACTGAATAATTTATAGTTAATAATCTGGGGGTCTCAGGTCTACCTTGAAGTAAACTATAAATATGTGTGCTACTACTGAGACAGCCATTTTGAATTACATCTGCATCACAACTTTACTTAATGGGTTTTAAGTGATCCATGAACTAAAAATAGTTGCTACATTCTGTTACGATTTCATTCATACTTAGAGAAGTATGCAATGTACCTTTGCTTTTGTGTTATTAGTAAACAAATGCAGCTAATGTCAATGTTTTTATTAAAAAAACACATTAGAAATCAGAAATTGGTAACAAATATATATCTTAGGGTGAATGGGTTTTAAATTAATGACTTGCCCCACTTGAATGTTGCTAGGGATATATTTAGCTTCAGTCTTTCTATGCCAATAATCAGCCTGAAATCACATGGGTCCAGGGTCAGGTATGTCCTGAATGAACGCCCAACAGCTTTGGCATCAACACAGCACTCAACAGCAGAGCAGCGTTCAGAAATGTAGCATGATGCAATAGATGGCAAGGGTCTTGTATCCACATGAAGTGGACAATCTGAAAAGGGAAAGAAATTGTCACAGATTTTACAATCTGATAGCCATTTTATCAGCACTTATCAGGACTTTTTTTAAAAACTATCTAAACTGAGATTACATACACATAATCTTAAACAACAGATCAGGGCCCTGAGTGGCTGAGTGGTCTAAAGCGCTCTCCGTTACGCATCACTGCCATCTCACCTCTATCTGCATTTGGTTCGAGTCTCGAATTCAGCCAATGTGGGTATGTGAGAAAGCTTGCCAGTAGCTTCTCGTGGGTCGGTGGTTCTATCCGGAGTTTTCCTGGGTTCTTCCTCTACCATTAATACTGGCCGCCATGTATAGCCTATCATGTGCTGAAAAATGGCGTTAAACCCCACAACAACAACAACAAACAACAGATCATTTATTTTCACCTGCATGTGTCTCAAACTGTGAGCAAATGCTTCTTTGTATCACAAGTGAAACTGGTTTGTTCTTATAGTAAATTTCTCAATATCCATACAGACAGTCTTGATTGCTTTTTAACATTACCTCTTGTGAATACAATTTTTCCTCACAGAATGATTTCCATGACCTAAATTTCCAATTGCACAAATTTGTGGAATGCAATATCTCACTTGTTCTACTGTGGCATAATCACCCAAAGCATGTAAATCTGCTAGAGCAAAACAAGGTCACTGTGTATAACTAACTGTACATATAACAGTGCCAGAGAAACGAAGCTGAATGCAATATCTAAATCACTGGGGCTTGAAAATTATAAAACTGATAACCTTTTTGCCCATGGTGAGTAGTAACCATAAAGATAAATATAGCATTCTAAATTTCATGAATGTACATACAGCTGTGTCAGAGTCTACGATGTATGCAAATAATTAGTATAACTATTCAAGCATGAAAGCTAGTTCATTGTGAACTACATTTGCCTGTGGTGAATTTTACCCTCCAAGATGTGAATACAAATGTATATATATGAAACTGTATATACAACGTTAGAGAAACTGAGCTCAATGCAAGAACACTAATGACCATGAAAATGACAATGCTATTGAAGAAGTAATCCATTTGTCCTGCCTATTCTTTGCAGGTGAGATAAAACTGTTGCCATCATATCTTCTTATGTCAATTAGGGAATAAATAGATTTACTGATGTCTATGGTAACTATATACAGATGAAAATTAAGTTTCATTACTATCACAGAGAACAATAACAACATATCTGCAACAATATTACCACCGATATATATCAGCAAATCCAAAAGAATATTGCTCTTATCCCTAATCTAACACAATTCAAAATGTTCCTCTTACAAACACTTGAATATGTTAACATCATGCATATTATGTCACGTGGAGAGTAAAGACATCAGAGTACTGTCAATGTTAATGTCTTTGGTATTATGTCATGTAGAGAGTAATGACATCAAAGTACTGTCAATGTTAATGTCTGGAATTATGCAATGTGGAGAATAACAACATCAAAGTATTGTCAACATTAATGTCTGCAATTATGTCATGTGAAGGGTAATGACATCAGAGTACCATCAATGTTAATGTCTTTGGTATTATGTCATGTGGAGAGTAATGACATCAGAGTACTGTCAATGTCTTTGGTATTATGTCATGTGAAGAGTAATGACATCAGAGTACTGTCAATGTTAATGTCTTTGGTATCATGTCATGTAGAGGGTAATGACATCAAAGTACTGTCAATGTTAATGTCTGGAATTATGTCATGTGAAGAGTAATGACATCAGAGTACCATCAATGTTAATGTGTTTGGTATTATGTCATGTGGAGAGTAATTACATCAGAGTACTGTTAATATTAATGTCACATGGACAGTAAGAGCATCATAATATTGTTCATGTTTTATGGACATTTCATCATAACTTGTGAGAAACTTCATATCCTTTTAGATGTGTAAGAATTTCAAAGTAACTAAATTATCATTCCAGGCAAACATATTTTTGCTAATAATTCCTAATGCATAAGAATAAACCCAAGTCACTGGTCACAGACAAAAAATGAATCTGAAAAAATTTGACTGCCACATATGGGATCAATAAAGTCAAGACTCAAGTTCTGTCGATGAAATCCAGGCAAGAATGTACAGTTTATTCTTTGTTTTTACTAACAATCAACCAATCATAAACTCTAGGCTGAATAACTGACTAACTGATTGATTAATTCAGTGATCTGGTGTTTAACAGCACAAAAATACATGAAAATAAAAGACTATTTAGTGCCAAGGTCATGGGAGCATTATGTCTCTAGCCATGTGACTGCATGGATATTTTTATCGCAATTCAAAAGTCATTTTCAAGAAGACAACATAAAATCTATCCTAGACCTAATTTTTACAGAAAATGGTCTATAAAGAACCTACTGTCATACTACCATCTCTTCTATTACATATCTGAGCTATGAATCAGCAGGCATGTTCTCATTAGGGTCTAATTATGTCAATTCATAGAGTGTCTGTGAAAAGGTACTTCTTGTGTATTTCAAGTACTTGTTTGTTTTACCTGAATTCCAGCCATTTCCTTGCGACAGATATGGAGGTAGGTTACGGTCACACTGCTTGTCTTCTATGTACCGACCTATACCAAGGGTTTCAAAGAGTTGGTACAAAGGTGGACCACTAAGTCTGCCAACATGATTCAGTCCATGTTCTGACAAGTATTTGTCCAGAGAAAAATCTGGAATATAAAATTATTTTATATTTTATGTGATCAACATTAGAGAAAATGATACAAAATTCAAGGAAGTATTCTAATTATCTAATTATCTCTTTTATATCATGCATTTCATATTAAAATCAAAGTTGTATCATCTCACTACATCAAATGCACTTAAGAAGAAATCGCATCATGTCATGATCCCAATTTTCAACATCACAAAAGTTAACTACAATTAAATTTTACCACATCAAAGCGCTTTTTAAATTCTGCTACATTTCAAGAAGGAGAACATTTACTCAAAGTTAAAAGTTGATTACAACAAATACAAGACAAATACTGAAAACTGCAAATGCAAGAATATTTTACTTCATGAGTACAGACCCTGAAACGGATATTTGCATTTCATTATGTATTCCAATAGTCACATTTTGAAAATCATCTCATTGTTTATCATGTATTCTTATATAGTATTTGCACTTTTATTTATCATTTTAATTCCTCTGAAATGAGAACTGGAAATCACTTTCAAAAAATTCTATTTCTGAAAGTATTCATGGGAGTTATGACTACTGTATTCAGTCTAATTCTAAAGCTATTTATTCGATGATGATGAGCAGAATGAGAAAATAATGTTGTTTTTTTTTAAATTAATAAGTTAAAAAATATGTTAAAAACTAAGTTAAAATAACACCAATGAAACAAAGGCACTAACCATTTTATTGATTGATTGGGAGTAATCAGATTATTTTGTTTCCTCAGGCAAATTTCGTATCCAAGAAAAAATTAATTTGGTTCTTTTACTAATTATGTGTTGTCTTTAGCATGGACCTGGATGCAGGATGGATTTCTAACCATAAAATACTTATCTGATTTTCATTTACACCATAAGGGTAACAAAGCATTACCTCATATAGCATTATTGATGAAGGCTCTGTTTTATGAAAAATTTCTCCAACCTATCAGAGAAGACCACTCAACTTATTGTTGACACCCAGCAATTAATTGTAAAAGTATAAAAACCTTTCCTAAAAATAAAATAATTGATTAATAAATGAGTGGAAAATTAAGTATTCAGAGTCCAATGTTTCTTTATATTAAATTATTCTGAATATCTATCTCTCATTCTATCTCATACATACCTTGAGATGACACATGTTCACTACTATATGGAGCTAAAATTCTCTCATTTTCATACAGATGAATTGCCACTTTACATTTTTATCAATATTTTTCCATCCCAAACATATATACAAGAATGTATCAATATTTATGAAAACTCGTAATGGCAAGTGAAATTCTCTGTCTTACCAACAACACAACACTCTCTCATTCTCTGTCATGCATGCAAAAGCTGAATCATTTCAGATTTTGGGAAAATATATTCTATATTCTATGTAAACAATAACAGAACCACCATTAATATGTGCAGACTGCAATCCATAAATACTGTACATTTAATTTTATTCAGGAAGTAACAATAACTAGATTTCGCTGATACCTCTGAACCAAGGACTGCCACATTTAAATATCTACAAGCAATAGTGTCTAAGAAAATTACCTCAAAGCAAACCCTAATCTAGAGCAACCAAGCTCAGTGCCAAGGTAAGCATAAATCAATGAACCATGAAAAAGGGCTATGGTAACCTAACTTTATTTTACTCAAGATTGTAGTTCTCTTCATAATGCAAATACATGTCAGGTGATGTGACTTCAAAGGCAATAGCATCAAAGAAAATGGGATAAATGCAAAGGTTAGCCAAAACCACATGACATGAACTAATTTTCACAAAAGGTTTAGTACTCCATATCACATATTTAAATTCTAATTTAAATGCTAACTCTATAAATGTTTGTACAATCAAAACATTTTGAGTCTGTGGTTCCCAGGTTCTGCCTCCATCAGCTATACTGGCAGCCATGTATAGCCATCATGTGCTGAAAACACATTACTCCCACAACAACTATCTCTCTCATACACCCTGACACACCTATTCACATACATGGGATCCTTACCCCAAGTTACATCAATTATAAAATATTTCATTTTTTATCAACAAGCCTTCCGATGACTAACATATGTCCATGTTTTTCCAGCTTTTGGTAACCTATTTCATTTCTATAGTAGAATACAAGAAAATTTAATGATTCTAAAATCAAAATCTTTCAGAAATACCAAAAATGCAAATCTTGTTCCAATTTCAAGGAAAAACTTACAATGCATATTGCAGATGTTTCCTGAAAAAGTTAATTGACTGAAACACAAACTAAACTATTATTATGTTACACTGTAACATACAGAGATAATGATATCATTATTCTTAATACGTCCATTTTCAGATCATGCCTACTGGCATGGAGATGTTTGATTTTTTAAAGACACTATACAAAATCCCATTTCCTGTTCTTTTCATTCTGAATTTGCTTCTTGTTCATTATCCTACATTTTGCATCTCTGCTGTTTGCATTCTTCGTTTCATTTGCATTCACTCTGCATTCCCCTGTATATTTTTTAAATTCTTTTTTTTATACCATTTTCACTTTCAAAGGCAATATTACCCATTTTTGGGTCTTAAAATTGAAAAAGAAATCTCAGTACCATAATATAACGATTTAAAGTACCTTTAATGATGAATCCCTTGTCCCAACGACACAATGTTTTTGGAATTCTTGCTTTCTGCATAATTGGGGCATGAATTACACATGGTTTACTTGCATCCAGGCAGACGCTGATGCTTAAGTCCAACTGATATCTATTCTGGTCTTGAAGATCTTCAACAGCATATCTGAATACAAGCATAATTCCAAAATAAATTTACCTGACAATGTGATGTTCTATGAGATAAACTTGTCCCTCATAACGGTCATGTGTTCTTTCTTTGAATAAACCCCCCCAAAAAACTAAACATAAATCATGCATTTGATGAAATGTTCAGTAACACAGTGAATGTGTGGAGACAGAAAATTCATGTAATGAAAAAAATTGTTTTACATTTTCCTCAATATTTTCTACTTCTGTATCAACAGTTGTAGTGTGGCAGTCTTTGACCTATATCGCTGGTGATGACATTTATTTGGGTGTAGGTGATTGATAAAAAGACCAAATACACACTAATTTCATTTTATTCATGCATGCAAGAAACAACTGCAATGAGTATACATGGAAGTATCTATTTGCAATGCTGTCAATTTCTAAATAGATGTATACAAAGTGGAGAAAAGTTAACTGCACCAATATCACATATTCAAGATCACTCTGACATCTGCTTTACTTAAGTTTGGTCTTCAGTGCAAATGGGCAAAGATGCCAAGAGCTTAGTATTGAAATAAATGAACTGAATTATTTAAGCTTTATATGTATATTAACTCCTCCCCTGAGTTAACCACAGCGGTATGTTCAGTCAGCCTGCTAGTGTTGACAATGTTGAAATGGACAAATATAACTGGAACAGCTGTACTCAATAGTTTTTTGTATAATCGTTCATATATTTGTGTATTTGTAAGTGTGCATAGTTCATACATCTAAAATATAACTTTCTGCCTTATCACTTTCAGATGTTTTACTTGCACTGTATGCAAAAATACTGAAGCAATACATTCACACATATTACATATGCAAGAATTTGCAAGAGATCTGATGAATCAGCACATTTATAATCATGCATGTATATTCCACTTCTTCAAGACTGACTTGCAATGAACATACTTACTCAAGCCTAACTAATCCTCCAAGACTTATTTCTTGTTTTGAACCTAGAGGAAAACAAAATGAAAAAATTGTATAAATTACACAAGAACACACAAGCAGACAATAATGGTGACACAAGTAGTTATTTTATGAGGTCAGTTATTGGTTTCACAGACCTTACAAAATTAATAAGCAAGTGTTCTGGACTAACCTGATAATTTGCCTAGTAAGGCATGCTAGCAAAGGTCACTACAAGCTGACACAGTGCTATGACTGAGCAATATCTGCTTCAAAGGCAACATTCAACAGAAGGCAGCTTGGCCAAAGAAAGACTAGAATAGCAGCTGTGGTAAATCCAAACAAATTATGCTGTTAGTCTAAATTAGACAATTTGAAATTTGCAAGATATAACAAGTGTTTTGTGACACCAAAATTACATCTGTGCCAGTGCCTTGTTGTATCTACATGTATGGTACCTTCAGAAACTGTCATGCAAAAGATTAGCATTGTTGATGATAATGATACCAAAACTGCTGTATAACAATGTTGATGATCATGATGTCATTGCCACTGTATAACATTGTTGATGATAATAGTGCCATTGTTAACGTATAGCATTGCTGACAACAATGATACTACTGCTGCTGTATAACACTGTTGATTACAACGATGTGATTATTACTATAAAACACTGTTGATCACAATCATGTGATTACCACATTATAACACTGTTGATCACAATGATTCCAAAGCCATTGTACAAACAATGGCTATGTTTCACCATGTCAGCACAAATAAAGCAAAAATTAGCAGATACATGCTGATTTTACACTGTCTGTCTCAAAGTATATTCATTCAAGTTTTCCTAACACACACAGCATAATCAGCACAGATTTTGAAGGATGAAAACACAATATGCAGTTGATATAAGAATTGGTGTATCATTCATGTGCAGATTCTATTTTAAACAAAGAATCATGTTTGGATTGATATATATGTTTAGGTCACTGAGCAAACTGAACCTGTCCATGTCTTGGCTTGGAAAAAAAGCTTTTGCAAATTTCAATTCTTGTGGCCATCAATTACATTCACAAAACAAGCAATTATTAATTCTAGAATAATGATCTATTCATACAATAGAAACTGATTTGTTTTATGCATCTTAAGCTCATACAAATAGGGTTAGTTATATGCATTCCCTATAATGGAGAGACTCATCATGAGGGAGTGATGTATTTCAGTCATACTGCCTGTAATATGGCTAAATGTAGACAAGGGTTTGTAAAGCATGTATAACAAAACCTGCTTGCAAAGGTTTGAGACAAAACATTTTAAAGTGTAATTTTGATACTTATTTTAAAATTATCGACACCCATGGCAATAAAACCTCGAATTTTAAAGTAAATCTTGAACTCTAGGCATAATTATACACTTTGTTTATGGGATTTTTCCAGTCTCCAGATTTAAATGTTTAAATATATAAATTTATAGGCCAAATTTTGGTATGACCCGGAAAATCATACAATTTAAAAAAACCTTTGAGATCATTTGAGTGATTATACCAACGATAAATCAAAACATCAAAATAACACCAAAAAATACTTCTTGATTATGTACTGATTATATTATCATCATATATATTTTTATTATTATTATTATTATTATTATTAATATTGCATTCTTTCCATCACTTCTGAAACAGCAAAAAGACAGAGAACAAGTGAATGGATCAATAACTAACCAATTTGCACATTCTAAAGTGCTTTGGAACTGCTGACAAACAGAAAACATGACTTGCATCAGAAATTTCCAATGTTGTCAAAAGAATTTGTTATATATATATATATATATATATATATATATATATATATATATATATATATATATATATAAAAAGAAGCCAATAATGGTAAATCTTCAAATATGATTAAATGACTGACCTACAATTAGATTACTGAATACACTTATATCATGTGCTATGAAGGAAGAAAGACGCTAGTATGAAATATTGCTACAAAAGTGATATTAAATTCATGGATTTCTGAAGATGTTTAAAGTGAATTTGTGGATGTTATTTCTCAAATTCACATAGTCATCCTGAAATGTGCAGCTGCAAAATAAATGTATCCATTTTTAACATAAATGTAAAGAATTTGTGGTCCTCAAAACAGTGCTGATGCCAAACAGACACTTGAAATGATGGTGTGTGCTCTCTCTCTCTCTCTCAGGTCAATGCAGATATTAGTGGCAACTATTTAGCTCAACTCTTTTTAAATTAACTGCCAAACACGCAGGCCAATCAAGAAGTTGCAGTGTTTCTACACCAGCTTTTGAAATTGGACAGTAGAACAGTTTTGCCAGGCAATCAGCAAGGTTAACTGACAGCACCAATCAGAAGCTTGATTTCTAATGGACAGTAAAACAGTTTGGTCAGGCAACCAGCAAGGCTGATTAACAGCACCAATCAGAAGCTTGATTTCTAAGTGAAGTTTAAGCGAAACTGAATGCCCTGCATATGGCTAGTACTGTGAATGAAATGTTCATGTTTTTATTGCCACAGATAATAACTTGCTTAAAACATGTATAATATATGAATCATTTTTGTACACAAAGATATCTACTGCAGTCTCTCAGCAACAAACCAACTTACCCATCAAATAGTCAATGAGAGATAAGTTGAATTTCATCTTCTCAATTCCTACACTCATTGTGAATGTACAAGCATCGAACTCAATAGATGTCAGGAATGCTCTGGCGACAGCATCAACATTTACACAGCAATGTATTTCAGTGCATTCTTCTTGTATGTTGCAGGTTATGTCATCTGGTAATGTTGGCATTGGTGAACATTCTAAAAGCAGAAAATAATTAATAAATGTTTCTTTGATATTTACCCAATAATAATGCATTAGGAATATGCCCAAAACATTGCAAATCCAACCTTCCCAAGCTTGTTTTTATCAACAAATTCTAAAATTAACCTGCCCACATAGGTGGGAACTACACATAAGTGATCTACCCCTGTATAGACTGACAGAATATCCTGTCCATTTCTCTGTTACTAGTGGTGTAGATATGTGCACTCTGCCAGGTTTCAAATACAGATGTGGGGAGGTAGGGAGGAATCACACATATTATAATCAAGCAATTATTGTCAAAGCAACATATTTTACTTCAAAAATTGGTTTCTTCTTCAAATGCATTATACAATCATATTACATGTACATTAGGAGAAAAGGCAAAAGATGGAAAGACTTACATTCCTAACCCCACAGAAGGCTCAATCTCCAATAACTCAGTGTACCCTAGGCCCAATCTCCAATAACCTAGTGTACCCTAGGCCCAATCTCCAATAACTTAGTGTACCCTAGGCCCAATCTCCAATAACCTAGTGTACCCTAGGCCGAATCTCCAATAACCTAGTGTACCATAGGGATCAGGAATTTTGTGAGAGAGGAGAAGGATAGGGATAGCATCTCCATTATGTCCAGATATGAAATGTGGGTAAAATTCAGGGACCACCCTCACCCCACCTCCAATCCAGCAGAAGTCATCATCAGTGTTAATCTGTTAAATTACCCAGCAATGTAGCCTGCTGTGCTGCTGCTATAGATCCTACTAGGGTCAAACCTAGCCCTTTGGGGTAAAAGATCTTTGACTTCTATCCCACAGCATGGATAGTGTCTCTAAGGGAATAGTTACACTTGAATTATATGCTAGCCTTGTGCAAAAACCAAATTGATCTTGGGTTAGTTTCTATACAACAAGGCATGTATCTCACTTATTCTGCCTGCTGCAGCTAGAATGGCAGGAAAGCAGATTTTATATGAAAGATGAGTCAAAGATGGTCCAGACAGTGGTACAAAAGTGCCTTATTCAGCCGTATCAGAACCCGCAGCAGATTCCATTTCAGACACAGGGACAAAACCTTCGTTCAAGACAGATAAAGGTTTGTCAAAACAATAGTGAGGTTTTTGTTTAAGTCTATCACATCCCTTCCAGGATACCAAAATATGACTGAGATTGTGAAATGGTGATAGCTGCTAAATTCACCTCTAGGAAATGCCTCAATAGAAAGCTTCGTACAGGTGGTATCAAGACTTTTATAGAAGTGATTATTTCCACTCAAATCAGAGAGAAATCACTCCAGTTCCATTTCCAATACTTCAAAGCAGTAGGCCCTTTTACCTGAGCAATTATTTACACCATTGTTTCTAAGAATTGTTTTCCTATGAGAGCTTGCTTAATGTATGTCAGATGTGCAGGTTCAACAATTCTGGGTTCGGCTGAAACACCTCATGCTTTCTTGAGCAGACAAGGAAAGACCATGATTAACCTGGTAATTTCTATTGCTAAGTTTAATAGATCATTTATTCAAGATTTTTCTATTTGAGGAAAACAACCAGGACTTGCAGTACTCTGATTCCCTTCCTTTCTGAATGGTCCTGAAGGGGACAAGCCTGCTGTTGTCCCAAAACCAGGACTGGAAATGAACAACTCAGTCTGCCTTGTGGGCATCATGCTGATTGTGATGCCCCTAGACTGTGTAAGATAGATGAGGTTCTCCCCACTGCTGAGATCAGACCTCCTGTATCCCAAAGCTTTAATCTCTTGATCCAGTGGGCAAAATGTTAGTCATCAATGAGACAAAAAAATCAGTGGCAATGGTTTCATAAATAGGTGGCCTAAGATGATGAGATCGGCTGCCAAAATGTGGACACCCAAAAGGTGAAACATTTCTCAGGCTAATAAAGGATTCTTAGAGAGAATAGAAGACATCTTCAAAGTGATTATTATGATATTATGACATGTTCTTCATTTAGAAAGACCATCATGAAAATGGCAAGTGTTGTTGTGCTGCCCTATTCTAAATACAAAACTGACTCTCAACCATGGCAAACAAAGATACTGATGGACAATATCAGACTCTGCTCAAACTGCTGAACCCTGAAAACCAACTCAAGCATAGATCCTATAACAACATTATGAGCCAGCTACTGTATGTTGAAGAAGGACTTCCAGTTCAGATGAATCAATGCTACTTTATATATTCACAGGCCTGCAACACATCCGTCAATGGCTGGGACCTCAGATGAAAAACAGAACTATGCATCTTATAGGAAACCTTATTAAAATGTTATGGAGACATTGCTATGAAAAGAAAGGTCTGCTGATACTGGGGTCATGAAGCTGCTTCTCTAACCAATGTAATAAATCAGCAAATCAAACAGCTGAAGATAGCTAATTTAATGTCAGCTGCTCTTTATTAATCAACCGATCAACCCATGCATTAACATAGTACTTGCCAATGAAAGGTTTCGAAGAGGCAGGCATAGATCAGGTGGCAAAAGCCAGAAACTTCTTTGATTGATTTGTGAAGTGCTGAATCTTCTCTTGACATTATCAAAATCTTGTAAGGTCAATGAAACTCAGGAACACTAGAAATCAAGCACAGAAGAACAGGGTGTCATAGAGGCCCCCAGTAATGCATGTGATGGATCATAAACAAGACTTGAGGTCATGCGAGAATGGGATACTGTAATCACTAGACAATCTTCTAAGTCTGGAAATGGTATTTGATGTCTTCGACTGTATCATTGGCATAGATAGTACCAGGTCATAAAATGCATGAAATGACAATTGTATGAGTGAAGAATAAGCCATCTGGGACTGGTCTGTCTATACAGAAAGTGCCATGTTGTGATGCATGCAAGGCCAGTGCTAAAGCTCTGGGGCATTCAAAGCAAATAATCAATGGACAGAGAATAATGACAGGCATTCAGAATTGGAGAGTAACCGTAAGCTGTGACAACTTGTGCTGGAGCCAGGAAAAGTGCTGGAGATGTCTGCCACAGATCTATAACACGGGTCGATCAGTATTGGATAGAGGGCATGCATCACCAGAAATCTATAGTTGAAACAACATGTTCATGAGGCTTTCTATTTTGGAGAATCAACCATAACAAGATTTTCAAAGATGGATGACACGGTGGTCTTATTCAATATCAGAATGTACCATTTCTATTGAGTACCAACTAGATATCATAAAATATCTTCTGGTGAAACCACAATGTCAATATGAGCAGCCAAATATGAGAATAAGCAATAAGTTTTTCAAGATGGCCATTGTGGCAGTCATATTAGAAGCTGGATCAGCACCATTTTCAATTATGACCAACCAGACATCATCAGAAGTGTTTCAATGGAAAGTTCAAGCTGATATAACCATTCATTCTGGTGGAATAGTGGAATAGTGGCAAAACATTTTCGAGATGGCTATTGTGGCTGACATACTAAATGTCTGAATGGCACCATTAGGACCAACAAGGCATCATAAGAAGTCTTTTAGTACAATTCAATATTGATATGACCATCCATTCAGGAGGAGTAGAAAAAATAAAATTTACAAGATGGCCATAGTGGTAACCATACTGAAAATCAGATTTCCACCATTTAGGATCAACTATACATCATAAGAAGTCTTCTGGCGAAAAGCCATGTCAACATGACTTTCCATTCAGAAGTAGTGATAAAAAGAGTCTGATGATGGTCACTGTGGTGGCAATATTTGACACCAGATTGGCAACGTTTTCATTTAGGACCAACAACTCATCATCAGAAGTCTTTCAGTGAAAACTCCATGTTGATATCACCATACATTGAAGAGGACTGGCAATTACAAGACTTTCAAGATGGGCACTGTGGCACCATACTGGATATCTGATATCTCATTCTGGACCAACTAAACCATGGGATGAATGTGTGTGTGTAAAGTTTTGTGGCAATCCTATAAAGAGTTTAGGAAAAATAATGATACAAATTATGTACTAACACACAAAATATGATGGACAACAAACAACAGATCATCGCACAAGAACCTACAGTCTATGCCCAGTAGAGTTCAAAATAAAAAGAGTGCCTTGTTTTTCATTATTATTAATCCAAAGAGAGCAGTGTAACCAAGATGAAAATAACCTGTCTTCCAACCATTTACACTGCGCTGACAGGGTGAATTGATCAGGAATGATGAAATTCCCAGGTCCTCAAACAAACGTTCCTGCAGTAGTCCAACGAGCTCTCCTGTTGAAACCCCTACTTTCTGCATCCATGTATCAACTGAAAAACCTGAAATTAATCAATTATAATTAAGCAAGATCATTTAAACATGTAAGAAAATGATACATACTTGAAAGAATATTTGTCATATATATATATATATATATATATATATATATATATATATATATATATATATATATATATATATATATATATATATATATATATAGTTGTGAAACACATATCCTTCTGATTGCCCATTCTGATCATCTTCCCAAAGCTGGAGTCATTTGGCTAAGTTTCAGAAAGAAATGACAGATCCAGGGACCAAATGTTGCTGTGTGTGTGTGTGTGTGTGTGTGTGTGTGTATTGGGATCTGGTCTATCTTGCACATGGCTGTTTGTATTTTAATACTATTTAAACACATTTATCATTCAAAAGTGGGGATCTGACTTGTTTTTAAGGTACACCCCCATTTACACTCCAGAGGCTGATTTTATATAATTATGTAGTTAAATAGTTCATACCATGTAAATGTGAACAGTGATAATTCAAGGTCTAAAACTCTTCAAGGCCAGGTCTTGGGTCAATATCATCGATAGCTGTCAGATTTAACCCATATATAAGCATGAGTATGTACATCCAGATGAAGGGGAGATATGTCACATATCAAACACTGCATATTTACATATCACAACAAATGCATTTTATGGAATTGATGTAACCTTACCATTGATAAGCAGTAGCTATATGGAAATGTAATCTTAACCTGAAATGAGATGGCCACTTGTTTCACACCACAGCTTTGATAATTCTGTTCGTTGTAATACTGGTATAGCAAGGAGACATTCCCTCCCCAGGCACACACTGATGTTAAGGTCCATCACATACTTCTTTTGGATGCTGAAGTCTTCAATGCTGAATCTACAATGAAATATGGTTATCTGTGTTATGCATTTTTAAAAGGGCACTTCATTAGAGACTGTGACTGAACAGAAATTCTCTTGACACTTAAAGTGCTATATAGATCTGTAGTGCAAGATGCCCAAGAGCTGAATTGCTTTAGAAAAGAAATAAAAACTGTACTCAGCTTGAAAATCGCAGTTAATTTAATTATGGTACACAACAGACTAACAAACTCATTGTGAAAATTGATAATTCAAGCTTGAACTTTATTATAAGCATCAAGACACATGTTTAACTTTATGGCATTGGCACTTACAGGTGCATATATAGGTAAAATTACCAATTATCTTTGAATTTCATCTGTATTTTTTAATATAATGGAAAATTCAAATAGATATAAAAAGATATTATATTCTTAATTGGCTCAACCATCTACAGATGCAGAAAAGGTTAGGTTAATAAACACCAGAAACATCACAGGTAAATCTACACCACTCACATCTGTAATAAATGTTAACAAACGTTTTGCAGTTGTTATTGTTATGTATTCCAGCAAATAAATGTCATGCCTACTTACTACCTTAAACAGTCACCTATCAAGTTCATTTCCTGTGCAAGAGTTACTTGCTTAAAATATTAAAAAATATATCCAGTCAGTTTCTTGCTAAAAAATATTCAGCTGGCCAGTAAAATCACCATCACAATTTATGTATCAAACCAAGGCCAGAGCCAATGCAAAAAAAAGTTTGAATTCTTCTGTTGTGAAAGCTTGCATTGTCCCATTCAACTGTTGTCAATCAAGTCTGCACCATTTACTCTCTGATCCATATAAAGATTAATCTATAATCAGATGAAAGAATTCCACAAAAACAATAGCTACAAATAGTCTGTAGGTTTGGTATTCTCCATTTCTACATTTAATTTCAAAATACAGCTGAACAGATGCTTGACCAGTCTGCCACCTGTTTGGTCCAGCCAGCATGTACATGGGACTCATATTCAATGTTATTTTTGGGCTTAAAATCACTTGCTGGTATTTTCAAGTTCCAATAACAACATTTACTTCAAAACATTTAAAAGCCTTGCTATCAATGCTATCACCAGAGACTGTATGCTGAATCAAATTATCATCTGAAGATGAATCATTCTGGGTGTCAGATATATCGTGTTTTCCAGGTAGCCCATTTCAATCACATGCATTTGAAAAATTTCTTCATTAAATGCATGGTATAACTACTACAGACCATTTGTTCCAGGGGCCACTGTACCAATCAATTAAGTTTCACAACCATTTATTTGAAGCTGAAGTATCCAGACTTACATAAAATATGACAAGTGCTATGGAATATCTACTGACAGTATGAGCTGTGTCATGACAAGCTCTTTAAGGGTTAATGTTTTGATGCTTTGGCTTAAAAATACACTTTCTTGTTTACATACAATTATTTCAATTACATTACTTTGTAGACATTTTGTAGGGATATAGTGGCAGAAGCTGTCATTATTGTTTTCAACTAGTTACAGAAAAACATGCAACACTTTTAAATGGCAGTAATTATTACAGAATAAAATGGCAGTAACATTGAATGTAGCAGTTTAAGTTGGTAAGGATATAAAGATAGCAGTAGTAAAAGTTTAAGAGTATTCCTTCACTTGATTTCATTCTTTTCACTGTCATTTATCAATATCAATTATATAACATGAAACCATCTGCAGTCAATAAAACAAACAAACTTACTCAAATTTGATAATATCATTCAGAGAAAACTGCTCCTTCTTTCCCCATTGGTAATTCAGCAAATTGATTGTATGATTGAGTTTCTCAATTCCAACATGAAGAAATAGATTGCAGGAATCAAGATCTACATAGACATGGAATGACCTTCCCAATTGTAGGACATCAATACAGCAATCAATTCCTGTGCAGTGGCCTGGGATACTGCATGTGATGTTTCCTGGAAGTGCTGGAACATCCATGTCCTTTGGACATTCTATGCATAGAAAGAAAAATACATTTATTTTTTAGTTATTATATTAAGTTATCACTGTTATGAATGTATTTTTATAAATGTCTTCTGAACTACATATATAATAATAATAATGAGGACTTTGTAGAGAGCCTAATCTTTAGAAGCTCTAAGCGCTTTACAACATAAGACAACACCTATAAGATAAAAAACATAATGATATGATTACAAAAACAAACACCATGAAATTAGAAAACATTAAAAAACATGCTGAGAATATTTAAGGTAGGAAACATTATTCAGTCTTTAAGTTTGTTCTTGCAGTCGAAATAAGTGAGTTTTGAGAGCCCTCTTGAATGTGATCACTGTGTCTTTGTGTCTAAGTTCAGTGGGCAATTCATTCCACGTTGCTGGGCCCTGGTATGCAAAAGAATGCTGTCCATATGACTTTGTTTTCATAGTGGGAATAATGAGTATACGATTGTCAGAAAAGGAGCACAAGTATCTTGCTGGTGTGTACACATGGGTGAGGTCGGATAGGTATGTTGGACTAGAGTCCGACAGTAGTAAAATGTAGCACAGAGAACAAATTTTGTGTTTGATTCTGGATCGAATGGATAGCTAGTGTAGGGTACAGAGCAGTAGGGAGGTGTGCTCTGATCGTGGTATATATATATACAATAGTAAAATTCATACTGGTCATGTATACACATTTTTTCATTTTAAATTAGTACTAATTTTATTTAACCAAAGTCTATTCAATCATGATTTTTAAATGTTCTGTATCTCAAATGTCATCAAGAAACCTCCAGATGAAAATTATCAATGTGGACTTTTACAATGGTGGTCAGGAACTAACCTGGGCCAAGAAAGGAGCACATCGAGTCTAATCATCAAAATATAGGGTAGTACAAATTTGTTTATCAACATGCATAGCTTTGTGACATCGCAGTGCATGGCATTCAATCGTGTTTGTAGTGGATCACCCCGTTAGCTTGATCTCATCCAAAAATGTCAATGTAGTTTAACATTGATTTTGATGTATGTACTTCTCGCCGTATGTAAATAATGACTTTCCAAAGGAATATCGATACATGAGGATAAAACAAATCTTTAATTGAGCTATTTAAAGGTATGTAAAATCAAATTCTGCAAAATTACAACTATTACTGAAATAATCAGTTTTGAATGCCTGCATGACCTGTATGACTTTTCCTATAGCTTGTGATGTAACAAAAACCAAATTTGTAATTTTCATGCAGTCTTGGTATGATTTATGTTACAAACCCAAAGCCAATAACGTTTATAATGCAGAAACAAAAACAAAAAGGACATACAGCATAGATAATATGATAAGACAACCAGAAATGCCTGTCAAATGTAGATATAATTTATGCAATATTGTGAATCTAATTTTGTTTCTATATGGTTGTACACGTAGCTGTATGATAATTTAAGTTATATATTCAAAACTGGCTGATTCATTGTTGTCCTGCAATTCTGATTTGCTTATGCTTATCTTTTCTGACAACATGCAACATTCAATGGCAATGACTTGCAAGATTCCCTCTTTTTGTATAGCCCACAGATGGACATATACATGGACACCAAGCAACTGCTGTCAAACTTCTGCAGGCTGAACAAAAATAGAATTTTGTAACACTGACAGTTTCATATCACTTTGTTTGATATAATTGCAAAGTTAAACTAATTTGCAGTTTTTACAAAATCACAGGGGACATATAATTCTGGCATCATTTAAGCTTTATCTCTGGAGCTATAACACAGAACTGTTTAACAGAATATTGTATTCGATGACAACAACACCAACTCATTCACTTCTAAACCATCTGTACTCACAACTGTCATAATCAATTTATAGATATTCTTATAATCTGAATCTGTTTCCATGGACACCAGTTTGTGGTTTTGCAGACTATGATGACTTTGTCAATCTAATAATGTACAGATCTGCCTCATGTTGAGAAAAGGTAATTCTCCTATGACAATCATTCTTGATTGGGTCTTTATGAATCATGGCTTGTGAAATGTTGCAGTCCTTTTACTTTCGAATTTTTTTATATAGCTACAGTTAAAAAAATCTAAAATAAACTGAAATGTCTTGATAAAAGTACTCCATCACACAGACAGATCAATGAAACCTCCCATTAAATATATTTTAAAGTTAGAAAGGGTTTATCCCATTATAACAATTAATTTCCATCATAATGAGGCTAACTATAAATGCTCACCTGAATGCCAGCCAAGTTTAGAATTAAGAAAGTGTGATTCATCTCTTCTACATGGAGGTTTTTCAAGAAACTTGGCAATTCCAAGCTCTTCCATCAACCTATCTGCCACTCCTTTCAGACCTTGTTTGACTGTATTTATCATTTCCTCAGAGGACACTGGGTTCTTTATCCCAGCAAAATCTGCAAAGGAGTGTGAAAATGAAAACAACTACGACACTTGTTTTTTGTACTTCTAATTCAATATGATTTAAAAATGGTCAATATTGAACATCTGTAGTATGGGTTATAGAGTATACAGATTGGCCTTACTTCAAATGTGCAGCTTTCATAAAACTGCTAGCTCCGCTTGGTCATTTTCACTTCCTGGACTTTTTTTTACATCTGATATATTTGGTAATTTGTTCATTGCACTTTCAGAAGTGGTTTTAGTCTACTCTGGAAAAATTCATTTTCCCTATTTTAATAACTGCTAAAGATACTGGACTTTAACCCTTTACCTCATAGAGCATAGTGACAAAGTGCAGCTCGCTATAAACAGAACACATGTTACCTAGTTGACCGCATACGCATAGCTTGCCTGTGAAATATTAAGCAATGTAGTGTATGTTATGTCTAACAGCAATTTTAACCATTTTACATTTTTGGTACACATCTATTATATGTGGAACAATTTAAGAGTAAAGTCCAATTGTTATAGTTGTGTAATTATTTATCACGGAAGAATTTGTTATGTGCTTTAAAATCTGGAGAGAATTCGTTCACCGTCATGTCAGTGAGGCCGTGTGACCAACCGTAGCTGCCATTTCTCATACTCGAAATTTACAAGTTTTTCATCTGTGTCTACATCACTAAGTCATCTAAATTTGATAATTTATACAAACTAATTGCAGCCTATATCAATATCAGAGCCTTTACCTAGGTTATTGAATCTTTCACAGTTGTGATTTTAATCATGAAAACTTTGTAAGTACTGAACGAAATCCACGACCGCCATTTTCGAAAGTGGAGATTACGACCCAGTTACTTTAAATAGCAGATATCGACCAGTACATAAACAGTGACCACGTGATCTGACGTAATTGTCATTCGCAGAAATGAATGTAGTATCTAATAAGGGGTTTTCCCCGAAGGTGGCGCTACGAAAACCGGCTTAAAATGGCTGATGTTTACAGCAGACGTCAAAAGGTGCTTCCATGGGACTTTTGTAGAAGCGTCAAAAGTCGCTTCGATGTGACTTTTGTAGAGGCATCCAAAGACGGTTGTAAGGTAAGGGTTAAGACTAATTCAGGCTGAATTTTTTAGCACAAAGGAGTAGTCATTTTAGTTAGCTCTGTGCTCAGAGCATTGCTTAGATCATTTACAATCTCTTCAAGTACAATATCCAATAAAATTTCAGCCACAGTACATGAAAGTAACATAGAGGTATGCCAACATTCTCTCCATTGTGCAGGTTGCAAATGTAAACAACTTCACCTTACACCCACCTCTTTCTCAGAAGTTCATAATATCTGTAGAGAGCCCCCAGACTTGCAAGACAGTTATTGTGGCAGCCATATTGGATGCATCACTGGCACCATTTTATTTTAGGAATAACTAGGTATTATAGGAAGCCTATTGGTGAAAAATCCATGTTGATATAACCATCCATTTCAGAATAGAGATAACACTAGGTTAAGATATGACTTTCCACTCAAGAATAGCAATAACATTTTCGAGATGGCTGCTGTGGTGGCCTTATTGGACACTAGATCAGTACCATTTTCCTTTAAAACTAATTATTCATCATGCTCTTGAATGGAAACCACATGCTGATATGACCATCCATGATACTGTGATAACAAAAACTTTCAAGCTGGCCAAAGTGTCCGATTGGTGCCAATTTATATTTTGACCAACTGGACAGCATAAGAAGTCTTTTACAGAAAACCCCTTCTATATATGATTTTCTGTTCAGGTAGGGATGTGGTAAAAAGATTTTCAATCTGGCCACTGTGACAGGTGTAATGGATGTTATAACAGTACCAAGTTCATTTAGGTCCAACAAGACATCATTAGACGTCATTTTGGTGAAAACTCCTTGTTGATATGACCATCCATTCAGAAGGAGTAGTGATAACAAGATTTTCAAGATGGCTGCCATGGTAGCCATAATGGACATCAGATTGGCACCATTTTTATTTATTACAGACTAGACATAAAAAAAAGTCTTTTAGTGAAAACCCCATTTTGATAAAACCACCCCTGTAGGAGGAGTAGCAATACAAATATTTTCATAATGGCCACTGTGGCAACCATATTGGATGTCTAATTGGCACCATTTTCATTCAGGACCAACTAGACATCAAAAAAGTCTTTTGGTGAAAATCGAATGTTTATATTCAACTACACCCAGGACAAGTAACAAGGAAAAATTTTTCAAGATGGCTGCCATTGTGGCCATATCAGACCTAACACTGGTACTATTTTTCCTTAAGACTTCTGATTCATGATGACTGAAGAATTCTTAACCATGAATAATTATGAAATGCAGCATTTACCATGTAGGATACCATTGCCTTTCCTTGCAAGATACTGGTGAAGATATAGGATTCTTGTTTCTTCAAAAACAGCTATATAATTCTAACACCAGGAGAACCAATAGTCTAAAATATCAGCTACCCAGCCTGCATTCATACTAATGGATGCCTGGAGGCTGATGTCATCTGTTCATTAAAATGTTCAATTTAGCTGTATATAAATCTGTCCAAACCACACCAGTGTAAAGTTTAGACCAGTGATTCTCAAACTCTTTTTCTCTCAGACCACTTGAACATTGCTGAGGTTGAAAACAGACCACTTAATGATTCCTGAGGGTCTCAGGGGACCACTTAATGATCTTTCCTAATGTTAATTGTACAGTTATCTAACTACTGTAAACCACTTTGCATAAAAGCACTACATATAAAAAAAACTTAACAATAATTAACATTTTTTTGTTCTACAAAGAAAAGCACAAAACTAACATTTTAATATCATTAGTCTTTCCTTTAATTTTTTTGCAAATTTCAGGTTCTTATTATTCTACAACCACTGCATTGTTCACCTGAATGAAGCTTATGGTCCATGTAACACGCTTTATGAACCTCTCGTCTAAACACTTACTGGTATTTGGTAACAGCCTTATGTAGCTACAAAATTCAAAATGGACACAGGATACAGGGTTGTGTTATTCCATATTGATTTACACGTCATAAAACATAAGATTAAATTCTGAAAATATCTGGTACATATCACCAGAGGACCCTTCAACCAATGGCAGCTCACGAGATGCAAGGATCATCAGTTTGTGTGTAAAATGTACATGCTATGTGTTGCTGGCAGATATGTCTGAAAACAATCTTCCTCAATTTTGTAAATAGATGACATCAAGCCCTCATAGTACCTATCAGTATCAACACACATCTGGGTAAACTGATTTAATGGACTAGATAACTAAGAGTTTAAGAAAATATGCTTAATTTATATGTAATGTAATGTTACTATCACACAAATTTCAGCTATATTAATATAAAAATCAACACTATGCAAATGGTAAAGGAATTGCCTTAGCACACACCTGTCACTTTAGAACCAGCTCCAAGGTTACATACTGGCTTGATCAGTCTGGTATTCCTCAAAAGTTGAAGACTCAGTGTGCAGCTTTTCTTCTTCTCAAAACAAATGCTGACATTTACACTCAGCACAAATTCTTTCTTGACTTTGAGATCCACCAGTGTAAAGCTGCAAGATAGTATTCATACTGTAAGCCTCAAACATCTACTGAAATTCAAATTAGTCTTCATCTTCATCATAAATTAGCAATTTAGCTAGATCAAGAAAGTGTCTGCATTGAAGAAGAATAAAATGAAGAAAACTATAAAGCACTTCATACACCCATTGTCAGATTATCTTCTTTGTTTGTTCAAAAACTTCATTTAGAAGCTACGCTCAGTTCATACTAACTCCCAAATCCAGACTTCCCAAAAGAATAAAACTCTATTTAATGTCTATATTATATACACACAGGGAAATAACTCTTGCATATCACCTCTACTTGCCATCACAGGTGGTGTTAGTTTCAAGCTCAGCGGAAGATTATGAATGGGATACTTTCAATACAGGGAGGATGGAAGGATATTAAAGTAATGTGATTGGATAAGTATTCTAGGAGAAAGATAATTTAGTGAACATTCTGTCTTCTCCTTCGAATTAAGTTCCCCAGTTACATTAATGTACACAAGATGAAGGAATGTTGAGCATCCTGATTATACCTCAGGTTACCTCTGACGAAAGAAGGTTGACTTCCCCACAAGAATGATAACCCACTCTCCTAGACTTGTCCCAGTTAAGAGGGGCAATCAGAATTATGTTGCACTTCTGGCTCATCACTTTTTGTATAATGTTTTCTACCCAGTACTGTTCATTGGTAGGCAAAAGCTATCGAATCCTTCCTACTGATAAAAAAGGGTGTTAATAGCCAAAGCCTCAAGATCTGGCACTGAAGAGACCAAGTTAGTCAATTTGATTCTACCTGGTCACAAAATGATCAATCGTCAATTGCCCCTTAGCAGACAAATCTGATGAAAGATGGATGGGGGCCCAATCTGTATGCAGAATCTGGTCCTTCATAGACAAAGAATCTACCAAGACATTGAGCTTGCTAGGAATGTCTGATCTGGATGTTGATGTTGCAATGTGCACACAAACTATGGAACTCTCAGACCAGACGGCAGAATTGGGGAGATTTGGTATCATCTGTGTCGAAGAGTTATGTCACTACCACCAAGCCGTCCAACATTATCAGCAAATATTGCTCTGAAGAGTCTGTTAAGAACTGAAAGACCTTGATATAAGCTTAAATTCATCTCCAAGAGACTGATGTGGAGACCTTCATCCTCCAGATTCCACTGGCTGCTGATTATCAAAAGCTGGCAAGAGATGAACTCAACAACCACTAGTACTGGATTAATACACACAATCACTCCTATTTAGGGATTTGGGGTTGTTCCAGATGTATTGCTGTTGACAGCCACGCTCGGTTGCAGCACTGATCCACTGGAATGATACTCACTCATTATGCTGATCTTGTGATCATGCGGCATTGAAAAGTGGTGTTGTTGTTGTTGTTGTTGTTGTAGAGTTTAACGCCATTTTTCAGCACACAATAGGCTATACCTGGCGGCCAGTGTTAATGGTGGAGGAAGAACCCGGGAAAACCACGGAAAGAACCACCGACCCTCGAGAAGCTACTGGCAAGCTTTCTCACATACCCACATTGGCCGAATCCGAGACTCGAACCTACGCAGACAGAGGAAAAGTGGTGCCACTGAGACCCAAAGCGATCTGCAAACAATGGATGTAGTCATCCCATCTGGATAATGTCTGCTGCTGCACTAAATGATATGAGTTGCACAAATCTCCCTGGCTGTGATCCATTTCTTGTTCTACAAGGTGAACGATTCAAAACATCCAAAGGTGGAGAAGAAGTACAAATTCATGGTGGGTGACAAAATTCCATACTAGAGGGATTTATTATGGGATAGACAAAGATCAGACTTTTTCCAATTGATCAAAAAGCCAAGATGATTTCAAAGGGACAGGAGATCATTTCTTCCCTCAACTAGAATTGAACTTTCCATATATTTATTGAAGATGCTGTTTAAGTACACCCACATCATAGCATATGAGGTAGTATAGAACAGGGAGATGACACTGTTGATTAATTTTGTGAAGGCCTAAGGATATATGTTCAAGCCAAAACTGCTAAAAACATAATCAGTATATAAACCGAAGGAATTTATGTGAGGACAGATGGATGGTAATATGAAAATATGCATCTGTCAGGCGGAAACTGAATAGCAAATTGGAGAGGTGGACTGATCTTACTTTCTCCATTTTGAATTTTGGTGGCCTGAGTTTGCCATTTGCCTTCCTGACCAGAAAAAGCATGTAGTAGAATCCTGGAGATTGTAGATTCTGAACAATCTCAGCTACTGATTCATTGATAAGTGTCATGATCTTTTGCTGTAAAAGTGCATCAAGTCCAATGTTACTTCCATGAGAAGTGGAAAGAACAAAGGGAGAGAAAGAGTTGGACAAAACGAGATCTTAAGTCATTACAAAACAATTTGGATCACCCATTTGCTTTGTGGAAGAAGATCAATCCAACACTCTGTGAAGTGCAAGAATGTGGTGGCCATCAGAATGTTATCTGTCGCTATCTCCTACATACTGCCTCTAAAACAGATTAGCAGGTTGTATCCACATGCAGGGCTGAAACCAAAGCAGGCTTTTTGAGTGTGCAGTGAACAATGCCACATCTTATTGTCTCCACCTATCACTTCTTTGAAGATGGGTCAGTGAGAGTTTCTAAGGCAATGGTTGCAGTGCAGCAAGGTGGAGGGGCAGTTCTAGGGCTTCCTGCCTCCAAACATCCTCTCTCTTGCCACTGAACAGCAATGGTGAACCAATGGGGGTGCTTTGCTGGGTATAGCTAAATCGAGCTAGTCTGTAAGCATGCATCTCATCACACAAGATCAAGGCTGGCAGAATTAGTCAGAGCTTTCGCAATTGAAAGGTGGGCCTGAAGATTGCCAGATGCCAAATACAATGACAAAGATGTGGCTGCTATATTGTGAACAAGATTCAAAGCTGTTATCAGAAAAACTTTTGCCCACCTTATAAAACAAGCAAAATCACACTGATCACAGTGAGCTTTGTCATACACCTAGAGATCAGTAGAAAAGGCATCTGGATCTTATACCAGGAAAATGTGAAGAATTCTGGTAACGAGCTCTCAGAAAAATAGGCTTTAGAAGTGCCTGGATAGCTGGTCCTGGCAGATAACTGCTCAGCAATATCCTTGATTTTCTCTGATTGCAGAAGGAGGAAGAATGGTTGATTTCCTAGTTATGAAACTTGATCTAGGTCTTCACCATGTGAGCCTGCATGGGGCAGGGGATATATTCTAACTTTGGCTGCAAATAATATATTTCCTCTACTGCAGCCTTAAAGCTGTACTCAGTCTTCTGCATAGTGGAATCTTAGTGCTTTTTGTATTTTCCAACAATAAATCCAAAATTGAGATTATGCTAAATTTAGACACTACATAATAATAATAATAATAATAATAATAATAATAATGATAACACCCCTTTAAAATTACTGATACTCTTCATATTATATTTAGAGGTTTTCATTTGCAGCATGAATGGAATAGTCTATTTGTATGTCTACTTCAACTTGCTGAAATAATAATATATTAAGCATTGTATGTGCACAAAGTGAATCCCACAGCAGAATAACCATCGTCATCTATGTTTGGTAAGTTCAAAACTGTCATTTGACATAGAACTATTACTGATAAATTTGCTTTGGTTTAAAGTGGCATATACTCTACCATTTCTTGACACTTACTCAATTCGCACAATGCCAAACAAATAGAAGTGTTCTGGTTTTCCCCATTCATAGTCCAAAAGCGAGATGGTCCTAATGTAGTTTTCTATACCCATTTTCAGGTTGTAGTTGCAGGCATCTAAATCTACAAATATGTTGAAGGCTCTGTCTATGAGTCTGACATCAATACAACAGTCAATAGCAGTGCAGTAATCTGGCACATGACAGGAAACAGGACCAGTGATTGATGGAAAGGACAAAGAATGATTGCAAGCTGGAATGAAAATACAAGAAATAGTTCATACATCATTCATTGTTTTTTGTATAAAGTTATGAAAATCCATGCTCAAAAATGAAACTTGAAAGCTCAATTACAAATGTTTTCATGGAACATGTATACCCCCAATGTATGAAAACTGACCTGAAACACAAACTTAGCAAATGTCTCACAGACATATAGATAGATAACAATGGTAATGCAATATGACCCTACCATGTCATGGCGTGGCTTATGAGCTTTGACATTCAAGCCAAAGTGATCAAGTCAGAATAAAATTCTACTCCAGTAGAAATCATACAGCTTGTTCATTTTTTAAAAACTTTTGACTCATCTCTACATATATTTAATTTCAACAACAGCCTCATACTACGATGCATCATGTTTTGAGCCTCGATATGTCTTTGATATAATGTAAGAGTTCTGAGATGAAACCTAACAAAGATTTGCAATGAAATGGAAATGAATTTTGTGTAAGAAAGTTTAAGTTCCAAACCATAAATTTTCATAACAATTTCTAAGGCAATTAGAAGTGTGTTCATAAACAAATATGCCCCATCAAATTATCTGAAAATACCCTAGATATAAAACCTTTTCAGAATGAACAGAGGAAAGGTGAAAAATGGTAGACCTCTATGTCTCGACAACATTTGAGGTGGGACATTTAAAATATCCTAAAACTAAGGAATTTTCCACTAATTTCAAAAGTGATAAATTCATGAAAAGCAGAAGCTCCATCTGTAAACATTAACAAACCTCACTACAATGAATTCCATAATAAAATGGAAGCCCCACAATGCTCATCAGAAAGCGCTTCACATGAGAGAATACTTTGTTGTAATAAATACCTACTTATTACCTCATAATACTTAATTTAGCAAGGATTTACATTACTGACTAATAAAACAAACCTGATTTCCAGCCATTATGATTTGGTAAGTAAAAGTTGGATGTTCGTGTGCATGGTTTGCTTCTCAAGTACTTTGCAATACCAAGTTCTTCAAGTAAATGATTCGCAGCCAGTCCAACTACAGCTCCAGCTGGGTCTAATTTATTTTGTTCCATCCACCTTGTCAGTGAGAAATCTAAATGTAAAATAGTCATTATAGGTTACAGCATTTCCATAGGAAAATATGAATTAGTTTCTCAAAGTAATACTAAATGGGGGTGCAGTATTAGTCTGAAGAAAAAACATGAGCGCATATTTTCTCATACAAATGCAGTAACCTTTTTATTATATACTTATTTTGTTTTTCCACCAAAGCTTAATAACAGAAAAATACACTACAAGAAATAAAGTAATTAAATGTATACTGTATTCCAAAATAAATACACAACCATAGATTCATCAATATGCAATAACAATATTAGTGGGCAAATAGCACCTGAAAGTGACCTCTGAACTTTTTTGCATGCTCACCATTAGTTTTAAACAATTTTGTTTTGGTCTACTTAAACTTTAAGTTCAGATCATATTTTGAATGAATCCACATTGAAACAACTTTTCCAGTAGATCTGGAATGAATGAATTTTGTTTTTCTGTTGATCTAACTTAATTTTACTTTTCTGCTTGTGATAGACTGCATTTATTAGCAGTCAATTCAGTACGATGTATATGTGATTTAT
This sequence comes from Sinohyriopsis cumingii, assembly GCA_028554795.2. Lineage (NCBI taxonomy): Eukaryota > Metazoa > Mollusca > Bivalvia > Unionida > Unionidae > Sinohyriopsis > Sinohyriopsis cumingii. The sequence goes on along the minus strand of CM068836.1, from coordinate 30,166,798 downwards.
ATTATGTGTGGGCCTTTGAATATGTTTTAAGGACAGGTCAAACTAATTACTGGAATCAAAATTTTCCAACATTTCCCTGACTTTTACATGACCAACAACACATTATTATCTAGGCATACATCTCTTTCCAGACAGAAGCACATCCACATTACAGTACAAGATCAGTATAACAAGCAAGAAAACCAAATCAATGTATAGGCTATTTTTAATATCAATGATTTTCAATCAATAATTCCTATTCATTATGTTGTAGTACAGTGTTGGAAATGAAGTGTGGGATAAAAAGAGGGACAAACATTTTACTAGACTGTGTCTACTACAGAATAAGGAAATAATTCTCATGATACAATAACATTTTGATAGTGCCAATATTATATACCTGGATCCTGAAATCCCAGATTCCAGTCACATTGTATCTTTCTTATCTTGGTGTTCTGAAAAACTGGAACTCTGATAAGGCATTCACTTTGTTCCATACACACACTGACATTGAGATTCACCAGGTACATATCTGATGCCCGGAGGTCAAACACATTCAACCTGCGAAAAAAAATACATGTCACACATTTGTTCATAATCACTACCAGCATGTCAAATTGTTGAATTGAAAGCTATAAAGCCGTTCTTTACTATAGTAGCCAATGTCTATAGGAATAGTTGCAATAAGCTGTCAATTGTAACCTAGTCAACAATCAATATATCAACCCATGGCAGAAACAAAGTTAACCATTTAATATTATATTAGCAGGAACTTTTTGTTTCTATTCTCATGTTAATCTTGTATGTTTCAACTTAATCGTTGTGAGACATTAATCATTAGTTTTCCCCACACACTTGCTAGGCCTGTGGCATAATTTCATCATTTGATGACTTCGGAAGTTAGTAAGTTACAAATCATATAATCTCTTGGAACAAATTCATGAATGTGCTAAGTTATGGTCAACATGGACTCTGATAAAAGTCTCTCTTGAGTCAGGAAAAACATGTACAGTCATACATTCAAAATATTCCAAAACTCCAGTTTCACATATAACAGTCAATATTAATTTGTGTAGCAATAATGCCATCATATGTACAATATTATCTTTCATTCAGGTCTATAATCTTTGCAGCCAAGTGTATTTGCTGTATATATTAGCACCCAATGACATTAGTATTTTGTCAGATCCCCACTAACTCAATTTGCAATCATACACATGTATAATTTAAGATTGCATACTGGACTAAATTTCAAAACAGCGCTAAAACCCAAATACATATTTCTTACCTTAAATCTGTACTGTTTTGTTTTCTTTCTATCATTTAACAAATGCAAAGAAACAATGAAACTGAAAGCATCTCTCTTAATCATTCCTGCAATGCATTGGAGGCAATTATACAGCATGGGTCTTTACTGCCAAGACAGGAGAAGTGCAAACACTCTAGTGCCAATTACATTTCTTCACCTTCTTTACCTGACTACGGCAAACCACAAAGCTGCTGAAGTTCAAGGAGATGATATTGCAAACATTTTGATTAGTTTCAGTGAAGCATCCCTAAGTCATGCCTATTTGATCTACATAGCTACAGCTTAATTCACTGAAGCATCCCTAAGTCATGCCTACTTTATCTACATAGCCACAGTTTAATTCAGTGAAGCATCCCTAAGTCATGCCTATTTGATCTACATTGCCACACAGTTTAATTCAATGAAGTATCCCTAAGTCATGCCTATTTGATTTACATAGCCAGTTTAATTCAATGAAGCATCCCTAAATCATGCCTATTTGATCTACATAGCCACAGTTTAATTCAATGAAGCATCCCTAAGTCATGCCTATTTGATTTACATAGCCACACAGTTTAATTCAGTGAAGCATCCCTAAGTCATGCCTATCTGATCTACATAACCACACAGTTTAATTCAATGATGCATCCCTAAGTCATGCCTATTTGATTTACATAGCCACACAGTTTAATTCAATGAAGTATCCCTAAGTCATGCCTATTTGATCTACATAGCCACAGTTTAATTCAATGAAGCATCCCTAAATCATGCCTATTTTATCTACATAGCCACGGCTTAATTCAGTGAAGCATCCCTAAATCATGCCTATTTGATCTACATAGCCACACAGTTTAATTCAATGAAGCATCCCTAAGTCATGCCTATTTGATTTACATAACCACACAGTTTAATTCAATGAAGCATCCCTAAGTCATGCCTATTTGATCTACATAACCACACAGTTTAATTCAATGAAGCATCCCTAAGTCATGCCTATTTGATTTACATAGCCACACAGTTTAATTCAGTGAAGCATCCCTAAGTCATGCCTATTTGATCTACATAACCACACAGTTTAATTCAATGAAGCATCCCTAAGTCATGCCTATTTGATTTACATAGCCAGTTTAATTCAATGAAGCATCCCTAAGTCATGCCTATTTGATTTACATAGCCACACAGTTTAATTCAATGAAGCATCCCTAAATCATGCCTATCTGATTTACATAACCACACAGTTTAATTCAGTGAAGCATCCCTAAGTCATGCCTATTTGATTTACATAACCACACAGTTTAATTCAATGAAGCATCCCTAAGTCATGCCTATCTGATCTACATAACCACACAGTTTAATTCAATGAAGCATCCCTAAGTCATGCCTACTTTATCTACATAGCCACACAGTTTAATTCAATGAAGCATCCCTAAGTCATGCCTATTTGATTTACATAACCACACAGTTTAATTCAATGAAGCATCCCTAAGTCATGCCTATTTGATTTACATAGCCACACAGTTTAATTCAATGAAGCATCCCTAAGTCATGCCTATTTGATTTACATAGCCAGTTTAATTCAATGAAGCATCCCTAAGTCATGCCTATTTGATCTACATTGCCACAGTTTAGCATCCCTAGGTCATGCCTATTTGATCTACATAGCCACAGTTTAATTCAGTGAAGCACCCCTAAGTCATGCCTATTTGATTTACATAGCCAGTTTAATTCAATGAAGCATCCCTAAATCATGCCTATTTGATCTACATAACCACAGTTTAATTCAATGATGCATCCCTAAGTCATGCCTATCTGATCTACATAGCCACACAGTTTAATACAGTAAAGCATCCCTAAGTCATGCCTATTTGATTTACATAGCCACACAGTTTAATTCAATGAAGCATCCCTAAGTCATGCCTATTTGATCTACATAGCCACAGTTTAATTCAATGAAGCATCCCTAAGTCATGCCTATATGATCTACATAACCACACAGTTTAATTCAGTGAAGCATCCCTAAGTCATGCCTATTTGATTTACATAGCCACACAGTTTAATTCAGTGAAGCATCCCGAAGTCATGCCTATTTGATCTACATAGCCACAGTTCAATTCAATGAAGCATCCCTAAGTCATGCCTATCTGATCTACATAACCACACAGTTTAATTCAGTGAAGCATCCCTAAGTCATGTCTATTTGATCTACATAGCCAGTTTAATTCAATGAAGCATCCCTAAGTCATGCCTATTTGATCTACATTGCCACAGTTTAGCATCCCCAAGTCATGCCAATTTGATCTGCATAGCCACACAGTTTAATTCAATGAAGCATCCCTAAGTCATGCCTATTTGATCTACATTGCCACAGTTTAGCATCCCTAAGTCATGCCTATTTGATCTACATAGCCAGTTTAGCATCCCTAAGTCATGCCTATTTAATCTACACTGCCACAGTTTAGCATCCCTATGTCATGCCTATTTGATCTACACAGCCACAGTTTAGCATCCCTAAGTCATGCCTATTTAATCTACATTGCCACAGTTTAGCATCCCTAAGTCATGCCTATTTGATCTACATAGCCACACAGTTTAATTCAATGAAGCATCCCTAAGTCATGCCTATTTAATCTATATAGCCACAGTTTAGCATCCCTAAGTCATGCCTATTTAATCTACATAGCCACAGTTTAGCATCCCTAAGTCATGCCTATTTGATCTACATTGCCACAGTTTAGCATCCCTAAGCCATGCCTACTTAATATACATTGCCACAGCATACTAATGATTTTGCATTTAGCTATTTACACTGCATGAATACAGTTGCATTTCTTGCATGATGTGTCTGTTATTTAACTGTGATAAAAGATCACTCGTATAGATATGAACCTGACAGGTCATGGGGATTTGACATGCAGGAGGTAATATCAACAAATCTTTAAATTTTATATCATATTTTAAAATTGGAAATGGAGCTTCAAAAGTTTGCAATGCCATATTTCTTTAAAAGGGCACTCGAAGAAACAAAGGAACTCAGAAATTCAGATCACACATTAAGATGCATACTTTTTGGTTTCTTAATTCCAATTTCACCTTCAGAATTTGCAACGAAAGCAACAAACAGGTTTGGAAAAAAGTCAAGTTTAGCAACAGGTTTATACTATTTCTGCCATGGGCAAATGTACCTTGGGATGCAAAGGTTGGTTATCTTTCATAAAATGATTTGTAATATCAAGGCTTGTATCACATCTGTATTCACTCAAATGCAACCTGTATAATTTAACAACTTTCCAGAGATGTTTCATTAAAACTTTGGTTAAAAAAAAAAGAAGGCTTAGTGTAAATATGTTACTATGATCAAACTGCCCAAGAAGTGACTGGAATATAAATTAATGGGAAAAGGGTGAATGGCAATCTGAGAGAAAATTTTGTTCTATTTTAAGTGCTAATGCATCAACTCAAATGATTATGTAAATTTACTCAATCAGACTACAAATATGATGTTTTTATACATTAAACAAATTAAACATAAACTTTATTTCAACCTAGGAGTAAAGATTATACAGCTCTGCAAATGAGTCAATTAATTTTGTTTAAAACTATGATACCGGTACTTATATTATGGCCAAATGTATTTCTTCATAAATCTGTCTTTATTTGATATAGAACTGTAAGTAAACTAAAACTAACAATTACTACAAATAAATTGACCCAGTGGGATTCTAAAAAGATAAATTCTTGTAAAATGTTTTATGAACTTCTTTGCACTCCATTAATTTACTGACATTTACTTACTCAATGACAAAAACTCCTCTCAATGATATCCTTTGTGTTTCACCTATAACATTGAAGAAAAAAATATCCTTTAGTGTACTTTAGTGAAACATGTTATTATATATACAAATAAAATGTCAAAATTTAAACAGAACTGAAGTGGAGAAATTTGAAAATGTCCCTAAGCTAAGCATTGCTTAGTTGAAGAAATAAGATGATCCCTTTCTTGATCACAATTCAAAACAAATATTATAATGTAGACAATGCATATACTCTGGTTTGTATGTATAAATACTTTTTTATTGTAGGTTTGTTGCAGTTTAGTTCATTATTGTTTCTATCACCTAGTAAAGAGAAAACTGGAGCTTGTAAATAAGTTTTACTGACAAAAAGTTATTAATTTTTACCCCACTGAAACTTGTCGAAGCTTATGGTGTAGTTTAGTCGTTCAAGTCCAACCCTGATCTCATAGTTACACATGTCAATGTGAACATAGGCTTTCAAGGAGCGACGGATCAGATCGACATGCACACAGCAATCAATCCCTGTGCAAAACTTTGGAACATGACAGGTTACCTCCCTTGGTAAGACTGGTAGGTGAAGATCAGATCCACACTCTATTATTGGAAACAAAATGTAACGATAAATTACAGTTGCTGATTATTATTTTTAAAGAAGACCAATAAAAAACAGTCACTTACAAATTAATGCTAAAAACTATTTTATACTTTATCATATGTGATCAACATAAAATAAGAAAAGTAACAATACAGTTTTTATATAAATGCATTTTAAGATCAAGGGAATTATAGATATCCTACACTATCCTGAAACTTTAACAAGTGATTAAAACAGATTGATGGGTCTCGTCATACTAACTTAGTTACTGTATATATATATATATAAATCATGCAAGCTGACAATGGTTTAGTCATACCAAGTTGAACACAAAAAATACATAAATCATTAAAAGTATTCTCATAATGTGTAGATTATAATATTAACAGCAGATTAAAAAGTGAGAATAAAAAGTTTTATAATACAACAATTTACCATTAGCCTTCATGATGGACAAAATTAAATTTAGCCACTTATTCAAAGTCTATAAGGTTCTCTGGAAATTCAGTCGCATAAAGAAACAAAAATGTACTCTCATATGAAAACCAAACTCTATTGGGGTCTGCATCTCTTAAATGTTCTCACATTGAAATACCGGTTTATGTACACGTAAACTTGAGTTATTATTAGAAACTCATGGTTACATCACCTATATTCCATCCATCTGAAGAAGGAGAAAATGGAGAAGACATTCTGTCACATTCAGATGGCAGAAGGAAGTCTTGAATTCCAAGATCCTCCAGAAGCTGATTTAGCATTGCCGTTGACAAACTCTTTCCAAGTTCAAGTCCAGCAGACTTTATCCAACTTTGCAAAGAAAAACCTTAAAAAGAAATTACATATTGCTTCTTGTAAAAGCAAGTTCATCAAGTCTTGTGCAACGTAATTTCAAAGCAAACCTTTTCAGGCACACTTAAGGAGTATTTTCATTCAAAAGGACTTTCAAAACACTGCACATGATTGCTATGATTCAAAGATATATAATTCACATATCATGCAAAGGAATAAAAAAGTAAAGAAACTTAGCCATTCAACAAAACAAATTCCATCATATTTCAATGTGTAAAGTTTCTTCTGCTATAGAAAAACACAAATTGACATAAAATTTGGAAAAATGTAAATACTGGCTATATTTGGCTAACAATCTGACAGTACTGTATACACGAACAAAATATAGAAGATGAAGCAACAAGGAAAAGTTTAACTGTTAGTTTCAACATTAGATTTGGAGTCTTAATGCTGCTTGCAATCTATGTCTTTACCATGACAAAGTAGTGCTTCCAATAGGTGAAAACATGCAATCAGACCTTATCCAGAGTTTTGTTTAAAATTATAAATTTATTTATTTCCGATCTGCAACAAGTTCAGATAATCAGGAAAATCAATGTTTGAATGTTTGGGCTTTTTAATTATGTCAATTTCTTTTTTTCTAAAACAAGCACTGCTTCAGGAATGCATTATTCAATGAAATTTGAGGAATCATGGAGATATAACAAGCAAATCACCTCTTCAAATGAAACAGGTTGATGCCAAAGATACAATTATGCATTCCTTTGTTTGACTTGGAGACAAGATGAATAATTATATTTACCATTTATCTTAAAATTCATATCCTTGCTACAGAGTGGTTGTGGAAGTAACACTTTCTCAAGAAGTGGTAATGTAACCTTGCAAGATTCACCATCTTCTGGACACACACTAAAGTTTGCTTCTACAAGGAATTTCTTTTGGCCCTCCAACAGATCAATCTTGTAGCTGTTACATTACATAAATATACACATGACACAACAATCCTTCAAAGAACAGACAATAATTAAGATTAATTATTTACATAACAATGACTAATATAACAGTGCTACATATAATAGTTACTCATGTGGCTGAATTAATACACAAGACTTTCACAGAATGTGTTTTGCTAACTTTATGCATAAGCAGGTACAACAGCAACTCTTGTGTACCATGTTATATACTATATGCATACATAAATATAACTTGAAAGCTTTCAGTGAATACAGTGAGTCATGTAGAACATAAGTGGCAATATAACAGTATTCCAAAGTTTCAGTTGAACACATAACTGGTGTATTAAATATACAAATAGCTTAACACTGGCAACATAATTAACACCATTTTGGCCAGAAGAATGATACCTTTATCATTCATAGTAGTCATTCACAATAATTTTGTTATTTACTACAAACTCATTTACAAGCAAATTAATAAGAATATTACTGACATTACAAATGCTTCTTAAAACAATGTCTGGTAAACAAAATATATTTTAGGCTGAGTAACTGAAAGCTAGCATTGCAATATTTGATATTGGCTGGTTGGATTTGAATAGCGCTTTGAGTATATTTTTAAATTATGCCAAGGAAATGGCAGCTAAGTTCCTTTTCAAGGGGTCACTGAGGCAGCCACACAAGATGGCCCAGGTGGGGCAGAGAACCTATGACCCTTTGATTATAAGTCCAACTCTCTAGCAACTGTACTACTATGGCTAATGCAGCAGAGAATGTACCTTTTGTTTCAATGATATACTGGTAGTAATCTTTCCAGTACTTTACAGAAATTTATCTTTTATTTTGCACCATATAAGACATTAATTTTTCTCTTAAATAATTCAACATGGATGTTTGACAAATCTATAAATTTTAAAACTCTTTGTACTCACATTATGTGAAGGATGGTGAGATCAATTTTGTCTTCAGAACCTATAACAAATGTTGACATTAATTCTTCAACTACTTTGTATATAGTTTTATTGCTAGATAGTACTGTGTGATATATTTGTTTAGCTTCAAAACATTTAAATAAAAATAATTTCTTCTTGAATTCTTCCGTGCAATTTAATTACAAGCAAGAAGCTGTATTGTGAAATATATTTCTTTAGGTTGCAAACATCCTGACTCAAAATTGTTGTACTAATTAAATTTGTGCCATGTCTGATTATTATATCTTGGACTGAAATATATTTTCTTAATGCTCCTGAAAGAAAACAAAAAGTAAACAACAAATCTCCAGAACACTATCTCCTAACCTAAAATGGGGCAGTAATGTATTTTATATAAATTTCAAAAACTTTAGCTTGACAATGCAAATACTGTGTAAACAATGATGACACCCCAACTGACATGGGAAAAGTTATATTGCCATCTGCATCGAATAAAAACTATAATGAGGCTCAAACAGGAGAAACAATATCAACATTTGCACAAGACAAAAATTATAATTAGGATCAAACTTAATGTTATCTTAATCTGCAGACAATACTAAGGATTTTTAAATAAATTAATTAATTCGGCACAAAGTCATCTAGTTAAATTTGTATTAAAACTCTCGTCAGAGTTAAATAAAGCTACTTTTAGAGTTAAACTCATTATATCTACATATACAGAATAATCCTCTTTCTTACCCCATTTATAATCAAGCAATATTTTCCTGAATTTGAAATTTTCAATCTGTCCAGAAATCTCAAAGTTGCATGCATCTATGCTAAATGCCAAATAAATATTCCTGTTTAACCAAGACACATCAATGCAGCATTGGACTCCAGTACAAGATGTATCTATGTTGCATTTAACAGCTTCTGGAAGTGCTGACAATTCCAAACTGAGTGGGCATTCTGAAAATAAGAGATGAATAAACAACTAAAGAAAATCAGCATGAGTCTGTACTTAGTCTCAGTTAGCAATTACCCACCCACACATTCATTCCATAATCTGCGCATCTGTCCCATTTCAATGCCTAACAAAACACCAATACATATGCTTTCATGAAAAGGGTGAATAATAAAATTGTCTGGTTATTTTAAATTAATTACTGAATCAAAGAGATGATTCTCCAGGACTACTAACATTTAATAAGGAGTAATAAGCCAAGAACATGCATATTATTGATAAAACATAAATTCCTGTTCTCAAATACCATACTTCACTTGGTACCACACACTGAAATATAACTGGCACTCAAGTTTTTACAAATTAAAACTCAGTTTATAGCAGACCAATAAACTTAGCTCTAATAAAACCACATACCATTCTTCCAATTATCTTGAGCAGGGAAATACAGGTTGCTGCTTCCATTACACTGTGGAGTTTTGAAATATTTGTCCAATCCTATCTGTTCTGCCAACAAATTGATTGCAGATATCCACAGTGAATTGGCACCTTCTGTTAGATGACCTATGCCATGATTAGAAACCCACTGCTTGAAGGAGAAGTCTGAAGATGGAAAAATGAGAGAGGGTATGTCATCATGCATACAGTAACATGTATGTCACAAAAAAAAGCTTGTATTACTAAAGGTGACTACTAAATACACACATGAAGAAATTTTAAACATTAATACACTGAATAAAAGTGCAAGGACTAATATCTGTAAGTTTTTGATGATCATAAAAAACAAAAGATTAATACATTCCCACAACTTCATAAAATAAAAAAAGGGATATCAAACAAATACCTGCCTTTCATATTAAGTCTATTATTATTATCATAAAAAGTGAACACTACGAAAACATTACATCATTTCTGCAAATGAAGAATTTCCTATTGTGCACTGCACCATTAGTGCATTTTGTTTCTCCCAATAGTATTACTTCTGCCAAGAAAAAAAAATGTTTTGTGACCTAAATCTGTAACTGAAAAGTGAAGAAAATCCATTCATCCAAAAAATGTTATAATACCACAATTTATGTACACTAACAAAGCTTTGTCCCTTGCCACTACCTAAACAAAGCAGAAATGGATTCAACTGCACTGATAGTCCAGATATTTTCTGTGAATGATGTCATTGTAGTTCAGTTGGTGGAGCATTAACTTGAAATCCAAGGGTCAAAGGTCATGTTAACCACCCAGGGCAGCCTGGGAAAGATGCCTTAATATGTATTTGAGAAATGCATGTAGCTCCCATTTCCTCAGTGTATCATCAATAATGTGCTGAAAATGCCAATCAAACCAAGAGAAACAAAGTCAAAATCCATATGTATGTATGTATGTATGTACGTATGTCATGTGTGTGTGTATGTATGTATGTATGTATGTATCTTTGTATGTATGTATGTATGTATGTATGTATGTATGTATGTTTGTATGTATGTATGTATGTGTTATGTATGCATCTTTTCTATGATATGCAATTCTGCGTTGCATAGCAATTTTTAAAATTATGCTGAAAATTAACAAATGCCTTTTAATTAGGTAGCCGCACATATCCAATGGATGAAAACATGCAGTCCTACAGGATAAAAGGCTAAACATTAAAAAATATAAAAAAATTAAAGTCACTAAATAAAAGATGACAACAAAAATTATACAAATCAACAAAATATTGGGCCAAATTTTGCATACAAGCAGCATTTTCCCTGGTAGTAGGTCATAAAATAGCTTCTTAAATATGTTCAAATAAAAGAAATTCCATCCATCTCACACACCATAGTCCATGTTCATACACTCAACAAGGATATGTTTAACTGTCAGTGGACACTATTTATGAATGCAATATATTGTGGTTCATTCTTCAGGAGGGATGAATTGTGTGTATATCCTATCTGCTAGTGACACACTGACATCTTATCTCTGATTTGTTCCATATGATGGATGCCTCTCTCCAGTAACTTGCTTGTAATCTTCTAAACTTTTTTGTGGAGTTTTCATTCCACCTATTTTGCCAAGTACACCTCTCCCTCAATAACTTGTGCAAAATAGGGTTAAAAAAACATAGACCACACTATAAGCGAGGGTGTAAGTTACCATGGGACCTACATAAAAAAAAGAAGTGATGCCATCCCTTCTAGACAGCGAGAAAACTACAGTGGTGGGAGGGTTGCAAACTGGGTTGTTTACAATCCTCATTTTATAATCATGTCGAGAACAATTTTCAATAAAATCCTTTTTCTAATGAAGTTGTTTGTTATTCTGTATAAAATACATTTATTTTCAAGATGTCCAATATCGAGAAATGTTTTTAACATTATTCCAACTGGTTTCAACAACAATTACGTGTACATGAAAACATTATGTGTATTATGTCACAGATTTTTGTTGTTGATGATTAGTCTGGTTGGATAAGTGGTATGCTTAGTGGAGTGCAAAGCAGGAAGTCAATGAAGCAGGGAACCAGACTTAAACTGCTGATACACGACCAAACAAGATTCCTTTTTTTTTAAATCTAGCAACATTTATTCGTGAGACAATCATTTACATTGGAACTCAATTATTGTATTTTTCAATTAGTAAAATATTTATGCTGTGATTTCATTGCAAATAAAAGTGAAATCTCTTATCATCCTTGAGGATATCTCTAAGAGACAATTCAGGAATTCTTGAAAAATCATTTCTCAACAAGGGCACATATCTATGAAAAAAGCTCCTATTTTAACTTAGTATTCATTTCAGTTAGTTGCCTTGCCATCTTTGATCACAGTTACGATTGAGAAGATTAATTTAATGTAGTTTAATTATATTATGTACACAGCAACATTTATAACAGTATTCAATCAATCAACTGAAATGAGTTCACCCGAAATATGACCAGGGCCACTAGATCCTAAAGATGTATTATTTACATGCCTTTAAACTTTTCTTTTATTCCGCTTCCTTATTTTGATACAAAATATGCAGTTAACATGATAAAATAAGGAGGTCAGCTATTAATTCAGTGCAATGATACAACAAATACATCGCAAGTCAGATATCAAAACATGGCCAGTACTTAATTAGGTATGGTTGATTGACACATTACGTTTAAATACAAGAGAACACATCGCAGTTATAATGACTACACTTAAAGGAACAAAAAGATAGAACTAAAGCACAAATTTCACTTGATAAAAATTATTTAATTGGTATTTATTTATTAAAGTAATGCCTCCACTAGGCGTGACATTTTTATTCATAGAATTTTTGTTGAACATCATTATTTAAGGTGTACTAAGAATGTTGTTTGGAAAGAAAATGTAACATGTTATATGACTTATTATTAAAATTTATAATGTTAATTAAAATTTCCAGGTCCTATCTACTGTTCTTGACAATAAAGCAATTGATATATCAAAGTTTCAGTTACCAATTTTGAAAGTGATTTTCTTCAAATTCAACAAATAGGGATCAATTTTCAGGTATTTTCTGGTAAAAAATTGGAATTCATGCCTGACCCCATGTTATAAGCAGGTTCATCAGGGTGCAAGTTATCGAGGGAGTGGTGTTTACATAAGTTGCTGATTTATAGAATATATGATGTATTTTGATGGAGTCTTCCATTCAAAAATCAGTTGCTGAGTTGTTTTTTTTTTTAATGTGACCTTGACCCTGAGGAGCATGTCTTTAGTATGTGACACTGTCAAGTCATTATACGCAAATCTTCAAATTTCATTAAATATATTCTGTGATTGAAAAGTTATTACTTTTGTGACAACCATACAAGTCACACAATTAAATTTAAATTTGCAGTGAGTTTGGCAATGAGGCAGAGTGTGTGTTTGCAGTATGTGACACACCATTTATACATGATATATAACTTGATAAGCTTGATTAAAATATATTTAGTGGTTCACAGATCCTTCTCTGGAAGTTATTGACTTAACCGGTGATCTTTCAATAACATACTGCCTAGCTGTGTTACAAACATCGTTTTTCATTGGCTATTTGGCTTGCGCATGACCAGATCACTAAAAAATATTTTTTGCTAAACAGAGCAATTATTTTTGTATCAAAACCACTCTTTCTTCTAAATGTACATCTTATCCTACTTTTTGCAAAGGCTCATCTGTCTGTTTGCAGTTCATACCAGTTTGCCTTAGATCTGAGACCAAAAAGTCTAAAATCGAGATATTCCAGATTATTTGGTATCATTGTGGAGCTACATCTGTCTACCTTTCTATAATACCACCCACTTTAGTGTATCATGCATGACCATGACACTACAGAGCTCAGTAGTAGGTTACTACCTCCTGCCATGTTAACGCGTCGATAGGGATTAATGTTAAGAAGTCTTACATGATTTAAATGTTATACCCCAGACAAGGATACAAGTGAGAGAATTACAATTTTCTTTTTCGGGTCTTGATTTTGACCCTGAGGCTGAGGGTATGGCTATGGAATGCAAAATAGCATCTAACTATGATATACATTTGCTCAATGTTTCCAGGAAAAATCTTAAACTGTCATTAAGTTAAAATCCATTAAAACAGACACACAATGCCACAAGATAATATAATCGACCAAAGTCAGGCATAAAAAGTGAAACTTCACAGCAATGAACATTTTACACCAAGCACCTGTTCCCTAGATTAAGCAAACTGTAGGGCTGAATTAACAAAAAGCTCTGTAATGGAAGTAAAATTTCTTCCCACAACACTGACTGCCTAACTTTTGTGCCAATTATTGATTTCAGCTCTGATCAATTGATTAACTGACTATTAGTTGTTCAAGCCTGACCTATTACAATAATCCATCTGCATATCAGCTAACAAGGTTTATTAGTTTATTCAACACACTTACTTCCAGCTTGGATGGTTGCAGATATATCGCATACAGGCTGGGGGATTTCAGTGCCTGTCATTATTGGAACCTTCAACAAACAATTTCCATTTTTTTCAAAGCAGGCACCAACTTCTAGGTCAACTATTAGTTTCTTTTCATCAGGTGGTTTCTTTATGGAAAAACTGAAAACAGTGGTAATATTCATTGATATACTTTTTTTATTGTTAGGTAGCAGTGATACATTTTTTTGTTACGGACACCTATAGTCGTACAAGACAATTAAAGAAACTCAACAAAGTTTATTTTTTTAAAAACAAAGCAAATCAACATGGTTTCATTCAATTCATTTGTAAACAAACAGACATGGAAATCTTGCCATTATTTTCAAAACTTCTACTTACCTTAATCTGTAAATATGAAATTTATTCCTTTAATTTAAACCATAAGTAAAAGATTTGCACTAAAATAATAAATATAATTTAACATCAAAACCAGACATGGTACTTGGCTGATAAAAATATCAACCAATGGTCATGAATGACTTATAAAAGAATATAAATGATTACAAGAACATTGTGAAACAAATAAGTTAAATCCATACTATCAAGATTCATAGAAAAATGCGTAAAACAAATGGTACATGCCATTCTGTCATTCTTGGAAGCCATAATGGTTGTTTAATGACAAAAGAGCATCCCTTATAAAAGGCTCCAATTCTGTTTCTTTTCTTATTATGTTCCAGTGGGTAGGATAATTAAACAGCACCAAATTCATTAAGTGAAACCATACAAATAATGAGTGGTAATTAAACAGCACTGAATTCATTAAGTGAAATTATGCATATATGATGTGTGGTAATTAAACAGCACCGAATTCATTAAGTGAAATCATGCATATATGATGTGTGGTAATTAAACAGCACTGAATTCATTAAGTGAAATCATGCATATATGATGTGTGGTAATTAAACAGCACTGAATTCATTAAGTGAAATCATGCATATATGATGTGTGGTAATTAAACAGCACTGAATTTATTAAGTGAAATCATGCATATGATGTGTGGTAATTAAAGAGCACTGAATTAATTAAGTGAAATCATGCATATGATGTGTGCTAATTAAACCTCACTGAATCCATTAAGTGAAATCATGCATATAATGTGTGTTAATTAAACAGCACCGAATTCATTAAGTCAAATGATGCATATGATGTGTGGTAATTAAACAGCACCAAATTCATTAAGTGAAATGCATATAATGTGTGGTACTTAAACAACACTAAATTCATTAAGTGAAATCATGCATATGATGTGTGGTAATTAAACACTGAATTCATTAAGTGAAATCCTGCATATGATGTGTGCTAATTAAACAGTACCAAATTCATTAAGTCAAATCATGCATATGATGTGTGGTAATTAAACCTCACTGAATCCATTAAGTGAAATCATGCATATTATGTGTGTTAATTAAACAGCACTGAATTCATTAAGTCAAATGATGCATATGATGTGTGGTAATTAAACAGCACTGAATTCATTAAGTGAAATGCATATAATGTGTGGTACTTAAACAACACTAAATTCATTAAGTGAAATCATGCATATGATGTGTGGTAATTAAACACTGAATTCATTAAGTGAACTCATGCATATGATGTGTGCTAATTAAACAGTACCAAATTCATTAAGTCAAATCATGCATATGATGTGTGGTAATTAAACCTCACTGAATCCATTAAGTGAAATCATGCATATAATGTGTGTTAATTAAACAGCACCGAATTCATTAAGTCAAATGATGCATATGATGTGTGGTAATTAAACAGCACCAAATTCATTAAGTCAAATGATGCATATGATGTGTGGTAATTAAACAGCACCAAATTCATTAAGTGAAATGCATATAATGTGTGGTACTTAAACAACACTAAATTCATTAAGTGAAAACATGCATATGATGTGTGGTAATTAAACACTGAATTCATTAAGTGAAATCATGCATATGATGTGTGCAAATTAAACAGTACCAAATTCATTAGGTCAAATCATGCATATGATGTGTGGTAATATAAACAGCACCAAATTCATTAAGTAAAATCATGCAAAAAATGTGTGGTAATTAAACAGCACTGAATTGATTAAGTGAAATCAAGCATATGATATGTGGCATTTAAACAGCACTGAACTGATTAAGTGAAACCAAGCACTTTATGTGTGGCCATGCACATGATGTTTGGTAATTAAACAGTACTGAATTCATTATGTGAAACCATGCACTTGATGTGTGGCCATGCACAACAACACTGATGGATTATGTAAATTAAAGGTTTTAAAAGCTGTTTGTATGAAAGTAGTATACTCACAAATTGTTAAATATTATTTGATAAATGAATGGCTTATTGTCAAATAGGGATGTTACCATTAGGAGAAGAAAGTAATAATTTACTTTAAACAATAGTTCCTTGTTAAAAAAAATTCTTGACCATAATACATATCATTATATTATATTTTCAAAGAACCACGATAACATAAGCTCGTGTGTGTGTGTGTGTGTGTGTGTGTGTGTGTTTGATGTTTACAGAGTAATGTCATGTTTCAAAACATTTTAAGCTGAGAAGATAAAAAAATCTGGTTTTAAATATGCAGAATAAATCACTTACTCCAATCTCAAGACGCTGAGTATTGTTGCACTTTCTTTTTTTCCTGTAAATCATAAGAGTTACAATATGCAATCAAATTCATTTGAGAAAAAATTTCATTGAACACAACATATTAGACAAAATAATGCAAGAAAGCTGACAGCTGATCAAAATGTATCACCTACATTATTAAAAATAACAAGTCTTTATAACTCAATATTTTTCTGCTAACTTAAAGTGGATAGACCATGAAGAGCTGTTCCATCAAAACATACATGGGACCCAAGGAAGGCACATTTAAAGTGAGTACCCATAGATGCAATTCAGAATTTTACCCTGGCATATGTTTTTTAAAAACTGCCTTTGCTGGGTACCATGTATGTTTAAATGGAACAGGCCAAACATACAACTCCATACATAATCACTTTGAGTGTACATAACTGGCACAGTGACCTATATAATATGATAGATGTGGTTGCAATCCATATATTAGTCTGAGAAACATAATAATTTTATGAAATATTGCATTGCCAAGAATATATGTGACATAATTTATCAGAGTACATGGAATCACCAAGTTAGATCGATGTCTTTGTTTCAAGTCGGATAGATAATGTCAAAGAACAATATTTCTAACTAGATCTGTTTTTATATGCCCACATGAACAAAACCTATTATTAGAAGGATGAAAACTGGGAAACAGAACCACTTTTGCCACTTTTTTCCCCCCAAATAAAAACAAAAAATAATGCAAAAAATTTATTTCTCATAGTAAACAAAATAAAGTCTTACTGCATAACTTAGCTAAGTCTTCACAAGTTGCCATATATACCAAGTGCCACATTAAGTATACTCATTCCCAATTCTTGGGTAAATATTTAATGGTGACAGGAATATAAAACTTTATATTTCCTTTATCAATACTATTGATAGAAATACTGCCCAGACTCAAGATGTGTATACATGCTGCAGCAAGTATAGTTTCTATAACTGCTGCCCACTAGCAAGTTCTTCAATCTCGACACATGTGAATAATTAAATTCCACTACTATGGAAAATATGTACATGTTATCCAGTAATAATTAGTGCATGATCTAATGAGATTTCTGCATTTACTTCTCATTTATTCAATCACATTTGTAAAGTACACATGCTATTTAAATCAATGTTAACATAAGGCCTGTGGTCATCCTGAACTTTAAGATTTAAGGATTATAACCACCTGAGGAAACTGTATGAGAATGGCTTTGAGTAATCAAAAGTAAACATATTTCAAGTGACAAGACAAATTAAAAATGTTAACTCACCCCATTCATAGTCAATGAGAGAAATATTGATATTTAATTTCTCCAGTCCACCAGTAACTCTGTAGTTGCAGGTGTCAATGTCCAGGTATACTCTGAAGGACAGTCCAATTTTATCCACATCCACACAGCAATCTATACCAGTGCAGTGTTCAGGAATGTGGCAAACCAATGAATCGGGTAGAGTGGGCAGGTTCACGAAGCTCAGTGGACATACTTAATGGAAAAATGCATTTAAATTTCCCGCAAATTCTAAAAATGTTAATATGAATGTCCTAACCTTTTACAACAACTGCGTGTCAGTATATTCATAACACATTTTTGTTACCATCACTTATGTCCAATGAAAATCAATTTCCGTGATTCTTTAAAAATGAATTTCAGTATGAACATTAGTAGTTTAAATAAACATTTCAAGAAAAGATCATCGTTTTCATCCAAAAACAGTAACCAACAAAGTCTTCACCTTTATGCATGCTTGCTGCTGTATAACTTCTTTTGCTATTAAAATGACTCAAAAAATATTTCACAAATAAAATTGCCTTTCTCAATTTGCATAAACCTTACACTTGAGACAGTCATCTGACATTGCTTCAAATAAATTATAAATGACTCCCTGTTGAGGAGACACATTTGGAAGATTCTGATTTAGAATGATAATCTAAGGATACCTATCCAGACCAGACTGGGTGGCTGTGTTAATTTGTCCCTGAGAAAGACACTTAGCTCCCATTTAAATGGCATGATACAGCCAATGTGTTGAAAGTGCCAGTAAAAACCAAAGAAACTAATTAATTCTGGAACAAGTATTTCATAAAAATTCAAATTTAAACAAAATGTCCAAAATAGTTACTCACAAAAGCATGAGTTGAGTTCAAAACAGTTGTCTAAGCTTTACAGTGGAACCAGCTAAACTGTTATGTTTAATAGAAAGGAACTTTGTCTTGTGGCATCGCTGTTTTGAACAGCTTACTAGAAGATTTGACTGCCTGAATGAATATTCGCTAGAGATATAACATCCAATGGGTTGGAGTTTCTACATAAACAGTATGAAATTAAGTTGCACAACATGACCAATGCATATGTCAGATTAAGTATGGGTGCACCAATGCATATCACTGCCTATGTTTTCAGCAAAAAGAATGGTGGCAAGCATGATGGGTACAGTGGAGCCTCGTTAATCCGGACACATTCGTTCCCAGCGAATATGTCCGGATTAACGAGTTTTCCGGATAATTGAATCATGCACATTTTTTATTTTATGATATCATCACACCGTATATATGTACATGTATATGTTTGCTTTAAATGTAATGTACTGTATATTCAAAAATGGTTGAAATAAATTAATGAATACATCTATTAATTTGTGTTTATTTCACATTATTATAACATGTGCTTGTACGTACATGTACAGTAAATAGAAGTTTAGACAATTAACACATCGAACACATCACACTATGTTCATGTACATGTATATACTGTACATACATTTATTATGTCAATTTCCTGAAGAAGTCTGTAACCTTTGTTTGCCTGGATTCTTTGAAGCCCTATACTGTCCACAGCTTAAAAATGTCAACTGTATTTGCACAGCAAACAATAAACTGTGATTGTTACATACAATTGGTAAACAACAAAGAGGCTTAATGACACTTTTAATTTATTTACCATATGTTACGTCAAAAAGCGTGAACGATTTGATCCCAGTGTGTTTATTTAATTATTAACACCCCCATTGGCGACTAGCTAAAACAGACATTGTTTATACAATCGCTGGTTACAATATGGTCACGCTACTTAGTTATTGATAGTGGCCATAGATTCTCAAGGGCTTCACTACTGTGTTTTATGTATTATTCTTCTGATTGTATTTTCACATAAGATTTTTCAAATTTTCTTATTTTTGGACAGATTATTTCCGGATTATCGAGACAAGTTTTAAAGTAATTTTACACTTAGGTCCCCGATTTTGATTTCCTAATCCGGAACGCGGATTTCTTGATTAACGGAGCAAATTAACGTTTAGGAATTCCGTTCCAGTTGAATTATGTCCGGATAGTGAGGTTTCTGGATAAACGGAGTCCGGATTATCAAGGCTCCACTGTATATGTTTTATATTTAGATACTTACAGTTATTCCAGCCACCAACAGATGGGCTGTATGGCTTCCTCTTTCTATCACATGAAGGCTCTGACAGATATTGCTTAATGCCAAGTGACTTCAGAAGGAGTTCCCTTCCAGCTCCAGCGAGTTGTTCTTCAGGATCTTTTGTTCTCTCAGCCATCCAGGTACTTAGAGAAAAGTCTATAATATGGAAAATTAACAAGACTTTATTTAATAAAACTAAAAGTCTTATATATATAAAAACAAGGTATGCTGCTACAATTGTTATGTTAAAAAGATATATAATCAAGATGTGTTACTTGTTCATATGCAAGTTATGATGTCAGTTTTTATACATCAGAAAGATATACAAGTAGGATATGATGTTACATTTTCATAAATCAAAAGCTATATTCTTGGAATATGATTGGATATTAAGCAATCAATGTAATCTGCACATCAAACACTCTTTTCTTGACAAAAGTTGAACTATGATCAGTAAAGAAAAATATTTTCAAGAACTAGAGTTCTCAGTGAGCACAAATGCACAAAACACTCCTGCTTCTGTTGCATGAGCCAGTATATTTATGAGTGTTCAATCAATCATAAAAGTTGGTCACAGCATCAGATGTTTATGTGATGAATTTCAATCAACAAATGCAAACACAATGCAAACTTGGGGGCAGTAGCTTAAAACATGTTAAAATCAGAACATATATATCATCTGAATGTTCTAAATCAGTGGAAAATGGCAACAGTGACCTACTTTATTTGTGCAAAACGCTTCATTCTAAGATGTACTCTAATGCAATTCTGGTAGCAACAGGTAAACAGAATTAAAACCAAAATATAATAAACCAATTTTGATTACGTAGGTCCCTAAGACTCAGTTTTGGTGTGTGACGCATGTTCATCCAACAAAAAATGTAAGTTTGATGTCAACAGTAAAGTACTATAAATGATGCAGTCCAGATAGGGAGAACTACTGCAACCTTTAAATACTTTTAAAATGAATCCTGAAAAGAAAGATCAAAGCAAACACTTTGTGTTTGAAACACCTTCATCGTAAGATAAATCTACATTAGACTCTTAGGGGCAAGTGGTAAAAAGGTGTTAGAATTAGAACCCATACATGATATTTAATTGACTTTTATTCCAAACTACACATCCGGTCTGTATTTAATTTTAATATCTAGAATAATGGAGTTACAGCCAAGATAAAAAGGAGGGATAAGATTTCAAAACATTTGTATTCACTCGTGAAAAGCAGATAACTGTAACCCTGTTTATATACGGAAGATATTTCAAAGCTACTGTATATACTCACTTATATGTCTAGTCAGACTGCAAACAACAAAGAGCGAAATCTGCTGTAGCTTGCAGATCAGGGTCTATGTTGTTTAATCTACTGATTACTCCTAATAAACTGCACAGACCCAGATCTGCTGGCACATTATGTGACAGCAATTCTGGGTCCGTACAAGCTGCAGTTGGACTTGTATGTAAGTATAGATGGTAATACACACCTTGAATAGAATTTTAGAGGCAACCGGTGAAAACCTATATAATTTAGAGTCCATGCATGAGTTTTAGCCATATTTTTTTAAAATCCTGGAAAAGAGGTCACAGAGACACTTTTGGTGTGCAATGCATGTTCAACTCAAGATGCATCCACAATGCAAATGTTATGCCAACAGTGCAGTTGCTTAAGTTACAGACAGAATAAGCAAGGTGAATCATACACTGTTTTTTTAAGAGTGGTTATAATAAAATCTCGTATCAAAGCCCTATTCGTAACAGCTTAATTAGGTCTACTGGAATTTCAACTTGAAAAATTATTATGTAAGAAAAAAATTCCAGACATTTTATTTATGAACAAATATAATTACTACCAATGTCCATAAATGCATTCATTAATAATTGTACTGATCAACTAAAACAGCCTTTAAAATGTCATGTTATTAGAACTCTTTCCAAATTTATGGTACAAATATTTGCAGGTAAAAAAATAACACTTAAGATACAAACATCAAAGCTAATGAAATGTGGTCAAAATGGTATAACATTAAATTATTGAAATCTAAAGATACATCTTTCTTCAGAGCTCAGCTTAAAATCAAATAAATCGCTTTTCTTATTTTGAACTAAAACTTAATTTGCTTGAGTCAAAAGAAAAGATCATAATTTCTAGGTACAAATACTTACTTGAGAGTTGAACCAATTTATGTAAATTGCAGAGTGGGATTTTCTCATGATCAAGAATATGTAATCCATCTGGTGGTATGCACATTTCTTTCCCATCTAGGGGAATGCAAATAACAAAATCGACATCCACAATAAGTCCATCTTCATATTTGTCAATGAAGTATCTGCAAGAGAATAAAAACATGAAATTAATATACTCATAAAAAGCCAATGATTTGCCACCAGCCTTTTTGAACTATTCTATAGTCAATGTGCATGACACAGAATTGTATAAATCCCTTTGTTATTTATTAAATACATATACTCAGGTTTTGTTTTTTGTGTACAATGATACCCAAGGGTGATTTATGTATTTTGTAAAATATTTTGAAACAGCGAGTTTGGTTCATCCTGTGCTGCATGTGCGAAGTGCTTTCAATGGACAAAAATGATGTCCATCAACTATGGAAACATCTTATCAGTGAGCAGTCTACTTAAGGACTTGCAGATCTCCAGCTGTAGAGGTATGCAAGTTATTTATTAATTTCTTTTGTATATTATAGATTATAACTATTATACTGCCATGTTTATTTTTGTATATTTTCTATGTAGCTCTGGCTTGCGTAGTATTATGCATTGCTGACTGATTGGTGGGTGCTGGTTGCCTGATTGACCAGGTGACTGAATGGTGGTCAGCGATTACCTGTAAAGCTGACTGCTTGATTGACCAGTATGACTGGTAGCCAAGTATTCTAGCGACAGAGTGTTTTGTGTAACTCGATACATGTATTCTTTTAGCTGTGGGCTAATTTTGGGGGGCTTGTTATACCCAGTGTTTTGGGACTGTAAAGATCTATTGTATGACGTCTGTCCCATTTTTACATCATTTTACAATTTGAGTAAGCAGACCTGCCAACCCAGGCTAGTCCATATCAGTAAGGCAGTTGATTGTTTTCCATAAGATTGACCAGTTATCAGTAAGGTGTAACAAAATATCAATAGCTGTTATCGTAAAGCTGGAAAACGTTATTAAAAGTTTGACGCATGGCCGATAAACATTACGTTCAACTGAAAAGTTTGTAAAGTATGCATAGACTTTATTTACCAATAGTACAGTTGCACAAACTCTAGTTCCAAACCCTATGCAGCTCAATGGGTTGTTGCTATCTCTCAACTTGACATAATTCTTGGAAATTCTTTCCGATTTCACATGACGATGGCAATCAAATCTCTCGCCATAAGACATACTCAAACTGGCATGTGATGTCCAATAAATGTAATTGTGTCCTTTCCAGCTTTTATTCGCAAGAATCTGATTACTCCTTTTTATTCTTCTGTGTTGATTATTAACACTTTTTTAGAAGCTTATTTTCCCTTACATCTTAAATATGCATTTCTTTCTGGATGCCACTTTTAAAAAGTCTATAATCTACAGTTTGATCATGCAGACACTTCGCATGAACATATATGTGCAGTTTAAAGCGATTGGGGTGCTGTTGTAAAGTTAGTCTGGTTCCCTGATTAATTTCACTAATTCTAAGATGAAACCTGGATCCAAATAAAACATGGCTGAACCAATTATCCAGATTTTTTGGCAATTATTTAATAATTTTTGCTAGTATGCCGTAAGTCTGTATTTAAGGGTAATTTTCTTAAGACTTATGGCAAAATCATAAGAGTTGGCAGGTCTGAGTAAGGTACATAATATTTCACTATCATTTTTACTATATAAGTTCATCTTTTTACTATTTGAGTAAAACACATTTCGTCGTGTGAAATAACTGTGAATCATTAACCTCTGTCTTTGTACTATGCAAGGTTATTTACTTGTATTCACATTTATGTTACATTATTAGGTTCATGTGGATTGTGTTAATTTTTCCAATTATTGGAGCACGTATTATAATTCTTTTTTCCATTTGAGTCATTCATCAAAAAACATAATATTTTTGTCCCCATCAAAATTGTTCTGATATAAATTTGAACCTGACCTGGTTATCTTGTCAAGTACATGAGAAATCAATCCAAACACATGGCTTAACCTGAATTTGACAAGTTTACAAGGTCACATTTACCTCATTTTTGGAATGTTGGCACTGATCACAACAAGATCTGTGAAAATACCAATTTGTATGCCATAGTATTTACCAAGATACATACATATGTAACATTGAATCTGCAGCCATTAATGTCACTGCCCCAAAACTGACCCACGTGCAAACCCTAACACTACTAACCTACTTTGATAAGACAGCAAGACACATTTTCATACTTTATTGCATGCTTCTGTAGCCAGAGACACTGACCCAAATGCAAAACTAAATCAAAAGACACAGAAGCAGGAATGCGCTGTACTAATCAAGATACATTTATGTGAAAGTCCCATGCCTCTTTGATCAATTAAGCCTAAATAAAAGCAGAACTTAAAGCTACATAAATTAAAATTGTAGGTATATGTAACCTACTTTCGATATTGCTGTGTATATTTAATTTAATTGTTTGTTTGTTGTTGTTTTTTTTAATTTAATTTTATTACATGCTATTGTAATGTAAAATTGTATGCTGGATTTGACCTTGTCCAAAACTGAGTTCATTTCTGCTTGACCTGATTGACTTTTTTTATATCTTATTCAATGTAAACAACTAATACATAGCTAAATTGTTTTCTCTGTGTATGGGCTTACTGTCATGATCACTATTAACAGAAGAGGTATATATGTTTATTTGGGTCAAAGTTTTACCGTTTCCTAAATAATTATTTTATCGTGTCCCAACATACGTGGTAAATACGGTATAGTTCTTAATGTCTAACTGATGCTTTCAATAGGTTATTTTGATAATACATTCCAGTCTCAACTTGTATGAATTGAGGTAAGTATTATATAATAAGTTATGTTTGGTGATAACAATAATGGGACTAAAATACCACAAAACAATTAGGATATTATTAAATAAGAAGGGTCTGAATGGATTGAAAATACATTTCTTGATGTCAAAAATACAAAATGAGGGACTTAAAAGTATTATTGTTTTGCCTTCAGTTTATATGACAGTAATTACTGGAGATATCATTGGTTAGTTAATTTTTATCTACCACCTACAACAATATACCTTATTTGTGCTGGTGGATTATCTGTTTTTCCAAATGGAATTGTTGCTGACTTTCCTGAAAAAGTATAAGTTCACACTTTTAAGAGTTATAACATTTATGAACAATATATTTTAATAAAATAATATTAAATTCCTTTGCATCATAAATGTAACACTTAATTACATTAGTCATTTAAACAAATTTTCAATGCAGGAAATTCAAAGTATTTAACAACAGCTCTATGTAACCTGCTTGACATGCGTACCAAGTTCAGTTGAACTATCTTGAATGGATAGAGAGAAAGAAAGAGTTGGACATAGCTACATCTCCCA
The DNA here is from genome assembly GCA_028554795.2 of Sinohyriopsis cumingii. Classification (NCBI taxonomy): domain Eukaryota; kingdom Metazoa; phylum Mollusca; class Bivalvia; order Unionida; family Unionidae; genus Sinohyriopsis; species Sinohyriopsis cumingii. Next base: position 30,140,997 of record CM068836.1, on the reverse strand, counting down.
CAATAATTGGTGTAGGGTTTAAAAATGAAACAAGATTGGGTCATCTACAATCTGCAACCACCAACAAATATCTTCAAGGTCACCAAATGATTTGTTGAAGATTTTATAGACTGAAGTTTGTCATAAAAATAGGGAATTAACTCACATCATGAGTTCTGGTCAAGAAATCAAAATGATAAGTGGATGGATAACTAACTGACAAATGGACACAAGTCTTAAAAATAATGTTTCTGAAGAACTGTGAATACCAAACTTCACATCTACATTGCTAGTCTAATATATGGATCAAATTTCACAAACAAATTTTAAAATTCTTTTAAGTTTAATGTCCCATAAACAAACGTATGAATAATGGATGGATAGACAAATGAAAAAAACAATATAAATAATGAGATTAAAACTGTAAATAGAAAAAAGGCATATCTGAAGCAATAGTCCAGTAATATCTGTAGTCAGATTGCTACAGATATCCTGCATGGTTCTTGGAGTTATATTCTGGAAACAACGTCACGAATGATGGATGGATGGGTAAGCAGATAAATGGATTAAAATAATATATCAAAACTCAGCTGAAGAATTGACTATAGCAATGGTCACATCCACTCCACCAGTCCAATAAATACACCACATTACAGAAATATCATAATTGTTTTACACAGAAAATAAGTTGTGGATAATGGATGGACAGGCAAATAAACATAAAAACATTACAAATACTGAAAATAAGGTAATGGAAATAGAATAGACATATCCACACTTGTCTAATAGGTGTACCAAATTTCACAGAAATAGTCTAAAATGTTTTGTAATGTTGCCCCGTTAAGAAAATATATTTTATTAAGTTATGTTTGTCCAAGAATTCTTACCTAATCACATTAATATTAGGGATATAAACCAGCAACAAGCCATACCAATCTTACTAAATAATGAAACTTTGAATTTCCTGTCTGGAACATACAGACAAAAGGCTCTTGAACATTTTATCCCTTGCCATAACTAGTTTTTGAGCTGAGAAAAATACCAAGAAGAATGCACAAATACCAGACTGCCTGGGAGGGTGTCTAAGCACAGGTGATAGAAGCTATATGCCAATGCGATTTATACACTTTCATTTTAATGCAATTTATTAAGAAGAAATAACATTCAATTTGTGCCATTGTGCTCATTTTTATGGAACCGCTCCAGTGGCCGAGTAGTTAGAGCCAAGTCATACCAAAGTCTTAAAGAAATGGTATTAACAGCTGCCTCACTTGGCACTCAGCATTAAGAGGTTAGTGTTAGGGCTGGTTGGCCTGGTGTCAGGATAATGTGACTGGGTGGGACATCATGCTACATGTCTGCTGCATGATGCCCCAGTGCTAGATATCACTATAAACTGCCACACTGCATACATCGTAGCGATATGACTGAAACATTGTTAAAGCTACGTTAAAAATCCAAAGCACACACACACACTCATTTTTATGTGATTGTTGATGCCATGTGTTGTGACTCAACACAGATCATGTACATATTATATTATTCATTATGCATAAATAATCATTACTTGAAAACTCAGAGGTATAATCTGCCCAAGAACTTCCTTAATTTGCAAGTGTCCTATGGAAAAATTATACTTTGATTTATGCCATATCCTCAGGAACTCATCTATGGCATAAACCACGTATAACCATGTAAATCAGTTAGTTATTCTTGAAGAAACAGAATTTACTAGAAAAATTTACTCTCACTGTTGAATACATTCTCCGATCAAATTAACATTAAGGTAATAGACTGCAGGAGGGAAAGATGGGCTGTGATACTAATACTGTAGGAATAAATAAAAAAAACATTGAAATTTCCAGCTATACACAAAATGCAAGGATACTTTTCAAAAAGATGCCTAAAGCTGAATATACCATAAATAATTAACACAAAAATGGAGATATGAAAAAATAATCATTATACTGTAAAGTGGGACATCACTTTTTTTTTTTCTTCAGCCCAAAGGAGAGTTTACATAACATCTCTAACCAAAAATATTGGGTTCACATTGGCTTCTTCTATTTATTTTAGTTAGCTGGTCTACCTATGACAATAAAATGACATTAAAAAAAGTTTCACATGGTCTATGTTCTTCAAGTATAACCATATCTCATTGATTAAACTGGTTCTAATTTCTTCAAAACTCAATAAAATACGAAAATTTATAAAACAGAATAAAAATAACTAAATATACCCCATTCATATGTAAGGAGTTGTTCACTGTATGTGTAGGTTCCCAAAACAATTTTGAGAGAAAACTGACAGGGGTCAAGGTCAAAGGCCAGAGGTATGGTAATGTTCAGTCGTTCCGTTGACAATGGAATCTGGAATGAAAACTCAGCACAGCAGTGAAGACCAAAGCAATTATCTGTCAGAGAACAGCGAAGAATGTGCTTCAATGGTCTAGGGATTACACTGGAAATATTCAAACCAAAGGGGCAAACTGAAAAAGATCAAAAATCAAACTTTCAATTACAGTCCAACACTATTCACTGAGCACAGAAAGTTTGATTTAGTTAAATTTTGCATTTATTTTTTATGTTCACGGTATTTTCAATTAAACAACAATGGGTTTTGTGTTGGCTAAAAGGTGCATTTTACCTCACCAGAACCAATTACTTGTTTATGACACCTGAGCATTGCCATGCTCCACACAGCATGTAATCCAAACAATTTCTTTCCAACAAATGTATTTATCTGCCCTGGATTCACTGTATTTCATTGTGTTTTATCAATTCATCATGCTTATGATGCATAACAAAAGACATCTTTAAAAGTAATAGAACTAAGGCTTCCACGTCAACTCTGCATGACAAGCATTGTTGTAAACCCTGTGCCTCAACTAAAAGCTCAAAAGAGGGAAGTAGACATGATAACAGGCAAATTACCTTATCTCTGTAATGATTAATCCAAGGCCTACAAAGGTTCCATCAAATGTTAAAGAATCATATGCAAATGAAACACTGTAACCAAAACCTTGACAATACAATCACAACTTCCAAAAATGAGACAGATATAGCCTGCTTTTCCACTAATGTGGATTCATATAAAAATGGACATTTAAAGCACAACTATCACCCATACAAATAAACAAATCCAAATTATGCTTGAAAGACAAACAAGAGTCATAACCTTAACTCATTAACAATAATGAAGTAATTACCCATTATGAAACTCAGTAACATGATCCCACATTGATCATGCCTGTACTCAATCCTTCAGAAAGGTTCACATTACACTATATTTAGTGAAAAATTGATTTTTACAAATTTATATCTTTGCTTACCCTTTAAAAAATGTGTTTCATTTGTATACTAGTTGACAACTTGAAATATCATGCATACCACAACTTTGTCTTACGTTATCAAGAAAAACGTTTTACCTGGGGGTTTTGGTGGTAAATCACACTTCATTGTTTGTATAACATTCTGTAATTAAAGAAAAGAAAGTAAAAAATGTTTGGTTCATCAGCAACTTTTTATTCATGATTAAGCAAATAAATGCCAATTAATATATGCCCTATGGATATAAATCAAACTGTAAACACCACTGTGAAAGATACACATACCATAACTAAACTTTTCTTTCATGTTTTATATAAAACACAGGATGTTCAGTCTGATGGTGTGTACCATGAACTGAGGATCAGAAAGTCACATGTGAAAGTCCTGCCCTTATGTATGTTCTTCAGACCTGTATTTCCATATTTAGGCCTATTTTAGTTTTTCTTCTTCTTTTCCTTATCTCTCTCTCCCACTCATCCTCTCTCTATCCTAAGGCTGCAGGATTTACCAAAATTTGTGAATATGTACACTATATATAATAAGCGAACAATGCCACTGAAATGACTCCCAACTATACAATCCCCCATCTACTAGTAAATCTTAAAGCTCAGCTGACACTTACATGTTAACCATTTACAACGTGCATTCTATACCTTGCATGATTTGAGACTGTTTTCTTTGCACTACATTTCTTCCCTCTTAACATGGCTGATGCACTTTGTATGACATGTTTTTAGTGACAAATTAGGTACAACATCCTTAAAATCACTGTGATAATGAATGCCAATGTTACATAAATACTACGATGTATAGATGTATAAATGTTGCAGCCTTCCTCTTTCCCCCATCAGAATGAATGGATTGTAAAATATGTCAAGACCGTTGACCCTCTAGTATACATTTATGTAATCAATGACAAGAAACAATGAAGAATGCAAATAAATGAACCTCAAACAATAAAAACAAGCTTCAAGTATTAATTTTGTCATAATTTTTCACTTGAATCATGCAATTGTCATTGACTGTACTTACATGACATATTGTTATTCAATATTCTATGTCACCGATAGTGTATTGGTTACCTGTTACACTCAACAACAAACAGTACACAGTTTGAAGAAAGCCTGTCAATTATAAATATTTACAATATTGCTTAAGTGATTTTAACTGTTATTACAATCATAATCATGTCTGAAAACAATAAAGAAGTCAGGAATTGATTAGTGTCTATTGCAAATGGAAATTAAGTGACAGTCAACATTAGGGTGCAAGCAACACTTATCAAAACAGGCAACAAGCTTGCAAGCACAAAAAATTTGTTTGAATGCATAAATTAAAACAGCAACCAAAATCCTTATAAGCAAACTCACAATATATATATATAAAGAATACAAATCATATGGCAAATAACAGACCTTTTAAGTGCACTGGATCCAGCAAGGGATCATGTTTGAAATGGATTGATTAAAATAAATGTAATAAACTGACTACGAACAGTGCAAAGCTAGTATCTAACTAGCCTAAGCGCTTTAGACTTTAATGAGTCTTTTTTAAAGGCAAATGCAAAACACAGACAAGACAAACAAATAAAACAGAAAAATCATTGTTTGCAAAACTTGACATGACTATGACTTGTTGCAGATGCTGGAAGAGTCATAGTCATGTAATGTTTTGCCAACACAATGGTTTGTCTGTTTTATTTGTCTTGTCTACATTTTGTATTTGCCTCTGAAAAAGACTCATTAAGAACTGAAAGTGCTTAGGCTATTTAGATACTAGTCTCACAATGTTCATAGTCAGTTGATTATACACACACACACATATATATATATATATATATATATATATATATATATATATATATATATATATATATATATATATATATATATATATATATATATACACATACATACATACATACATACACACAGACACATACAAACACAATCTATTTCATTTTGTGCTACTCAAGCATAATTTTTTTAAAAACAGTTTTGGATTATCTACAAACAAAAAGAAACCACTCCTTGAGATTCAACACAACTGAGAGAAATATCAAAATAGGATCTGCCCTAAAGAGTTTAGTCTACTGCATTTGGTACCTCATGATTAAAAATCTTTCAATAAAGAATTTACATCTTTGATTCTCAATAAAAAAAGTACTTCTTTATTACAAACACACGTTTACAAGAATTATTGACATGGACTAAAAATTCTTTTTAATAATTTGAAACTGCAACCAAGTTAACTTCATATGAGGGGGCATTTTGGTATAATTCAATTGCATCTACAAATATCGAATTTTGCTACACTTACATCAAGTCCTAACTGCTTTAGGATCAGGTTAAAAGCCTCTTTGTTCAGCTGTCCACCCAAAGCTTTGGCTAATGCTTTGATATCTCCAGCACCTGAAATATATTGTACTTGTTTTGAGAATTAACTTCATACTTGTAAGTATGGCTGTACATGCATTAAGTCTCAAAATTCCAGAATCTCAATGGGCTTTCCATCAATATTTACAGTCCATCCTGGAAATCTGTGACCTAAAATCTGATTTGCAGACAATGGTAAACTGCTCAGAAATAAAACCTTTATGCAAATTTGCACACAATTCTTAAATAATAACAAATTATAGATTGTTACATGAGCAATTTGATTCTTTCAGCTTTGACACATGCTTTTGTGACAGCAGTTGAACTCAAGCATTGAAACTTCAAAAATTGCTTGAGAACATGGTCTTTTGTATTTAAATCTGCCTTCTTGTAGGAATTTGGTTCACAATTTAAGTAGCAATAGATTATGCAAGAATTAAGAAAAGAAATCTTGATCCCAAACTGACTTTGTTCATGATGAGACAGTGACTCAATGTAAACACAATGAGTTTGCAACCATAAGGGTGTCTGAATCCTGCCCAAATCATCACGTGACCCTCAACAAAGAACTTTCCTCCAATGCCTCTGTGAGCTTTTATGCATTCATATACCATTAAACACTAAACCATAAAAAAATTTTGCATGTTCTCCAGCAAATTGTGTAATGTTGCTCTATTTATTTATTTTTGTGGGTTGCATTAAAAGCAGAAAAAAACAGCTCCTATTTTCACAACGAAAGGCACTATGGTTAAAAGATGCACACTGATTAACGTTCTCAGCTATGATATTTGCCCTGGCCATTACTATGATGCTCTGGAGAGACACTGAAAATTGCTTAGTGGAAACTGATCAAGTTGTAAAAAAGGTACAAATGTTTGTACGAAGGTCACACTGTATCCCATATATGTTGACATCTGCACTCTCTCTTGTTTTGATCATGACGTGACACATGGAATAAGCTATAGCCATACAAGCCACTGTTAGTCAACCACTGAACTATGAAGACTTCATTTTGGGTAATAAAAAAACCAATGACAATAACAAAACATGTATTATGGAAGTTATTATGACTTAAGACCATAACTGGAATATTGTCAAATTCTGTCAATCACATTGCTTTTGATTCATGTGATGTGTATGATCTATACAAATGTTTACTTATTACCATAGATACCTTGAATGATATTTGTCTCATGTAATTTATGAAAGTCAATGCAGTTAATTACAACTCTTTACACCTTCAGAATTGCTAACAATCAAGAAATTTGTATGTCATTCAATCAGAGTGAAGGCCCCGGGAGGTGAGGATTCTAGTTAAATAGTTGCCCAAGTGACTGTCTGCTCAAAGTGAATGTAACTTTGCCTTGCTTTGAGTTGATGTCTTCAAACTATCTCCTACCTTTTGCCACAGGAGACAATTTTAAGTATTTTCACAAATGCACAATTTCATTTTATATCATTACTTAAGTTATCATAGGGCTTTGTAATATATAAAATATAAGTTGACCAAATAATTAAGATTATGAGATATAAGCAGATTAAAACAATGTAAAATAAAGAAAACAATGAGCCATTAAACCAAAGAAAATTTTTCAGCATAATGTAAAAATACTGAAAACAAATAATTAAAATGTCAACAACTGAAATCATATAATGGGTCTTTTAACAATTTATACTTACCAGGAAGTGAGAAATTTTCATTACATATTGGTATTGGTATTTCTCGATTTGTTAAGATGTTAAATGCTGGAACATTTGGAAGCTTGACTCCAAAGTCAATCTGAAACACCTTTTTTTGGTCATCTTTGTCAATTTTAAAACTGGAAATAGTAACATATTATTATTTACATATTAATAAAATAATCACTATTATCTTTATCACAACTTACATTTATATTCTGAAATGTACCTCTCTACTCACAACCACTCATAACACTTCATTCATAATCCTAGACAGAATTTTCCTTTACACCTCTACTATCTATCTGTCCGAGATAAAGATAAATTTTATTCTACTGAGAAAACAATGGACAGTAATTTCTGGCAATGCAATCTCAAATATAAATAAAGTCATACGATTCAACAGTTCAGTTTAAAACAAATTTTAGTTTTGTTCTGTACTAAACTTTGTAGATCCGATAAACTGATCAAATGATCATCAAATTATACTACTTGTCCTTGTTTTAAAAACCTTATCCTGATTTTTTTAGTGGCCTTTTTATAAACATTTTAATGAAGTATCACTAACTAGCTAAGGTCAGTTAACTGATTCTATCTACTCCTCTCGTCTCCTACAACATTCGTTCCCTCTGAATTATTCATTTTTCTCAAAATTTCATATAAAACAAACCAACCTCCTGTAAAATTTATGTTAATTTTGATAATTATTTAAAGTATAATTTTGTGATTCATCAGCACAGGAAAAAAAGTCAGAAGTAAAATGAGAAATCCAATTCTCTCTTTCATGATTGACATTTTTGGACATCTTTTGCAGCAATTATGCCTCATCTTTCTGTTTATTTCACCTATCAACCCTATCACCTCAAAAACCCTCTCTAATCCCTATTAATTACCCAGCCTCAACCAAAAAATGGAAGCCACATTCAAGTATTCTGCATATCTTTACAACACCTCTAAATGTCAAATCTAAGTATCTGTCTAAAGTTGTGGCAGATGACTGACATGACAAACTTACAAAAAGCATGATAAGAAGTTTTCAGTTATATAAAGTTGACAAGTTTTTGAAGCAATTACAGTTACTGTCTTGTCAATTTTACATGCATTTAAGACAAATAATATTGAGCCTGACCATAAAAACTTAAAACATACCTTAGTGATATTTGATTGTTGATATGAAGTGTTTCCTCTTGACCTGTAAAATAATGCAACAAGCAAAGGCTAATTGCTATTAATTTTTTAATAGAAAATTCTATATATATAACATTGATTTATCTCTAAAACTTATTTATGTTACACAGGTGTCAAACTTCTTTATTTTATACTAGTGTCAATGCTTTTATCATTGTCATTATGTAAGGTGCCTAAATTAGACTAGTTCTGTGTATAAATATTTTAGAAGAATGTAATCTGAGTATTCCTCCATCTCTACATTTCTATATTTTTCAATGCACACATAGGTGAGAAAGAAAGAGTGAGTAGGAGACAGAGATATGTTCTAATCTTGGACAACTACTGATATGATATGCATCTAAAATACATACCCCAATTATAACCTATCAAGATGAATTTCTTCTGCCACCTCTCAAAAGCAACTGTCAGAACAAAGTTACAAGGGTCCATGTCGACATAGGCTAAAAATGACTTGGTGATGTTGACAACTGGAATTGTTATATCTAGACAAGCATCAAACCGCATACAGTTATGTGCAATACTGAAGTACACATGTTTATGTAGCGATGGGTTCATGATTTCTGGCAAGGTTATATTCTTTCCAAGTATGGAACACTCTGAAGAAGAAAAAATATATTTAGTTCAATTACTCACAAAGTAATCATGAAAAAGCTAGAAAGTTTAAAGCAAAGTAAATAACAAATTCCAGGAACTAATGTCCTCTGCACTTTGACAGCCTTGTAAATTTAAAGCTGCTTATTAAATAAAACTCCAACAATAATAAGGGAGTTACGATGCAGAAACAAATGACTTTGGGTCCAACAATCAATTATCATAATTCTGCTATAGATGGAGAATGCTGACAGCATGGCCATGATCTCATGAAATCAAGCAGCAAACCAAATTTTGGTGAAATCCAAAAATAGTTAAAGAAGTCTGAGGAGGAAATTAAAGTTAGAATAACTGTAACTCTTCTAAGAATGATATAGAAGGCAGATGAATAAACTCAGAGTGGTTGTCATCTGTATCAAGCTGTGTAACAAATTTGTATGAATAAACTCAGAGTGGTTGTCATCTGTATCAAGCTGTGTAACAAATTTGTATTAATCAGAAACAAAAATTGAGGTACTGTATGGAACCTATTGTTGTTTTGAGTTTAACACCATTTTTCAGTGCATGATAGCCAAAGCATGGCAGCCAGTATAACTGGTGTAAGAACCCAGGAAAACCCCTATAAGAACCACCAGCCAACAGGAAGCTACTGGCAAGCTTTCTAACATATTCACATTGGCCGAGACCAAGACATGAATACACACAGAGGTGAAATGGCAGTGATTGGCTTTATGGCTTCTCAGTAGGATAAGACATTTTCTACCGGAAAGGCACTTAAAACTATTTTAGAACTGTTACATACAACCCTATTTAAGCTAGCACATCTTCAAAAAAGAGCATTTGGGCTAATATCAATCCAAACAGAAAGCAAGGAAAATTGAGCTGGTAAGTTAAAAATATTACCTAAATATTACCTATAATGACGAAATTCAGTTGAGAAAAGCCAAATTATTGTACAGGATATCCAATAATAGTGCTCCTGAACATTTACAATCACTATTCCAGTATAGGCTACCTGGTAATACTACCCACCCGTGATCCATGTTTATCAAACAGTATAGAATTCCCAAGCCAAAAAAGAAATTATTCCAACAACAAAAAAATTACTCTGGAACTTTGCTCTGGAATAGTATTCCTGTTTAGATTAGAATTGCCCATTCTATTTCCTTCTCCCAAACTCAATATATTCTGTGGTTTCAGCGATGTAGTTAAAATGAGAATGAAAACAACTGTATCTGTATTAATAAATGCCTCTGGGGCTAGACAATGACATAGAAATGTTGACAACCAAACTCACTAATATCTAGCTGCTCACCAACTTTGCTTGAAATCAAATAATAATTACAAGTCACTGTACATAAACTGCTGTGGCAGCCATATTGTAAGTCTGAGAACAAGTCTGACAGAAACATTTTCATTTAAACCAGACTGTAAAGATGGATGCCATCATAAAAATACTGAATGTCATAAAATGTCCTTTTGTAAAAACTCCATTTTGCTATGGCCATCAATTCAGAAAAAGAGGATAACAAAACTTTCAAGATGGCTAACTTAAAGATGGCTATATGGGATGTCTGAGGAGCATGATACAACCATCCATTTTAAAAGCCCTAGAGACAATAAAACTTGAATGATGGATGCCATGGTGGTGATATTTGATGTCAGTTGAACCCTTTCTACTTAGGACCAACTAGACATTATAAGAAGTCTTTTAGTGACAATGTCAACAGGACCACCTGTTTAGGGGAAGTAGAAGTAAAAATATATTCAAGATGGCTGCCCTGAGAGCTGTATTGGATGCAAAATAGGCACTATTTTCATTTAATATCATCTAGAAATCATAGGAAATCTTTTCCACATCCATATCACCATCCATTCAGGACTGGTAAAAAAAAAATTCAAGGTCGCTGCCATGGCAGACCTGCCAACCCTGATGAGTTTGTCTCAGTAAGGCAGTGATTTTTTTCTCCTTAAGTTTGACCATTTTTCTGTAAGGTGTAACAAAATATCATGAACTGCTACTATAAAGCTGGAAAACAAAATTAAAAGTTTGGTATTCAAAACATGCAGAGACGATGAACATGTTCAACTGAAAAGTTGGTAAAATATGCATAGACTTTATTTATCACTAGTACAGTTACACAAACTTTAGTTCCAAAACCCTATGCAGCTCAATGATTTGTTGCTGTCTCTTAACTTGACGTAATTCTTGGAAATTCTTTTTCCATGTCACATGACAATGGCGATCATGTCTCCTGCCATGAGTCGTTCTCAAATTAGCGTGTGATGTCTAATAAATGTAATTGTGTCCATTCCAGCTTTTATTTACAAGAATCTGAATATTTTTATTTTTCTGTTTTGATTATTAACATTTTCAGGAGACTTATTATCCCTTTCATCTTAAACATGCATCGCTTGCTGGAAGCCATTGTTTAAAAAATTATATAATCAACAGTTTTATGATGCAAATGCTTTGCATGAACAAATATGTGCAGTGTAAAGCATCTGAGGAACTGCTGTAAAGTTGGTTCCCTGACTAATTTCACTACTTCTAATATGAAACCCGGATCCAAATCAAACACGGATGAACAAATTTTCCAGATATTTTGGCAATGATTATATTTCAGTAGTTTTTGCTCATGTGCCATAAGTTCCTATTTTAAGGGTAATTTTCATAAGACTTACGACAAAATTGTAAGGGTTGGCAGGTCTGCCATGGTATTAAAATTGGATGCTTGAGGGGCACCATTTTCATTTAGAAACACATAGAAAAAAGAGATAAATGTGTTTGTAAATCATCATGGCAATCTACCCCATAGTTTAGAAGTAATGATAACAAAGTTGTACTAAAAGGTGCTAGAAACCAGATGGCAGCCAACACACACTGGACAAAAGTCTATTGGATAAGCTCTAAAATATACTACTTCTTCACTGGACAGAAAAAACTGTTTGAAATCATACGCCATATTTACACTTACATATACCTTTTAATATGAAAAGCAAAGTGTAGTTACCATCACTTATAATTTATCACACTCAAGAAAATATACAACTATAGTTATAACAAAGCAGCTGCCACTTCTCAGCCTGTTTTCAATTAAATTTAGAGCAAAACAGCCAAATAAAAAAATGTCTCATTAGAAAGCAGTCATCATGCTAATATTTGTCTGAATCAGCCACTATCAAGAATCCTTTCAAATTTTGAAACTGATGAGAAAAAGGATAAAATTCATACTTCTATCATCTTCCCGATATCTCTCATTTAGATCTTGACGAGATCCAACTGTTGACAGTCCCCGCTCATGCAGTTTTTCCTCCAATTGTTGTTCTGTCATATTCTCTGGTCTTGGACATGGAGGTGTGTTTGCTAGCAAGTCCTTTGGTAAAGAATTGCATTGAAATACAATCTGATTTAAATATATGCAGAAAGCAACAGACAGGTTTCTAACCAGACACAGCAATAAAAATAGCTCATCAACCAATTTAAAACACTCTACTACAAAAACTTTACATTTTGTATGGCCTTTCCTATTTAATTATTGCAGTGTCTTTATCTTCAAAGTCATCTTTACTTTGCAAATATTAATCTAGCTTTAATGTTGCACAAATACAAAATAAATTGCTGATATCACCACACATGCAAGTCAGATCTACCTACAACTTGAACAGACTCAGATCTGCCACACATATTTTTCCAAAAGATCTGGATCTAAGCAGTTTGTTTGGATTTATCAGTAGACTAAAATCAATGACCTAGCAGACCAGGATATCTGTTGTTAGCAATCAGATCCAACTTACACACAATTATGTACAGTAATTGCAAAAAGAACTTGATTTACAAGAAAAAAAGTATAATTTGTTAAAGAACAAAGCAAGTAAAATCAAACAGTGTGACTCCTTTAAAATTTTATTAATTTTAAATAAATTTTCAACATGTACAATAATTTAAGCAGCATAATAAATGTACTGGCTAGATGCTTTGCACAAAATTAATTTATTTTATTTTCATGTATCAAAATAAGTGCAGCATGGCCACCAGATTGTGGAATGTTTGAATCTTTGGCATTCAGTAAAATATCCTTATTAATTTTCAGTACATAAGACATTTTACAACCTTATACAATGTATTACACTGTAAGCTACAAGTATATACTGAAGCAATTGACTGTCCATTCTCTTTCATAATATTTCCATATACTGATGATTGTCTGAAGACAGTGTCATACACCATCTACATTCAAATCAGATTTATCTTACACTGTAATTTGGAAGAGTTTGAGTAAATAAAGCAAGGCCAATATTTAGCAAAAGGAATCTTTAGTATATGCTAGACTTATAAGATGCAGACTTACTACATGAATGACATTCGTTTTTTTTGTACCTTCTGTAGGAAATATTCAGAAAATTTACTTGAAATAACTTTCAAAAGTATTAATCTCATGTAAAAGTATGTGAAACATTACCTCTGGTAATCCAAGTGCTTTCAGGGCTTCAGAAATAGCAATCTCGGCACCTGCTTGTAGTACCTGTCGACCAGTGTCTTTCAGTTGTTTCTTTAATTTCTCAAGGCTGAGGAAATCGCCCCAGTTTACTGGATAAGAAATATATATTTCAAACAACTTTATCTATACATCTAATAGATTTCCTTTTGAGGACCTGTATTATAATTTGGCTTTAAAACAACAATAACAATCATTCTATGGCAGCTCAGAAGTATATTTTAAGAGCCTTGTCTGCAACAAATACAACAGGATAAAAAGTTAATTTAGTCAGAAGTTTACAATTTGCTAACTTAAAGGTCAATTACTATTGTGAGGTCCTGCATTAGAATTCTGTAATAACTATTATGCCTTAAAAAAACCTGATTCAATTAGATACAAATGTCTTCACTTTAATGTGCTTCTGTAAAAAAAATAGTCCATTTATGTGGATATGGATGGTATTAAAGTTTGCAATTATACACAATGTATCCACCACACACTCCTTAATTCAGCATGAATAACTTGATGAACCTGCTTATAATGGGAGAAAATATAAATCCCATGTTTTAAAAAAACATAAAAATAAGAAAATGAAAGCTGACAAAGCAAAAGTATGCTTTCAAAAAGCCAATCAAACTGAACATCCAACATTCAAACATTTTGAAAGCTAAAATGTAAGATTATCATTTGATACTGATGGCAAGTAGGAGAGAACCATATGTACATAAACAATGCATATATTCCTTTATTCTGAGGGCTGTTTTAGTAAAATATACCTGGTATCCAGGTAAAGTATTTTTAATGTGGGGTTCACATTTATAGATGCAATTTAGAATTTTCTTATCATTTTAATATGTACTCTTTGAAATCAAAGTAGCCTGGCATATAGTTTTAAAAACTGCCTTCCCTGATACAATACTGCTGAGAATTGATTCTAATGACTTGGGAATGGAGATCTAATAGCATCTTTCCGTATAAGAAAGAAAAACTCTGACCTCAATGGCAGAATTTTCATACCCAACACCAATGCATAATAAAAAAACTGTTTTTCCTGAATGAGTGTCATTATCAAAATTAAATGAGAATAATGATGTAACTTTCAAACAGCAAAACACTCACTAAAAATTCCCTCACATTAAAACAGAGCATACAAAAGTTAGGCTTCCATTGAAAAATTCAACTTAACTTGAAATGATATTTAAATATGTATGAGCATTCCAAGAAAAGTGGTTGAGACCACCAAGATAATGGCAATAACCAAACTGTATATTGCAGAAAGCTTATGTGATAAAGCAAATGTGAACAGGTCAAAACTAAATTCCACCTTTATCACAAAATTAAATGGGAGAGACAAAAATAAAAATATGGCTTTCAATCAACTTTGATTTAGAATTAATTTACCTTCAGGAATAATGTGAATATGATTTTTTTATAAAAACAATAAAAAAACAATTACAACAGGAACTTTTTCAACTCAGAATCAGACTACATAAGATATACATGTACCTAGTTCAAACAATGATACATCCTGTTGGTGCGACACTAACTTCAACTAATGATCATATCAGTATATGGCCATTTTGCAAATGTTTATATTGGGAAAGAGTACTTAGATGATTTTGGATTTAGTGGAGCTCTTCCAGTTTGTGTGCAATTTGCTGACAGAAGCATGTCATGCCTTAAAAGACAGCAGTCTCTTGATGAAAAACAGATATATCCTCCACCAGTATTCTACACTGGAAAATGCAATTATAAATGTGCCTAAAGAAGGCTTACATTAGTGCACTAGGCTAATATGTGGATTATTCTTTAAAATCTGCAGCGATATATTCAAAAATAATCTGTAAGTCCTAATAAAATGAATGCATTTCATCTGTTCAAAATCCATGCACACTGTTCCAGAACACTATGACTATTGCAAGTCAACTGTGCTAAGCCTTATTAGTACATACAGACTATGGAGTTGTACTTGGTCACTGTCATGTGCTCTCTGTAAAAATGTGCATACTGAGATAAAAATGTAATCTTGAGGAATTAATCTGTGCAAATGTATTCATGATATCTGATTTCAGAAGTTTGTGTGTATTTCTAGCTATGAAGCTTAACTTTATCTTTTTTTTCCACAGATATACGAGTTTTGACCTTAAAAGTGAAACAGTTCTAACTTAAACACAAATTTCAGAGTATTTAGTGAGTACCGGTACTACATTTCAACTTGATGTACTGTATCAAAAGTCTGTAATCAATTAATTAACTTTAATTGACTTCATCAAAACTAATATAACGTGAACCTGTGCAGGTCAATGTAAGTATTAATATCATGTGACTACAAAAGCTGAGAGACACCTTTCCCTTTCCTCAACTGTTAACCATTATTTGCTTCTCCAATGCTATCTCCCATCCATGTCTATGCTGCAATTGATGTTTATACATCCTGTCATTCATGAATTATCAAAGGAGATGTGTATAAGGCATCCTCACCTGTAATACAGTGTACCTGTTGACTCCCTTTTGAAGTGCTATAGTGCATTAACAATAGTTGAACTAATTTTTTTAATACTATTTCGATCAAATAAGATTGTTTTTTCAGCTAGAGAGAATTTTAACATGTAAAATTGCCATTTAATGTAGTAGCAAGCATAAGCTGTTTCTAGTAAAGTATGGCAAATATTAGTAAATTACATACTTCTGATCTCATTTTCTCGCTGCTGCATTCTAATTGATCCTTGCAAATGCTAATTTGTTCTCATAACCATTTTACTTGCAACTGGGCACTTGGTACACACACAACATACATTGTTTCTTGTTGGGATAAATTATCATGTGAGATGAGACATTTTACTTTTGTTTGGTTGGTCATGAAAATTCAAAATAACTGTGACTATAAATAACTTAATACTGACAAAAAATAGTTTCCTTTCCTGTTATTTTTTAAATAGTCACAGGAAAATCCTCTTTACATCATTGTATTGTACACATTCCTTTTGTTTAATTGTTTTTAAATTCTTCAAGAAAAATAATGTTGATATATACAAATATTTCAATTCTCAGAATCAAATGGATGCCTTTATTCTGCTTGAAATAAAAGGTTGTACCTTCTGGCCAAACAATGGTTCCATTTGGCAGACAACCTGGAACTGGTAGAACAGCATCTTCTAATAGGTTGAAAAATACTGGACACTGACTGTGATCATTGGCCATGCATATTCCTGCCCCAAATGTAGCAAGCATCTGCAAATCTTTCTTCACTATTTGACATCTTTGAAAAAACACAGAAAAACTGATCAGCATTACAATCAGCACCTACATAAAATATAAAACAAATTATAGTTCTTAATTTACCTGTAATGAAACTGTCAATTTTTCTTCAAACATTGAAGGTAGTTACGTTCAAAACCTGCACTTTGATATAGTTATCAGGGTTCAAAATATACAGTAGGAACAATAAATATGTATGAAAAAACTGGTCAAATATTTGTGCTACACATCATTTTAAAAAGAAAGCACTCCCAATGAAACAAATGTCTGAATTTGACTCATAAAAACCTTTCAAACACCTTGCTCCTAAGGCAATTAGAGATCAAAATTACAAACTTCTATATGCCCTAAACATTTGATCAATATTTTCAGTATATTCATGAAATTTTCTAGCAAGCACCTTCACAATTGGAATAAAAAGAGCATTTGGTTTCTTTCAAAAACGGCAGCACAGCTGAAAAGATATGGAACTGTTTTTTTTTAATTTTTGGCCTCTGGAACCAACCGTTATGCTTGGGATTACTAGCAGTAGTCTCTTATTTATCCTTTACATTTCAATGGCTGCACTAACACTCATTGTGTCTGTATCAGATACTGAAGCAATGTCCCCATTATTATTAATTTCTGTTAATTAATTTTCTACATTCCATTAATGCATAATAATAGCATTTATATTTATATTGGTCAATATCATCTCCAGTAATTTAAGTATTCTGCATGACAGAGTCCATTGTTTTTGAATACCCCAATGATCTGCTTGCCCAGAAGTATCTCAAAATGTGATGTAATATTGAACATTGAGAACCCAACCACATGGTCTAATTGTTACAATCAAGCCTCCTGATGAATTTGAGGACTTTCCTAACAGATGACACATAGAGCACAAGCTTGAAAATAAGCTAATAAGATTGTTGTCGCTGTGTACATTTTATAATGTGCTGTAGATGTCAGCATGCACTTCTCATAATTTTACTGTGCTAAAAGCACAGCCTGGAGAAAACTGCAGATAAAAACTATCTGACACTTGATTCAGTATTTTGATATTTGATTTTTAAAAAAAGTAGCAGAAATGTGCTACCTACTTCACATATAATTCTAACCATTAGTTATCCTCTGATCAATACCTGTCTTCAATACTTATACACTTTATAAGCAACCAAGGTGGAATGTTGTTATTAGTGATAAAGATTCATCAATAATATCTATAATGTCCAATATTAAACAAGAAATAGACATAACAGAGACATGCAGCTTAAATCAAAGGACATATTTCCATGACTTCATAACCCCAAACCAGGTGTATGATCCAGGGGCAAACAAATATGTGCTACTATTATTATACATTCCCAATAGTGTATAAAATGAATGCAAAAATAACTGTAATAGGGACAAGTATTAAACTTCTTGACTCAATGGCCCCAATCAAAGACATTGCAAAAGCAGGAGTGGTACAAAGTGACACATAAAGAAGTGATGTTATATTCAAACTATACATTCAACTGGATAAAAATTTATTACAATAACAAAAAGAAAATCAAAAACATTGAAATTTTTAAAAAATGTCTCCCACTTCTTGAACACATAAACCTAAAAAGAAACCTGGAGCATCAATGGTATAGGGAGAAATAGATGTTTGGCATCATATAGTATCATTACTATAATGTGACCTCAGGAGATATTTCAATATCAGATATAAATTAATCCAAAGAGTCCTACTTCTTGACCATATGGCCACATCTAGGGACATAAACCATGGGACAATGGATCATGTCATATTCCAAATGTGTAATAGATATACAGTTGTTGCGGTTGTTATGGGCTTAACACCACTTTTCAGCAAATCAGAAGTAAGTAGCCAAGAAAACCATGGGAAGAACCACTGACCCATGGGAAACTGCTGGCAAGCTTTCTCAATACCCACAATGGCTGAGCCCTTGACTCAAACCCACATGGACAGAGGTGAGATGTCAGTGATTTTATAAAGCTTGTAATAAACCTTAAATGCATGAAAAGCATATTACAATGTAAGAGATGGAATAAAGTCTTTCAACAAATTGCGTTTTACAGGTTGGCTTTTGGGCTCCACCTAGGACAAAATTCATGAGTAGAAGTAGCTCAATCCATATGGCCAGTGTGTGATTATATTATTTTCCGAACACAAAGTGAATTGTTTATGGAAATATAAATAAAAACAATTTTAACGGAAAAGTTTTACCATTATAAATTTTGAAACCATTATGACACCCAGAGTAGGAGTGGTGTTAAAAGCTGTGTATTCATGTGATGACATATTCAAAAATTATTAAGTAAATCGGAGAAGTGGTATCTGAAATGCGTATGACAAACTTCAAACAAGAACTTAACCAAAATGTTATTCTGAAAGCATTATTCAGCCTATCACCCTGCCCTGAGGTAGAATGCTGGGACAGGAACTGTACACAGAGATGTGGTGTTATGTGATGATTTTATATTTCAAATTTTAAGTGAATTTGTCAAGAGATTATTGAAATATAAGTAAAGAAATGCATTTTATCCACAACTTTAACCAATATGTTTAATTTATGACCCATGGCCCCACCCATGAGTAGGAGTGTTACTGAGAAATGGGGAGTCTGTGATAATGTTATATTTAAAATGCAAAATGAAGAAGGTAAGGGCTTCAAATGTTGGAAAACATTTTAAGCAAACTGTATCCACAATACAGTTCTTGACCCCCTGATCTCACTCTGTACCAGGATCCCAAGGCAGAAATGATACTGACAAAATGGGTGTCATTTGATGATGGTATATTCTCAATATCAAATTAACTGGTCAAGATATTGTAGAATTACATCTTATGAACAAGAAATATGTCTATAACCACCAATTTACCCATATCATGCAATTAAAAGGCAAAGTTTTTAATTCATACTGGGACCATACCTACATAACAAACACGAAAAAATCATTTAAAATCAAATGCAACCTCATCATGGAGTTATTGAAATAAAACTTCATATCAAATCTTGTTTCAACATATGACATCCTTTAATAGTGATTGAGTGCTTATTAAGGGGGAAAAGAACTAATTTAAATGGGTCATAACTCCTTACAGTTTTGCTGGAAAAAAGCAAAAACTTAACATGATCAAGTTCTTCATGTAAAGCCAGATGTTAAATTCTACTTTATTCTATGAAATTTGTCAAAGTAATTAAAAGCAAAACAAAATGAAAAGATCAGGTTTTAATTCAAACAGAGGTCGAAACTCCATAAAAGATACCAGTAAATGGTGAAAAAATAAACTTTACTCTGTTACATGTTTACCCTCTAATAAACAGTAACAAAGAAAGAGTGAAAACAAAAAGCTTTGAAAAATTTTACAAATAATTTATTTCCCTGGAAAAACAATGTAATAATGAAAAAAAATAAGAACTTATGGTTTTAAGAATTAAATACAAAGATAATCCAAGAATAATCCACAAATTAAATTTTAGAAGTCCTAGTAATGAAATGTTCTAATGAATTCAAGTTTGAGTCCCAACAACAAATCCAAAATGGAAGGCAATGACATATACTGTAGCCTTTATATTACGGATGTGTCTACAGTTCTTTGTTGATCCACAAACAATATTCCATTATTTGAATTTACAAATAAAATTTAAATAAATGTATTTGTCCAAGAATTCTGTATGAGGACTTACATATTCCCAGAGAAACAAATTAATCTTTTAGAATCCAAATAGAGAAAAAGCAAAACGCTTTATGTCCCAGTGTTTAGAAGCCTGACTGACTAATTTCTCTATAGACAAAGGTTATAAAGCAACCTTAGATGCAAAACAGATTCCCGGATGAGGGTCAATCCTCCAGAATTTCGAGAACAGCATAGAAGTATTTACGTCTAAAGTCGCGAAGTCCCAGTCAGCCTCAATTACACTATTATCATTCACACATTAAGAATGAATTAAAAATATGAAGTTGTTTACTTGACTCTCAATCAAGTTCAGGAACTAGGTCAGCAAAAAGATACAAAGTTCTATTTTTAGGTGTTTTCAACTAAACAGCCAGGTCACACTAATTTCTGGAAAATATCAAATTCCTAGTAAACAAAATTACATTACTTTGACAAGTAATGATTTTTTTTTTTAAATTTAAAACTTACAAACAGACAATTAAATTAAATCAAATATAAATTAAATCAAATATACATAACAACTCTTTCTGTAAAAACACAAAACAAACTCTTTCTGTAAAAACTCATACCAAATTTGATTTCATTCCATGTAGTCCTTCAAATGTGTCTGAGTGGGAAAAAAACCTAATGCATAGTTATAAATTAAATTGGATCCAAATAGCCATTTAATATTTCCAGAAAAAAGGTAAGCAATCTAGTAATTTATCATGTAAAGCCCCAAACTAAATTTCATTTTGATCCATTTAGACCTTCAAAAGTTACTGAGACAAAATGAAATGTATGACAGATGTGACAGACAGAACAGAATGTGAGAAAGAGAAAATACAGACATTAGTATCACTACATGATCCTTTCATGGATATGGTAGGAGCAAATTCATTTTAACCAAAAATATGTCCCTATTTAATTCCTGACCCCATCTCCTCACAAAGGGAAAGAACTAGGAGTAAGAGTTGTTCTGAATGAATGGGACTACGTGATAACATTATATCCAAAAAGGAAATAAATCCTGGAAAGTATATTTAAGCTACATGTACCTAAATACACTTTTGACCAAAATGTTTCCTCATTATAACTGTTGACCCAATGGCCTGACAAGGAGTAGAAGGGGTATTAATTATAACTGAGTCTGTGATGATATTAGATTCCAAGTATAAAACAAGCAGTGAAAGGAGTTACTAAGCCACAGGTGCTATGAGAAGAAAACAAACCCTACTTTAACCAAAGCTGTCCACAAGCACATATAAAACCCAACATTTGATTCAGGAGGATAAAGATCGTACCAAGACATTTTCTCATGAAAGCTATTAAATGCTTGTAGCAGGTTTATGATACTGGTGCTCAGAATCTGAATTAAAAATGTTTGCATAAAATGAACCATTTTCACACTTTCGGATGACTTTCAAGGATCATTATATACTGAAGGATCAAGTATCATTTAAAACAAAAACCAGTATATACTTCTGAATTACCTAATCAACATTAAAATGCAAGAAAAGATAATTTCTAACTTACAATCAACCATTATATTTGTAGCTATTTTGACAATACAACAATTACCTTACAACAAGCTCCTGTTCCCCAACAAGATTGAACTTTACACCAGTTGGCCATTCAAAGTCCAGCCCTGAAAAAAATGCAATTAAAGTGAAAGTTTTATATTCATAACAACACTTAATGACATTTTTTTTTTAACCATAAAACTTGGGCATAGATTAATGTCATAAAATTAAACACTGTAATAAAAAGACCCACCAAATTTGGAGCATAATCAAGGCATTTTCTCTCTCCCATAAAATTTTCATATAATAGTATTATTTTCAAAAACAAAGCACTGAAAGTAGAATTACATGCAAGGATAATCCATCATCATTCTTGTTTCTGGATGCTAATGATAACATTATTAAAAGCTTTACCAAGGTAACAAATTCTATAAATGTTAACTCCCTGTCCATTTTTTTAAAGACATTTTGTTCAAGATGAGAAGCACTAAATACATGATATAACTTTCAAAAATGTCAACATGTTGAAAAGCTACAACAATATCAGTGAAGGCCTGGGTCTGCATGTTGTGCACACAACATCTTCAAATGAGAAACTTGACCCAGAACCTTAGCAAAATGTATAGGCTGCCAATGGCAGAAACATGACCCATTTTCTCACTTCCGACTAAGTTTCACTCAAACTAGGTGAGAAAAATAAATTTTCCCAATGATTTTCCTCAATAAAAAGACCACACTTGTAAAAACTTATCAGTTAAATTTCATCATTTCTATTAGCAGATCTCAACAGTTTCTCAAGCAATGCAAGTAAGACAATGTAAAACTTCAATCTGAGGAGAAACTTCATGAAACAGCAAAAATGGCTTCTTCTGATTCTTAGGGCAATTTTCAGATGTAGAACAAGGAAGACATTGGGTACTCACCATTGTCGAGTGCTGTCAGGTCAATCGTATGTTTCCAGTTCTCAAAGCCCATGTTGAGAGTGTGCTGACATGGATCAAATCGTATGTATCCCCGAAATGTATGAGCAAATATCTCAAACAGTTCTACCGTGACACAACACTGAACACCAAGGCAAAGGTCATCAAATGAGCAATACACAAGTCCTGTGTTAGGCATAGTTAATGATAGCTGGGGACAACCTAAAACAAATGTGGAAATAATTAAAGAAAATAAAAAGCTCTTCTGTATGAAAGATATTACTATTAACCCTTTACCTCATATGGCTTTTTAGCCCTCCGATACACATGTAGCTAAGTTACCCAGTGCAGTGCGCTATAAATAGAACACCTGTTACATATTCGACTCCATACACATAGGCCTGCCTGTTAACTGTTAAGCAGTGTAGTGTATGTTACGTTTAACAGAAATTTTAACCATTTTACATATTTGGTATCTATTATGTATGGAAAAATTTAAGAGTAAAATCTGATCGTTATAGCTTTGTAAGTATTTTTTATGGAAGAATTTTTTTATGTGCCTTAAAATCTTGAGAGAACCTGTTCACCGTTAAGTCAGTGAAGCCGCATGACCAACCGTAGATGCCATTTAACATACTCGAAATTTACAAGTTTTTTGTCTGCGTCTACATCACTAAGTCATCTGAATTTGATAATTTATAAAAACTAATTGCTACCTACATCAATATCAGAGCCTTTACCTAAATTATTGAAGCTTTCATAGCTGTGATTCTAATCATGAAAAGTACTGAATGAAATCCGTGACCTCCGTTCTGGAGAGTGGAGAATATGACCCAGTTACTTTAAATAGCAGATTTTGACCAGAGCATAAACAACGATCACGTGATCCGACATAAGTCATTCACAGCAATGAATGAGGTATCCAATTATGGATTTTCTCCGAAGGTGGCGCTACAAAAACCTGCTGAAAATGGCCACTGTTTACCGCAGGCGTCAAAATGCGCTTCCATGCAAATGGAGTAGAGGCGTTCAAAGGCACTTGCATGAGTTAAAGGGTTAACTGAGCAGTAACAAAAGAGCTTTTAATCATTCCAAAAATTAAGATGTACATCAGCATAATAAGACAGCCTCGGGTATTGTTCATATGCTACATAAAAAATATAAGTAGAGAACATAAATATATCATATTAAAATTCTTTTCTGGTTCATAGTATACTTTAAATTTAGTGAATCATATACATATACTAAGACAATCATGTGCACAGAAATATGTGAAAAACATCCATCCAATTTATATGACGAAAAAAATCTTGTTAATATGAACCTTCACATCTAGTTTGACTAAAACCAAACAATGTGAATGTGTTTGCACATTCACATGCCATAAGGATGTGCCAAGTTAAGAGCTCAAAAAATACTTTTGCCCCTCTAAATCTAAATCAGGCCCTTCCCATATTCTCAGTGAGATGCCCTTTGGACTTGTCACCAGAAATGTGTTATCTAATTTAGTTATCTAAACCTTAACTAAACCTTATGCCTACCATGAAGTTCTTGAGAGACACTGGTAACTTATTAATACTCATCCCCCTGTTGGGGTTCCATTTGTAGGTCTCTACACCTTATGAAGGTCCTCTGCTCAACTGTATCTAAAGCTACAAACTTTATAACATGAAACATATGACCTATGAATAAAACACTATTATTCTTGTTGCTATATTTCTTTGTTACCTATAATTAGCAATCCTCGTACTACATGATTAGTACCAAGCTGTCCTTCATTCAGACTGATATCAAGTGGTACCTAATTAATTGTTTGACAATAAAACTACATTATATTTTTCTTTTTAAAGGAACCAAGAAAATTACATTATATTTGAATTCATTTTGTTCAAAAAGATGGTGGCTGCTGATTCTACAGATGTGGAGTTTAGTGTTTTCAGTAATTATGACATTTTTCAGAAACCTTGGTTCAAATGAAGCCAAAAATATGAATACTTCTGTATACAAGGCATTGGAATCTTGGTTTTTATGTCACTCTAGGAGGGCAATAGCTGAAGAAAACTAGATAACATACACATCATCAAAGTTTTCAGGGTTCTTGTTAAGATGATGCTTTTCACCAAATTAAGCTGAAATCAAATGCAGAAGTTAAAGCCAGAGTGTTTTAAAAAAACTATGTCTAGACTTGTGTACAGACAGATGGAATTATGGACACTATTTCTTTGTTCTTTCAGCTATGTCGCAGAGGCCAAAAGTTGCTTCATACATAAAAAGTGTTTGTTGAACTTACTACCATCTTTATCGAGTAGCATTTGTATTTGTTCTTCCCTGCTGCCCACTGTGCTCAAACCCCGGTTTGACAATTCATTGCTCAACTGATCATCTGTCATGTGACGAGGATTTTCACAAGGCTTGTTATCCAGAACATCCTGCACATGTAACATATAACAATTATCACCTAACAACATATTTATACACAAACATGGAAAACAAGCTGCATGTAAAGTATCCAAAAGTATGTCATAATCAAGTCATTGTTTAGAGGATTAATGACTTTTATTATAGTGTAACAAACCATGCAATGTTCAAAGTATTTCCTTGATATGGAAGAGAGCAAACACGATGTGGGAAGGAGGGACGAAATTCATCTAATGATAAGGAGACCATGAACCTAAATTCATATTTTAAAACCATATTCAAACTATTAAGAATAAGACAGATATCTGAACCTCATTGGAACAAATGATAAAGTATGCTGTATTGATGTAACTTATAAGAGTAGAGTTACATGATAAACATGCTTCTGAAGTCATAGGTACAGTTACTTACATGATAAACATGCTTCTAGTCGTAGGTACAGTTACATGATAAACATGCTTCTGAAGTCACAGATACAGTTAATCCTTCAAAGTCATTGGTACAGTTACATGATAAACATGCTTCTAAAGTCATAGGTAGAGTTACTTACCTGATAAATATGCTTCTAGAGCCATATGTACACTTACTTACATGATAAACATGCTTCTAGAGTCATATGTACACTTACTTACATGATAAACATGCTTTTGAAGTCATATGTACAGTTACATGATAAACATGCTACCAAAGTCACAGATACAGTTACTTACATGATAAACATACTTCTAAAGTCATTGATACAGTTACATGATAAATATGCTACCAAAGTCATGGATACAGTTACATGATAAACATGCCTCTAAAGTCTTAGATACAGTTATATGACAAACATACTTCTAAAGTCATAGGCAGAGTTACATGTTAATGCTTCAAAGTCACAGGTACATTTACTTACATGATAAACATACTTCTAAAGTCATAGGTAGAGTTACCTGATAATGCTTCAAAGTTACATGTACAGTTACTTACATGATAAACATGCTTCTAAAGTCATAGGTACAGTTACTAACATGATAAATATGCCTTATAGTAATAGGTAGAGTTACATGACAAACAAGCTTCTAAAGTCATGGGTATCAAATATCATACCAACGTACCTGAAAAAATATGAGGGTCGTACTAAGAATTGAAAGGGGTCAGATGACGTACCTTTATCGTCTTGAGAACCTCTGCCATTGCAACTTTACTTTTATCCATATGAAGGAAATCAAGAAATTCAATAATGGAACCCAATTTTATTTTCCGGAGTGAGAACTTTTTCAAGAATACTGCTGTTTGATTGATTAAACTCTTTATCCCTCCAACAATTTTATCTGCAAAAAAAATTTGCTGTTAGACATGATTTTAGTTTAGCCTTTAATTCCTACCTGAATCAAAGTTTTTATAGAATAATAATTTCCTTTGTAAAGCAAATCTTTCCCCTTTCTCATTCATGAAAATAATTAAAAGTTACTTCAATCTGAAATGTTACAACTGTACAGCCCAAAGGTTCAAAGCCTTTAATGAATGCTTTGGCAAATATTTGCCCACAGCAATGTATGATCACTCTTTCATGATCAATACAGTCAAATATGTCCTAATGGCCACCCTTACTGCACAATCATCAACTCCCACCCAGTAAATTTCATATATATATATATATATATATATATATATATATATATATATATATATATATATATATATATATATATATACAATCTGCAAATTTTTCTTATCTCACTTGTATTTGTAGCTTTAGTCAAACTTAAGTTTTACTCATAGGTGTCAATATGTCAAAGTTGAAAGTGAAGCACTTTTTAGCATTTGTGTAGAAAGTTGAATCAATCCATCTGCTGGATAGTTGGATAGTCAGAAAGTAGTTTTGTTATTGCAGCATAAATTAAATTCACCTTCTGTGTCACTGTGACAGCTATAGTCAGATATCTTAATATATATGCCTGTGAAATAAAGCCATCTCTTAAGTTCATCTTTGTGAAGAGATATATCGTTTTTCATTAGTGTCAGGGATCATTTGATCCTCAAAACATGTCGGTAAAATGCAGGTTAAATTTTGGTTCATGGGTCAGAACAAACAGCTGTGTCTTCTTTGATTTTCTATTCATCACAGGCTTCTCTGTTGAATGTCTGTTGATCCTGATGAGTCAAGCAGCAATCCAGATATTGTTTTCATAGCATGAACAAACTAAGACTAAGATTAGTGTATATTTCTGAAGTCAATGGCGATTTCGTTTATCGGATGGATGAAAGTTAGCAAGATACAGTAATCTTGTGTGGAACATAAATTTGGGAGAGAACAATATATTGCCATAATTATTATTTAGTTTTACAGTGCACAAAAAAACACTGATAATGTAATAATGATAATAATAATAATAATAATAATAATAATAATCCTATTTGGACAAGGTATTTGTTCAAAAATCAATTTTTAAAGGTGAACCTGTGTACAGCAGTCACTTGTGTTCAATAGCCAGTTTTGTATTTTCCTATAAGTGGCACTAGTGACAAGTTTAACTGAATTTAATTTATGAACCATGTACCAAGTAACCATTAAATAAGTTTCTGAACATGAACAATACATATACTAAAACAACACTCTGAGTACAGCTGATGTCGTAAAAGTACAAATAGCAAAACAACTAACTAGCATAATCGTGTACAATTAAATACTTTTAAAAAATCTGAAAGCACAGTATTTTTCAGTATTATTTTCATGAATGTTATAATGAAAGAGAGAAAAGGGTAATCTTTGTGTCATCAGTAGTACCTCCCAAATCAGCTGGGCTAGCTGCTGTATCCATAGGCACATCAGAACTATCTTGTAATCTGCTGTACATTGAATTGCTATCACCTATCAAAGACAAATTGAAAAAAAGAGTAATACAGCCTGCATAGATTTATAAAAAGAAATTTCAAAATTGTGATGTACACCTCTCCCTCAGTAGCTTGTGCAGAAGAGGGGTACAAAAACATAGACTGAAGCAGAAGCAAAGGTGAAGTTACAGATGGAGATCTGAAAAATTCAGAAAGTGATGGACAGTGACAGTGTGAATGAATGAGTTAAGTGATTTAAAATTGTATTTGGACATTTGTCAACAAATAGCATCTTCTAATGAAATTCTTCTTGTTTCTATCTAAATTACATTTTTTTAAAAATATATCCAATCTCAGACAGATTGTTAAAAGCATTACTACAAGTGGTTTCAACACACTTTCCATGTGTACTAGCGAGGGCAAACATTATTCACATCTTTTCATTGTGAATTGTGCATGCATTTTAGTGTTACTGGAGATTCAGTATTAAACAAGATTCATTTTTAAAAAAGAGCAAAAGTTGTTACAAGAAACGTCAACATTGAAACTTATTTTATTTTGTTTTAATAGTAAATTATTGGTGCTGTGATTTCTCTGCAAGTAATAACAGACTTTCTGCTCATCCCTGAGCAAAACTCTCTGAGTGCCAGAGAATTTTAAGCTACCTAATCTTTGGAACTCAAAATGAATCCTATCTGTGGTTTTTCATGCACTCAGTCCACCTTTCACTTGGTTCCTTTGCTACTGTTGATGACAATTGTGAATGGGTACGATAAACTACTGATTAAAGTTAGATACTTTAATTATGTTACATACACGAACAGTGTTTTCAATGCTCAATTAGTCAATTAAAATGAGTACACTTAACACACATCTTTAACCTCTAGTTCTTATGAATATAGAACTTGCATGCATAACAACTTTAATTATTTGTAACCCTATTTACTGATCTGATACAAAAGACTAAGGAACAGACAATACACTGCAGGTCAACATTTAATTCAGTGTAAAAATGTAACCAACATTTCCATAAGTCAGAAATCAAAACAGAGCTGGTACTTAATTACATCCTCATGGAAATGCTCGTTGTTATGCTTGATTGACATTTTTCACATTGTACAAAAAGACATCATATGTATGATGATTACACAGACTTTAAAACTAAAAAATGAAGTTCACTTGACAAAATTTATTTAACTGGTATTATTTCTTATAATACTTCCAACAGTAGGTATTATTAACATTTTTATTGATTAAACTTTCATTGTACTTTGTTACTTAAAGTGTACGGAGAATATTTTTTACAGAAAAGTTTTAAAAAATATATCACTGGTTAAAGATTTGAATTTCTGGGCACTTACCACCACTTTCAACTAAAACAAGGAATGTATCAAGAATATATTTACCAATTTTGATCGTAATTTCGTTCATTTAAAAAAAAAACAGGGTCTACTGTTTGGCGTTTTCTATGAGAAAAAAAAAGGATCCACACCTAATTTCATGTTATAAGCATGTCTGCAATTTATCCAAGTGCATTATAGCAAGGGAGCAATTTATAATGTAATGCTTCTCAGAAACTGAGCATAATGAGTTTCATTTCAGCAAACCACTTTGGTTTCCCAAAGAAAAAGTGTTTTGATGCAAGTTACTTCACTTTACAACCTTTTACTCAAAACTTCAACACAAAATCTGAATGTTGTACTTTTGTTCAACCATGACTCTTGGGGTGCTTAGTAATATTTTCACAATACTTGGGCCTAGCAACAAAAAAAAACTCATAATAATGTTCATTATTGTAATACCAAGACAAAACTAACTCAAAACCTAAGACCAACTCAAAAACTGATAAAGTGCTTTCCTTGACTAATAAGATGAGATGATTCTGCTGTCATTATAACAATAAGATGATGTCACATATTCAGGTACATTTTTCTTGGCCAATTTTTGAGATATGCCTCGGTCATTAGCTGTGCCTTTTAGTTACATCCTTTTTAGTCTTAAATATAATTTGGCTTTAACAGTTGCAGAAAATATGCTTGAAAAAAATTTGGCAGAGTTTAGACTTTTGTTTCTACAAAGATACTAGTAACAGAGATTAATCTAAAAAAATGTTACCAGATGATCTTACTAAAGAAGCCTCATTTAAGTACACAATAGTCTGGGTTGAACAAGATTACAGATGTTGAAATGCCAATATTATTGACTTAAAATGATATCCATGTCTCACTTTCCACTAATCTACGTGACAAAAAACATACGATAAGATACATAGTTTTCAATGGGGGCCCCGAGTGGCCGAGTGGTCTAAAGCGCTCTTCGTTACAGATCACTGCCATCTCTGTCTGCGGCGGTTCGAGTCTAAGATTCATCCAATGTGGGCATGTGAGAAAGCTTGCCAGTAGCTTCTCGTGGGTCGGTGGTTCTTTCTGGGGTTTTCCGGATTCTTCCTCCACCATTAATACTGGCCGCCATGTATAGCCTGTTGTGCTGAAAAATGGCGTTAAACCCCACAACAACAAGTTTTCAATGTACTCTTATGACTGGATAATAGTCATATAAAATTACATATAGAACAATTTACAGGTTGAGGTAATGAGGATACTTCATGGCTGTAGATGCAGTGAAGAAAACTGAAGCAAGCAGTTGATGAGCACAGCATATATAGCTACATTAGGAAAACTTAATGGACTTGCTGCAAATCATTATTTAGTATGAATAAATTTTCATTAACGTTTTAAAATTAGCATTCCTGAAATCAAAAGTTTGGTGAATACTGATCATTAATACTGTTCCATTTACTAATTTATGTCTAATATTTTTTCAACAGTGGGTTGCAGTAACCTAATTTTGGTCTGAGAGGCATCATTATCCCCAAGATGCATACAAAGTATAATCTCAACAGACCCACTGAGATGAGAGTCACAGTCAAGATAGAGAGGAAAAAAGGAAGACATACGAAAGTGCACCTTCTGTACAACCCACTTATTGAAATTTACACAGTCCACAGGTTAATCCATGATTACATCCCTATGAAGCTTTAAGTATTTCTCAATAGCCATTGTAAACTTTAATTATGCAGAAAATAAGATCAGATTAAACAAATTTTGACTCAAAATATTGGAACTTTTTATAATTAAAGTTCTTTTTGCAATTTGTCTGAGCCCAATATGCAGTTAAACAGTAACAGAACATACACACGTCACAGTTACCAATGACATCTTAATGTAGGTGTGACATATCACAGATTGCGAATCAATAAATGGATGCAAATTTAAGTATTCAGTTTACCGTGATGGCATAAATGGACACAGTAAGAGAGCGATAAAGTGATAAAACCATGACAGCACTTGCATTGTCTGCTTAAAAAAATGGAAAAAAGCACCTGTCCTGGACTAGCACCTTGGAATTTCTTGTTATGCCAACTTCAAAAATGAATAGTCTTATACATCAAACTATGGGATTTGAGCAGTACAGATATATGAATATACTTTTATCTGTGCTGTGGTAATATGAAAGCTCTACTCAACTTCATAGACATCTGGAAACTAACAACCAAACCTACTTTTGATGTTTTCAATATCTTGTCCAGGTTCCTTTTTATCATCAACTTCACCAAGTTTGGGATCTTCTTTATTATCAAGTTCTGGAGTTGTGTCATCTTCGTCACGTCCTTCCATGCATACAATGCAGTCTTCAGCTATTGTATCATCCTAAAGGTTGATCAAATAATTGTTATAACAACTTAACTTGTTCATGTATTTTACTGACATATCACTTTATTTATCTCTCATTTATCAATTAAGGTCTCATTATTTATCAATTTTATAAAACTTACTAACTCTTTAGTCTCATTGTCTTTATTTATGATTTGTAAAGAAATTATTTTCAAAGTAATGCACCCAATCTTTTTAACTGCACAAAGGGAAGCATTAGTTATGGCTAATATAGGCTTTCATACCATATCTAATTTCCACTGTGTACATTGTGCAATGAATCTTTTCTTATATTATTTCATTTATATTTTTTACTGTCACTATTAGAATATCATATAATGAATAATACCATGAACACTAGTTTGTAGTCATCACATTTCTGTACCCAAACTGGTAACTTGGGAAAACGTGGTGACAGATAGCGTGTTGGGTCCATGGTGTCTTCTCCTTTCTTGATGGCAAAATGGATGTGATCCGTTGCTTTACATGCAGATCTTGTTGCTGTACCAATAGGATCACCAGCAGCAACCTATGATGTAAATACTTTCTATGATATTAAGCTACAATGTAAAAAAGCTATGGTACATAACAAAAAATTATAAACAAGTTCTACCTCAAATTATTTTGCAATTTAAAAGCAAACAGATTATAACCTTCAACTACATTACACAAAACACACATGGATGGATGTTATCTGGTCAAAAGACAAAGCAGCATAAAGAACTAATGCACAAAGAACCATTAGAAGAATGACCAATTTCCCCAACAAACCACTTCATGTCCAGTGTCCTTGCCCTTTGAGTCATTAGCTGCAGACTTGACAGGTTGTTGCCCTTCCTCAGACTGTAGACTATGTAATGAGTTTAGTAACAACACTGGATCCAGGAAACTTGTTTTACTGAGTGAAAAACCAAACATGTATGTAAACTCAAGTGACACTGACTATTGACCTGTTGACATTAAAATCAATAGGTAACTGTCCCTGACCAAGGGTAGTCTACCTATTAACTTTGATGAAAATTATGCCCAGGAAACTTTGCATATCAGGCAGAAAGGCAAATCACATTTTCAGCTCCAAAAATCATTAGACAGCTGCCTCCACCCATGGGTAATACACATATTAAGACTGAGAAAAACGTACATAGCAAACTTAAGTTGTGTTGGCAGAACCACCTTGTCAACACACAAAGTGATTATTATATACCTCTACACCTTCTGTTGGCAGGATAGAAGTGGATAACAATACATTGTTTAAGACAGTGATGATTTTGTGTTTTTCCCTAGAATTTCATAAATTATATGCCTTGGTTCAACAGTGATTTTTATTCCAAGCAAACTATTTGCCATGAAAAGTACCAAAAAAGCCTGTCTTTTTTCCAGGTATTTCAAGAATTAAGTCCCCTGAATGTGTTAAGATATTTTTTTTACCTCCATTTACCACTTACCTCTATCAAACAGATACTTTCAACAGTGCAGTCTGTCTTTTTCTGTTTATTTGTTACATGTGTCAACTTTTAACATCAATCAATATTTATCATCCCCAAAAATGTCCATGGGATGGAATGACATAGAATAGTTAAAACATCTGGTTGCACTTAAACAGATGAAGTTTAGTTAACATGTAATGAAGCATGGTTATCATTCAAAAGATAATCACCAGGTGTGAATATTACTGCAAAATAGTTTTTTTCATCTAAAGCAATATTTAAAGTAGGATATACAAAATAGTTTTTTCATCTAAAGCAATATATAAAGTAGGATATAGCCAATATTAAACATTCTGTCATTGTATACATTCTATGAAAGTTCTATCAAATGTGTACAAAAATCAAGCACAAGAAGATAAATAGATGAAAGGGAAATGAGGAATATACCTAATAAAATGCAGCAAAGGTTTTAAAATGTCAATAAAACATTAAATTTACGGTCTGAGAGATTTTTTTTTTAAAGTCTCTGCAATAAATTCAAGATAATTCTCCATTAGAGCTTATATAGTTTAATTTGTGATAAAAACAACACTACATACATGCTTATTACCTGTGTGCAGTCAGCAATAAAATAGCACTATATTTTCAGATACATACACGCAACTCAATGTAATCAGGATCGTCGATGTGCAGTATGCTACTGTTAGGGTACACATTGGTGATAACAATCTCTGTACCCTTTGGCAGCTTCTCCACATTTGTGATGATAACTTCACTTTCATTTTCAGAGCGGATGGCAATTCCAGCAAATGGGGCCACAACCTTATTAAAAATAATTATGTTAAAAATCTTCATAAATTGATGCATCATAAGACATATGCTGGGAAATGTAGATCAATGTCACAAGTCTCCATTTTTAGTTTAAAACAATTGAAATCACTTGCTGCAAAAAAAATCCCATAATTTAAACCTTTTTGACAATATCCTTATGACAAAAAACTACACAAATGCATGCACTAATATTAGTGCTTGTATTTTAGCTCATTACTGCCCACACTTCATTAGATACAATTCGTAAAAAAAAACGTATTGAAGAATGGGCCCAAGCGAAACTGAAAGCAATTTTGAATAAGCAGTGCAATGTAGGTTACAATTACCTAAATGTAGTCCATAATGCATGTCCATTTTCATGTGTGACCACACATTCAATTTACAATGTTGGTAAAAAATGACTTACTGATAAGAATTGCTGCTTGAACAGGGCTTATAGCTTGGCAGTAATATGTTTGCAGAGAAAAAAGGACAATGTGAATTCCAGCAACAGTTCATTTCTACATGCAGAGGTACAATACCTTACAGACTGTAAAAGGAACTAATCAAACTAAAGAAGTAATTTAAGAAAAAATATAAATCAAGTATTATATACGACTAACTTTTATTGTGTGCATGCTTTTGGATTATGACCGTCTCAAGAAATATATACCAGAGAATAATTTAGAGTAAAAGCATGGTAACCATGTAAGTTTTAAATTATTACTATTATCAACGTTCCCATGCTTTTCTAAAGATAATTTTCCAGGTTGTTGTTGTTGTTGAGTTTAATTATAGTGGCGTGCGCAGAACTGTGCATGTGCCACTTTTTTCTGACTGCACCGCAGCCTGCTAGTTGTTCCTAGGGAAGGGAATGGTGCCACCTCCCCCAGGCTTTTATGGGTTCAAGGAACCCTGATAGTTTGGCCTCAATCTGTGGGTCCATAAAGGTCCCTTACAGTTGAATGGTTGGCTGTCATCATTGGGAAGGAGAACTTGGGAACGGGCCTGGTTGCTTCACATCGCTGGTTTCTTGTTGCATTTGCCTGGTGTCTCTTGCTTTTTTTATAAAAAAATTATTTGTTTTATTTATTTATTTTTTATTTATTTATTTTGTTTTGTTTTTTTCTTCTTCAAAATGTTCTAAAAAGGGGGGTGTTCTATGCTGTTTATAGAGGTTGTTTGTGAAATCATGTATGAAGAGAGATTTTCAAGGTTATTATAGTATTACTAGTCGAGGTGTTTAGGGTATCCTTCCTTCGTTATGTTATTTATAAGTTTTTTAGATATTGCTTCTTTAAGTTATTTATTTATTAATGTTTTTTAGAGATTGAATGTTATTTATAATTTATTTAGCAAGAGACCGGAGTCCTAGCCGATTACACGGTTCGTTAAGGACATCTAGGACCGGAGTCCTAACTGATTACTCGGTTCGTTAAGAACCATGGAAATCCGATTTTGTGGTTTCCTTAGTTTTTTATAGGTGCTTTGTAAGTGATTTATTAATAATTTTATAAAATTGAATGATATGTTATGGGTTTTTATGTGGGGGCTTCAAAATTTATTTAGCTAGTTGCTAGGTCTTTTGCTTTTGTGGGGATAGTAATTATATTTTGTTCCTAAGTCCTGCTGAGTCTATGAATTTATTTATATTTTTATATGCTGATTGTTTATTTATATTAGAGTCCATAAGTAACTCTGGGTATGTGTGTGGTAATCCAATCTCTTTTTGGTTTTTGATAAATATTTTCCTAGCTGGTTGATATTTTGGGCATATATTGAATACATGGTGTAGATCTTCGGTGGTGTGGCAGTTAAAGCAGTTAATGGTTGCTGGTTTGGGTCCTCAGTAAACCTTCCAAAACTGCTTGCTAGTTTAGTTTTTCCAGTTATTATCCTGTTTATGGTTTTCTGTTCTAAATAGGTACCCTTAAGTAGCTGCATGTTCTTATCTACAGTTTTTTGGGTTTCATGGTGCTTTTTACCTTTTGTGAAGGAGTTCCAAAAATCTTGCCTTTTTTGGTCTATATATGTTTGTGCAAAGTTTAGTGCTTCTGTAGAGCTATAGTTAAGCTTGATTGAGTTTTGATCTCCTAGTTTGGTTTGTGCAACTTTGTCTGCTGTTTCGTTGCCAGAGATTCCAATGTGCGATGGTATCCACATGAGCTCAACTAATTGATGTGCTGTGGTGATATCATCGATTAATTGGCATGCTCTGTCAAGGAATAGTTCCCTAGAGTGTGTATTGCGATTTTGGATTGATTTGATAACGCTTCAGGAATTGCTCATAATGACTGCTTTAGGTATTTGGTTGTCTTTGATCCATTGTAGTGATTCAAGTAAAGCCCAGAATTCAGTGGTGTAAATGGAGCAATAGTCAGGTAATCTGGATCCCATTTGTATGTTGAATTCAGGGATAACTATTGCTGCTGCTGTTCTTGGTGGGTTGTTTGTTTTTGATCCATCAAAATCGATATATAAAACCCTAATTAGATCAAAACTGGACTATGGTTACCAAGCATATAACTCGGCTAAGCAACCTGTACTACAAAAACTTAATACTATCCAGAGAAAAGCCTTACTATTATGCATAGAAACATTCCCCTCAACATCATTAGAAGAACTACAAATACTAACAAGAGAACTACCCTTAAAATTATGTAGGCAAGAACTGCTCCTCCGATACTCCATTCAATTACATACCCACCCAGACAACCATCCCAGCAAAATAGCTATAAACAAGTGTAAAGTATCTTCAAACCCAAAATCATACCCATCACACCAAGCAGCAAAGTAATCCTTGAACTAAGAGAAAAGATACCTCTACTAAAAAGACAGGTAACAAACAATACAGACCAGAACAAATCACCATAGTTACAAAAACCAAATTAGGCAATAAAGGACAAGAAAACTTACTAAAACCTGTACTGTAAACGAAATCAACCAAAAATACCCAGACTAAGTTAAAATTTCCAGGTCATTTCAAGGTTTTTCCAGGATGAAATTACTTTATTCAAACTTCACATATGACCATTACTGAATGGAATAAAAGAACATTTCAGAGCATGAAACATGTATTTTCTAAATCTAAGGACTTTTCACGATCAGGAAAAGTATTATCATTTCTCTCAGCTTTTTCCCATTTTCCCGGTAGTCTGAAAACCCTGTATTATAAGAATTGACCCAGAAAAGATTGAATTATCAGTGATAAAAAACAGTCATAACTATCTGTTCATTAACACAAAAATCTAACGGTTGGACAGTTTTAATGTGGATAACAGATATTCCAATCTCTGGGTTTTAATAATTGTTATGTCATTTAATTGATTTGTGATTACTTTAAAACCTACCACGTCATCTTCTTGTACTCTCAGATCCACTCCTTGATACTGGTATTCTTTAACATCTGAACCAGCATCTAATTTAGATGGATAGAAGCCATCTCCCTTACATCCACCACCCTCTACTCTTGTCTCCCGTGGAAAATCTTTGTGGCACTTTGGACCAAATATTCGGTCAATAATACTGCGGGCAATTCTATACCTGAAGTTGTAACATTATTTCATTACAGTTTAGCCGCGATGCAAAAATAAAATTATCCGTCTTCCATCTAGTCATGTATAGAAGGGTATTGCCTTCAAGTCTGTAAACCCACAACTAATCTCTCCCTCTATAACCTTTGATGTCCACCCTGCCTTTATTTCGTTTATTTGACTGACACCCTGTCCTTTTACAGTAATGTGCCCCTTTGAATTGATATTTTGTCCCAGCAGTGACAGTCCAGAGTCAACTTTTAGTATGTGCCAACATGGGACAGTATAAATTTGTGACTTTCCAAACGTGTAAGAAAAGAAATGTTTGCAGCAAAGAATGGTTTCATTTATCGAGATACAAATAACAGCTAAATGTAAACTGTACATATACAAAATTGCAACCAAACTAAACATTGGGAAGATGAACTCTTCCAAATAAATATAAACATGAAGTCCTACAAGACAAAAGAAAGAAAAAAATCATAAAACAAAAATCTGTTTCACATGATAGAATTTGAAACATCATCAAGAATGTGTTACACTGTCAGTGCACACAAGCATGGTATGCAATCTATTTAAGGTTTGCACTTTAGAGGATATGAATGGGTTTGTATGGGTCCTATACATAAATGGCAAAATACCACCTCATCTCTGCAATCTATGTCAGGAATGATGTTCTTCAGTGACACATTCAGTGTTCTAATCTTGTTCATTGAGTTATCATTCCACATATTTTGACAAGAATAGAGAGCAAACCAATTGACATAATACTCGATGCCACCATAATGACTCTTCCTATCTAAATGGGTGACTGTGGCAACTTTATCTGATACTTCATTATATAAACTGGTAGCCAATAGTAGAAACTCAAACTCTAATACAGCTTATGTTGATAAGTTACTACATGTTATTTCCATTATATATATATATATATATATATGTAACTTCATTTGGTACATTATTACAGTTGGAGATGCATTGTCTCCTATATTGATATGAGTGCCCTTTTAAGAAATTCCCTGTTCCTTGTTGGGTTTTTTTGGCAGGACTGGCACCATCACCACACCCATGTCAGAACAATGCCAGTCATTGGGTAGTGATGGGTTCATTTCAAACTATGGCCACAGCTGTTGTGCCCTTAACTAAGCACACTTAACCTCCCTTTTGCAAGGATACGACCAATGCCGTTTCACCCTTGAGAAACACACTTAACCTCCTTAGTTCTAGTCAACCACTCTGTAAATGGGTAGTTTTGCAAATTAAAATAATCAATGACTGGTTAAGAACAATTCATAAAAGTAAGTTTCATATGTGAAATTTTCTCTGCAATAAAACATACCAATTAAAGTTTTAAAGTTACGGTGAATTTTTAAAAACCTACCATGAAATTAAATCTGTATTTATTCTTACCCTTCCTTTATTATGTCATATGCATTCTTGATATTCTTCACTAGTTCAATGACCTTAGTCAATTTTTCAAAAAACTTTCCTCCAAGCCCTGTCAAATTCTTGAAAGGTGCTGTGATCTCACGAGCAATGGATAGCAGTTCTTCCACAACCTGATTCTTAACTGATGCCTGCAACGACACATTCAAATATATGAATCATATTTCGATAATTTGCATAAAAAGGTAGTATTCTGACTCCAATGGCAAGTAATGCACAATAAAGATTTATAATTACATTGCTCCTACGTTTTTCTAAAGATAAATTTCCAGGTCATTTCCAGGGGTTTTCCAGGATGAAATTATTTTTTTCAAGGTTTACATATGACCATTACTGAATGGAATTAAAGAACATTTTAGATTGTAAAACATGCATTTTCTAAATCCAAGGATGGTTCTCTTTCAAGACTTTCCAAACATCTAAGCCAGAAAAGATGATGTACAAAACCTTAAAATGTATCACAGAAAACAAGTTTGATTATATTCCTATCAATTGGCATGTATAAAGTCATTTCAATGTAAAAAATAAAAATTCTAACTTTATTTTGCTGACCTGCATTATGTTGATAAGTGGGAAAAACACAATGAACATAAATTAGTTTTGTTTCCTTTCAAACCTTTAATTCTAAAGAATTCTATAGCAATACATAAATATGCATCTTATAGAAAGTAAACATTTCCCATTACAGTATATATAAAAAACAATAAAAGCAAATAATTAGAATCTTTTCTTGTAACGAAGAGAGTTTAACCCTGAATTTATCTGTGCCAATAAAATCCCAAACAAGATTTTTCAAACAACCTAATATCCTTAAGACAATCTGGTTAAAAATCCATCATTTAAAAAGCATTTTCAAAAGGTTTGATTTAAATTTTGACAAAAGACCTTCAAAATTATAAACTGTTGTACAAACAAGATCTGAATTATCTGTAAAATCAAATTATCTTCTTGTAATTTGTTAAACCAGTCCCCAAACCTGTACTGATACAGGGGCTCAAATTGTTTTTTAATATACAATATAAGGGACAAAAATTTATCATTTCAGCTCTGTGATTAAAAAATTTGGACTATAAATTTGGTTTAAAACGAATAGCAGTCCATTTTCTAATCCAGGTTTCCTCTGAATATTCCCACCCCATTTTTCATATTTGGCCATTTAGGTTGGGGTGTGGGATCTTTGCAAATGAATATCGAAAATTTGGAATTGGCAGCCACCGTGAGGTAGCAACATATGGTAGTTGCTTACCAGTGGGCCTAGAAAAACTAAACTTATGTTATATTGTCTTATAACCACATGAAATCGATAGGAAAATGATTTATTTTCTCAGAAATAGCAAGTGTTATAATCGTTATGTCTTTAATCAAGTGACAGACTAGATGTAAGTAAGGCATTGATGAAACCTGACCCCGTACTTGCCATTTGCATTACTAGTCACTTCACAAATCTCAAACGATGACATCAGAAGTTCATTAGTCAAGTAATATCAATGAGAAGCTCCATTTTAATGTTGTTGTAGAGAAATTCAATTATATTAAATGAATATCAGATACTTTTTGTAAAAACCAGCAATCTGAACAGTATTATTTATCAAGCAGTGAGCACATGTCAGTGTGGTAGTCCCATAATACAACTCCAGAAGTTGTTCTCGGAATATATCAATATGGAAAATTTTGTGTTCTTTCATTTTTGTATTTTTATTACAAACAGTATAGACTTTCATTTAATTTTTTATTATTTGGAAACATAAACACATTGTAGTAAAATTATGGTGAGGTTTGAGTAAGAAATTCTGCCCATTGAAAGTAACTACAGTTTTTGGCAACTTTGAAATACCAACAAGAAGCCATTATTCACCACTTGATTGATAATAACATAGCATAGAATATCCAAATATGGTCTGGCAAGCCTTATATAGAAAAGGGGTCAGGGCGAGAGTATCACCTAATCTGTCATGGCAGACAAGTTGAGGTTAGTGTAACCATGCCAATTTATTTTACTGTGTAAGGGCCTAATAAATTTAAAATAAGACAAACTTCTTTCACAACATGATTATACTTATGTAGTAGATTTCTACACTGATTGTTTTTCCGACTTTAGTGATGATTTTTTTTGCTCCATTACATGATATGGGATCAGTTCGTAGCCTCAACCACAACAAATCAAGTTAAGGTTATGGCATCATAGCTACCAAATGATCCATACCGCACTGTCCAAATATTCAGGTTAGAACTCGATAAATTTAACTCACGATCAGTTTAGTTACGACTTAATTACCTGACTGTTTCTGGCATCAAGTGGTGGTGGAAAATTACCGGATTTTT
Organism: Sinohyriopsis cumingii; assembly: GCA_028554795.2. Lineage (NCBI taxonomy): Eukaryota > Metazoa > Mollusca > Bivalvia > Unionida > Unionidae > Sinohyriopsis > Sinohyriopsis cumingii. The sequence goes on along the minus strand of CM068836.1, from coordinate 30,099,535 downwards.
CCCAACTTTCATCAATATTTACGAAATTCTAGGACTTTTCATGGTCTGGAAAAAAATTATCAGCTTTCCTGACTTTTTCCCGATTTTCCAGTAGCGTGGGAACCCTGTAATTATTCCATTTCACTGCCCTCAGTAGAAATTCAACTTTGCACAAAAAGCATGAAGAAAAACCATTAGTATGATTCAATCTTCCACGTAATTTTCATTTTAGCTGTTAGACTAAGCATATATACAAGACAGCACAAAATTTATCAGAACTTGAATACATAATGTGGGCTTCATACCTTATGCTGTGATATTTTACACTTATTGTTACATGTACTAAATAAAAAAAAACTTTAAAAACTTATATTTACTTCAAGAGCAAATAAGTTACATGCAATATAGGATGTATCTTACAGACGTATTTCTTCCACCTGTGAACTGGCTGATGGGATCATTTGTATGGTCTATTATCTTTGCAGCCCACTCTCTGCCACCATCTGCAAGTGCCTTCACTGCCTTGACAGCCATATCCAGGATTATTTCAATTTGTGAGCCAAGATCCATCCAGTTGGGTTTCTTATCTGAAAATATATTTCTAACTTAAATATGCAAGAAATAGAGGTATGACTCAAACTTTCTATGATTACAATATAATTTCTGCTACAATTGTTAACGATATCTTACTATGTCTATTCATGAAGAATGAACACATGTAATTAGAAAATATTTTTCTTTGTGCAAGAAATATTGTGCCATGAATTGTTTTAAGACAAGACAGTGTACTATTTAAAGATAATTATGATAACTGATTCAGTGTACTATTTAAAGATAATTATGGTAACTGATTCATTAAATGAGAACTTCTTACATCATGCAAAATATAACATTTGACAATAAATATTATTTTTTAACTGGAAACCACTGTATATACTCATAAGCTGACCATTTTTTTTACAGAAAATTTGATTCATCCAGAGTAAGGGTCATCTTTTAAGCACAGCATACCAAATTATTTTATAAATCATGGGGTAATGTTGGAAACTTGAGATATCTGCAGTGCACAAAAATACTGTCAGTTCAAATATTTTTACATTTTCATGCCCATATTCTCACTGAGAAATGCTTATATGGTATTCACTGTGTTTATCTATTTCATGATGGTATTCACTGTGTTTATCTATTTCATGATGGTATTCACTGTGTTTATCTATTTCATGATGGTATTCACTGTGTTTATCTATTTCATGATGGTATGCACTGTGTTTATCTATTTCATGATGGTATTCACTGTGTTTATCTATTTCATGATGGTATTCACTGTCTTTATCTATTTCATGATGGTATTCACTGTCTTTATCTATTTCATGATGGTATTCACTGTGTTTATCTATTTCATGATGGTATTCACTGTGTTTATCTATTTCATGATGGTATGCACTGTGTTTATCTATTTCATGATGGTATGCACTGTGTTTATCTATTTCATGATGGTATTCACTGTGTTTATCTATTTCATGATGGTATTCACTGTGTTTATCTATTTCATGATGGTATGCACTGTGTTTATCTATTTCATGATGGTATGCACTGTGTTTATCTATTTCATGATGGTATTCACTGTGTTTATCTATTTCATGATGGTATTCACTGTGTTTATCTATTTCATGATGGTATGCACTGTGCTTATCTATTTCATGATGGTATTCACTGTGTTTATCTATTTCATGATAGTATTCACTGCACAATACTTGTATCTAATGTTATGAGAATCAAAATAATTTGAAAATATTACACTTAAATTAAATAGTACCCACCGTTAAGTGAAATGCAGGTCAATATTAATTAGCTGGGGCGTTTACTAGCAAGTATGTTGCTTCCATTTTCATGTTAGGCCCATCAGCTTACATTTGTATTAGTATTTGTGTTTTGCTGTACAACCACTGTTTTTGATGCATCAAAGGGTTTGATTCAAGCTGTATTTTTCCATAAGTTAGCTTTAATTATGAAGTAATATTTCCAAAGTTTTCTGTCTTTGCATGTGGCCCAATTAAGCTACTGGCTTGTAAAGGCAGCTCTCATTTTGTTCCTGGTTGAAAATCTTCTGACCGAGCCTCAAATTTAGTACACATACTTGTTCAATGCAGTTCTACATCTTCCTGCTAATCTTTGACCTAATTCCTAAGCTTATTTTCCCATGTGACAACCCTTTGATCAAGCCACAAAATCTGATACTTTCTGAGTGCCAAATAACACAGAGCGATTATTTGATCACATGTGATCTTGCCACACAATTGACATGTGTTCAGTTGCAGCCTTTAGTTCATACATTTCACACACTGTATGACAAAGCTCAGGCATTACATAAGCACCTGTATATGACAGTGAATAGACGGAAATGGAGTCAAACAATATTTACAATGACTAGATGACCATGAAGGGTTTTAGAACTTACAGACAACAAGCAAGAATTCTTGAATTTGGTACCAGATGACATCAGAGCTGGTATAGAATATTGTGAATCACAAAAATATGGACTTAACTTTCGTTGTTTATTTGTAAGAAAACAGGAATTAACATATTATGCGATGATATGAACTGGATCATTATGACCTCTTTTTATATCAATATGTGACCTATAATTGAAATTCATGGAGTTATATATATATATATATATATATATATATATATATATATATATATATATAGTGTTATGTATATTTAATTTTAACTGTTTGTCAGTTTAAAATTTTTAATTACATGCTATTGTAATGTAACATGGTATGCTAGACTTGACCTTGTCCAAAACAGCGTTAATTTCTGCTTGACCTGCTCGACCTTTTTTATATTTTTTTTATTTCATTTTACGTCAACAACTAATACATAGCTAAATTATTCTCTATATTTATGGGCTTAATATCAGGATCTTTATTAACAGAAGAAGTAAATATGTTGATTTGGGTCAAAGTTTTGGAGTTTCCAAAGTGAATTTTATAGGTTATGGTTATTGTTTTGTTAACATTAGGATTATTTTAGAAGGTTATTTTCCATTAGGTAATGAGTTTTTAGAAAATGCTAATTGTGACCCGAGGTCAAGTAGAGAATCCTGTAATTGTAAGGACTTGGTCGTTCATGCTTTAACAGCTAGCACTTTTAAGTTGTACTATATGTTGTGACCAGGAGTTTTAGGCTGGAACCTTTTATTGTTCAAATTATTGAATTCAAGTGATTTTTTCTCTGGAAATACAAACGTGCTGTGATAAAATTCTTGGATAACAATACTCACTGGCATTTATACTGAATTCAAACCTGGAATTATATTTATGCGATTCAACAAAAGACTGTTGACACATCAACACTTCAATAGCTACTGCAGACATGTCATCAACTTCAGTTTTGGGATATTTTCTGGACTTTTACTGAATTTTATTCAGGACTTTAAATTACTAGAACTTGTGTCTGTAATTCTTGGATTATTTTGGGATTAAATCGCCAACCATACGTTGTTTTATCTCATTTTCACTTTGTATTCTAGGGAAATAAACTTATTTGTTACATTTTACAAAGCTTGATGTCTTTCACTCTTTTATCTTACTTTTTTGAAGAGCATAGACTCGTAACAATGGACGGATTTAAAACGTCCAGCATTGTTGTTTATTTTAACAGAGATTGACCCAAACCAAAATGCATCCTTGCTGAAAGCTTGTGGCAAGCTTGCGGTAAGCTTGCGATAAGCTAGTTTGATGTTTATAAGCTAACATGGATGCTTGTGCAAGCTTGTACAAGCAAGTGCAGGCTTAGGCAAGATAGCTGGATATAACCACAAGCTTGCACAAGCTTTAGCAAGCTTGTACAGGCTTTCTTGTTTGCTTCAGAAATTAAAACTAGCTTGCACAAGCTCTCTTGTTTGTTTCATAAAGTAAAACTACCTTGCGCAAGCTTACTTGTTTTCTTCAGAAAGTAAAACTAGCTTACGCAAGCTTTCTTGTATGTTTCAGAAAGTAAATTTAAACTAGCTTGCAGCAAGTTTCTTCATATATATATATATATATATATATATATATATATATATATATATATATATATATATATATATATATATATATATATCCATTGCTTGTGAAAGTTTGAGACCATGTATCCAAGTAGCATGCACCATCATTGTCACGCCCCTACGAAAACAAATTCATGACTTGATGAACTATCATGAAGTGTTCATGAAAGTTCCTCAACTAAGTTCATGAACTTCAAGAATTTTGATGAATCATGTACTTGAAGTTCATGAACACACCGATGAACTTTTATGAACTATTATAATATCTTTGAAGTTCCTGAAATGTCATGAACTAATGGTTCATGAACAATTCAAGTATAAAATTGATGCAATACCAAGGTATTTCTTAAAAAATGTATATTAAATATCTATATCATTATATTCATAAAATGTTCATGAAAATTCAACATACAAGCTTCTCACAATATTAGTGAAATTTAAATAAAGGTGATACACTGTATAAATGTTCATACAGATCTTTAATTCAATACTTGTGTACTTATCCTGAGTATTTCTGGATTAATATGGGAAAATATTTTCTGGCCAGCATCAACAAAATGTATTTGCTTTAAAAAGCTTTCAATGACTTTGTCCTAATGTTTTTTTTCTTCTCCATTACTGTTATAAACTGCATATTCTATTGACTTAGTCACTGGTTGCCAATTTGCAGTAAAAACCGAAATATATTAACAACGATTATCCTGATTGGATGACTATGAAAGAAGATGTGATATGATTGGTTAATATACGCACAAGATTTCAACAGTTAAGCTTCCTCTGAAACCAAAGATCATGCAGATGGTTAGGCAAAAACCTCGAACAAAAACCGTGGACTCCATGGAATGGACAGATGAGAAAATTTTCAATATCATTTTTTTAAAGTAAGTAGAAATGCAGAGAAGCGATTTTGAAGAATATGAAGGAAATGATTTGGTGAGAGCAAAATTAGGCGGAAAAGCTTACCAAGCCTGGATGACCAAAATTAGGGCAAGTATCTTTTTCTTGGTCATTCGTGATCATTTCAGTAGTAGTTATATGGATATTTTATTGGTTTATATATGTGATCATATTATTTATAACCAAGCTAATGACACGATTTTGTTCAGACCTAATTTAAACTTGCTCATCGAAGTTTTGAAAATTACTAAACATTATCACCCCCACCCCCCAGTTCTCGATACCAGACGTGGTATGATATCGATAGGAGTTGAGATGTTCGAGATTGTTTTCTTTTACATGACATCACTATTTCTATAATCTGATGTAATTTGGTAATTTAAAAAAAAAAACTCAAGAAAATAGTTAATGCGTGAAACTGTACACAATACAGGTGCAAATAACAATGTGATGAAACCGGAAGCAGCTATATGCAACATGCGGAGTCGGAATGGATGCATTAGTAACATACTAAGGGCCTATACCACACAAGTCTGGCGTTTTATCAATAAAAAATGGCGAAAATATTTGAAAGCATGAAATAACCGTTATCTGTAATATATACGGTTATTTAGTGTAACGATGTTGTCAAAAAAATTGTCATATTTTATTGAATAAAACATCCGTCTCCTGTGACTATACCTATGGCTAGACAGATTCAATTAATATAAAACTAGTGACAAAATTCTGCAATAATATAAATGCTCAGTATTATGTGTAAGGGATTAAATCATTTTTGAGTTGGATCATATTATTCCAGTAAGTAAAGTGGGGTACAATGATAATGTGTTAAAAGTTAAAAACAATGTTGATCAGAGATTATCTGTAATTAACTAGCTTTACCTTTTTTTTTCAGACCAGATAGCAGAACAGTAAAATTGTTAGAGGATGAAGTTTGTAGGTTAAGGAGAAAAATTTGAAAACTGGAGGAACCAAGATGGAAGAAACATTAAATTGTGACTGCTGCAACAATGTTAAAGATCCAAACAGTAATCGGATGGAACAGCTTAAGTTGCAGATGGAGACATTCAGTAGTGACAATGGACAGGATTTGATTAAATTATAGACCCTGAACATCTTCACAAAAGAGTTATCAGACAGGTCAGTCTCTGGAAGAAGACTGGTCAGGAGAAACCGCAGCTGAAAGACAGCCCCATGACGTTGAAATATGCTTCAACAGTTGATTGCAGGCAACTGCCCCAATATCTCTTGAACATTTTTCAAAGAAAAATTACAGAACATACAAAAAGTGTTGCAATGGGTAAAAAAAAAAAAAAGAATATCACTTGTCAGTTTAAATTTATCTGAAATCAAATACAGTTTTTAAGATAAATATGTTGCATTTTATACTGTATTAACCCCCTCCCCCATCTAAGGTTATTGTATGATTCAGGATGAAATAGGTATTTGTGACATGTCAGGTAATCATACTTTGTTTTATAGGCACTGTTCATGAAGTCATGAATCATTGAGAAACTTTGTTCATCATAGTTCATGAATATGTTCATGCACTTGTTCATGAATGATGATGATCCAATTTGTGGACTGTTTTCAGTTCATGCACATTCATGAATAATTCATGAACCTTTTGATGAACTTTCATGAATGGTTCTTGAACCAAGTTCATGAACAGTTCATGAATTATTCATGATCATTTCATAGGGGTGTGACACTTGCAGCTAGGAGAACACATAAAGCTTCTGCAGCCTTAGGTAAGCTTGCAGTGAATGAATAAACTTGAACAATGGAATTAAACTTAATGTTTTGGCGGAACAGATTTGTTTTCCACTGCATCGCAACTATAAGATTACATTATTTAATCATTAAATATGCAGATTACTTCATTGGAATGAAGTAAAACTTTGCAATATATTATGATAATATGGTCCACCAAGAGCAGTTGAGTCTAAAATGCATTTTTGTGCAGGGGCCTTCGGACTCCCTGACCCCCCTTCACATTTTCAGGGTTTCTTTGGAAGGGGGGAAAACACAATCATGTCTGATTTTTGAAAGCCCAGATGCTTGTAGCAAGAAATCTCTGCAAGCTTGCAACAAGCTTGCACATTTAAACTAGTAACAAGCTTGCGCAAGCTAGTAACAAGCTTGTGTATACTTATTGTACTAGGTAAATAAATAACAAGCTTGCGCATGCTTGTGCAAGCTTAAGCTTGTGCAAGCTTGTGCATGCTTATGACACTTTTGTTAAATAAGCTTGCTGCAATGTTCCAAATACAAGCTTTATAAATAAGCTTGTGGCAAGCTTGCTGCAAGCTTTAAAACAAGCTTGCAATTTTGGTTTGGGGACAAACTGAAAGTTGTCAATTTATTTGTTACATATTCCATTCAATAATACAAGAGTATTTTACACTTGTTTTTTTTGTTGTTAGTTTTCCTATCTATCAGTCTATCTATCTATCAATATTTATCTCTATTTAGTTGGGCTTGTTTATTTTTTCAAAATGAAACTCTGACTCAGTCACAGACCAGTTTATCTGTGACCTTCCTACAAGTTGGGTACTAATTTCAGTTTGTCCCCAAACCAAAATTACAAGCTTGTTTTAAAGCTTGCAGCAAGCTTGCCACAAGCTTATTTATAAAGCTTGTATTTGGAACATTTGGAACAAGTCACCCCTTCAGACAGATCAAGCTTGCAAATTAGTACCCAACTTGTAGGAAGGTCACAGATAAACTGGTTTTTTGTAGCCCTTATATTTTGAATTGACTTATAAGTGAGTATAGATGGTACAGCATTTCAATTCATTAATGATCACTTTATTACACAAAATAAAACAAATCCCGAAGATGCTAAAATGTATGCTTCCTTTTTTCATACATGAAATTTCATTTTGACCAAAATAAATTCCAAGAATTATTTTACTTCCCAATCAGTTTTTTACAAGTTTCAAATAGTTTTCCATTTGTAGAAAAAGTGAACTTTTGAAACTTTTCATGCAAGAAACATTCATAAGGTCCACCAAAACTCATGTATAGTAAGAGCAGTTCTATAATGCTAAGTTAATAAATCTAAATGTTCTAATAGTTTAATTCATTAGAAATAATACTGTTACATTTTCAGTGACAGCAATAACAGTATAAAACAATTTCTTTCAAATTCCTTTACCATTTAATTTAAAATTAAATTAAATCTATATAGAAAATAGCTGCATACCTTTAAAGGAAAAAAATACTTCCATGATATCATCCTTGGCACGGAGTACTTCTTGGATTGACATGGTAATACTACAAAATATGATATATATCAAAAGCAAAGAATATTCACAGGCTCATCATCAACCCCAAAAAATCGTAAGTATACATGCCTCTACATTCAGTTAAGGAATGACTGCTTATTATTTTAGGTTTAATTAACTATAAACCAATATTTGCTTTTCAAACTGTATTTTGGGGTGTGGTTGTCTGACTTGACAATGTCACCTAGTCATTCTGGTGATTCTGCATCATAAATATTGTATGCTGGCTATTCGGCCTTGAAAATTCTGTCACTCAGTAGTACTGGCTATTCGGCCTTGAAAATTCTGTCACTCAGTAGTACTGGCTATTCGGCCTTGAAAATTCTGTCATTCAGTAGTACTGGCAATTCCAACTTTAGAGCACGTCAGCTATTCCGTCTTCACAATTTTGGCATTCAGTAGAAATGGCACATACTAAATACAAACTAAGATGGTATGATCACGTCTCATGCTCATCTGGCCTGTCAAAGCACAAACTTTGCAAAGTCCCAAAGAGCAGTGGAGAACAGGGCAAAATGGAGCATGATTGTCTCAAAGTCATGAATGGCTCCCCTACAAGCAGCCATGTTACAAGAGAAATGAAAAATGAAATGAAGAACTGGCAATTCCACCTTACAGATACTGGGTAATTCTCTACAAGTTTACCTCAACTAACCTCGTGCAGTGGAGGGTGAGACCCAAGGAATGTGAAAGATATATGTAAATATGCACTGTTTAATAGTCGTATTATAGTTGTTAAATTAAACATTTTGTAGAGACTACTTCTTTATGATTTCTTCTTAGGCTATAAGGCATCTTATGTACAGTTCACCTGTTCATCGGTCCATTTAGCTGTACATTGATATTGAATAAATTGACGGTTTAAGTTTTCAGCCTGTCCAAGATCCAATCTATTGTATATTCTGTAAATACTGCTTCTTTCAGACAATTATGCCTATATGAACAAAATGAAATCCTTGTTGTATAAAAGCACAAATGATTTTAGTGAAAACAATTCCTGTTTACTGCTAATTAATGTTCAAATATGTCAAAATCTGTGGGTAGTGGGAATGGCCACTAAGAATGGACCAGAGTCCAAGCATAAAGTATGGATGAGCGGCCTTGATAATAAAAACAAAATATTAATGCAACAAAGGAAGTGTTGATTTTCTAAAATCAAGAACAAGTGACCTGGCGAAATAATAAATCAAGCTGCTGCATAAATATCTGACTTATTAAAGTGTATCAATCATGAGTTATTTAAAAAAACACTTAGCATTTTCTCTGTGAATCACAAAACACGCTTCAGCAGATTTTTCATGCAACTTTTCAAACACCACATGAACACCTTCCACATTATACGAGAGGGAGTTAACTATAGTAATACAGTGGAACCCCGCTATAACGCGATGATCGGGGTCCATAAAATCGGATCGCGTTAAAAGCGGGGTCGCGTTAATGCGGGGTTTTACAATATTTAACTTTTTTTCCGAGAACATATACGTGTATACATGTACAATGATCAAAAGTCGGCTTATCATCAGATGAATATTAACTGGAATGCATTAATTAAGATATATTCAAAATAATCGATGGCTAATATATTTATAGGTTATTACTGTGCATTAAAAACATTTACTAATTTTTATTTGTTTGAATGATAATACAGATTGACCGATAATACCAGACTATCGCTATATCATGAAAAGTGTATCAACACCGTATGCTACCGTGCCGTCGTGGCATGCAGTTCATCCATAATGGATGTAATTTCATTGAAAATCGTACAGATTTAAAATATTCAATAATTTTGTAATAGTCTGAATTCGTCGTGTAAAATATAGGATGAACAAAATATTGAAACCATTTACTTGCCGTCTGATATCGTACGGTCATTGCATGCAGCTATTCCCGGGTCTACATACGGTGTCTGTACAAATTTCATACCGCTAAAATTTTATCATATGCGACAACTGCAAGAATAATTAACAATCAATGCATGATTTCAGCGTGCAAATAACTTTTATTTCAGATTTTGTGAACATCAAAAGAAACATGTGAAAACTGATAAATTAATCGTTGCGCAAAGTGCAAAGTCAGTGTGGTTCCAAATTTAAATTTCATCATTTCTTGAAAAATATATCCAATGACGTTTGACTGTTGGGTTCTAGCAAAGTCAAGAATGTTTCTTAATTGAAGGACTTTGACGCTGTCAACATCTTGTGTTTCCAGCCACCTTAAACTTGCTTCTAAATGTACTACTGCTTCAGACACTTCTGGTGGGGGAGTTGGGGTGCCATCGTCATCGTTATCATTATCGTCACTGGTTTCAGGTTCTGATTGTGCAGCTTCATTCTTCCTGCTGACATTTGTAACAATTTCGTCATCTGATATGTGTTCGTATATAGGGCAGATGTCATCTACTGAATACCAGTTAAGGATATCATGATGACTGTGCTCGTATTTTTTGAGTGCTTCTTCTGCTAAACGTACGTCGTCTTCAGTGAATCCTGTAAATTCAAGCTCATCGTCACTATCATTTTGTGTCGAGGGCGTAAAAGCTGGCCCAAGACCCTTTATCCAGCATCATTCAATGCAGCGTGCAGTGATAGCATCCCAGGCTTTACCTCCAAGGTGACATACTTCTTTTAAGTTGAGTAATGCCAATGATGTGTCGATGGATGCGTTATTATCTGCTACCATTCCCTTTATCATTTCACGGCGATAATTTTGTTTAAAATACGGAAATTATGCCTTGGTCAAGTGGCTGGATTTCTGACATAGTGTTTTTCGGGAGGTACGAAACTTTGATCTTGCCATCACTGCTGACAAGATTTTCTGCTGGGGGGTGGGCAGGGCAATTATCCAGCAGGAGGAGAGCTTTTTCCTCCAGCTTGAGTTTTCGTAAATGAGCCCAAACATCTGGAACGAATGTTTTGTGAAACCAGTCGTCAAATATGGAGCTATTCATCCAAGCATTCTTGCTGTTAGTGTACTGAAATGGAAGTGCCTTCATATTTACATGATGAAAACATCTGGGAGCTTTCGATTTTCCAATCATCAGAGGTCTGACTTTGTGGCTGCCAGACTTGTTAACACAAAATAAGAGTCACTCTGTCCTTCCTCTTCTTGAAACCTTCTCGTTTGTGACTGTCAGTCTTGGTTACAAGGGTGCGATCGGGTAACATTTTATAACATAAACCAGTCTCATCGCAGTTGTAAACTTGGTCGGCTGTGTAGCAACCGTCCTCCAGCAACTTTTTAAGCCCAATCGGGTAGGAATTGGCAGCCTCTTTGTCAGCAGAGCGGATTTCCCCAGACACAAGAACTTGGCTGATAGCGTGCCTTTTCTTGAATCTGTCTAGCCAGCCATTACTCGCGTTAAATTTGGAATCATCTCCATTGATACGGCGATCAAATTTCTCTGCTTGGGCTTTTAGAATTGGTCCAGAAATTGGAACACCTTCTGAGCGAGCTTGTACAAACCATTGGTACAAAGCTGAATCTAGGACATTGTCATTAGCTAACTTAACCCTTTTACGCTGTAAACCAGTTTCCTCTTCAAGAATGTTGGGTAGACTACGGAGCTTTCCTTCATCTGATTTCCACCCTCGCAAAGTGGACTCGCTGATTCCTAGATCTCTGGCAAGCTGAGTTTGTTGTTTGCCCTTCTTTAGTTGATCTAGGGCATACAGTTTCTCTTTAGCAGAAAACGACTTGCGTTTTTGAACTTGCTTTTCCATAACAGTAAAATATTTTTTTATATAAGCAAACAACGTACACAGATAAAGCTCGATAACTAAGTAATGAAGGCCTGCAATGGTTACGAATCACTTTTTATATAAAACAAAATTAAGCTGAACGGATGTACAATTTCATACCCTTTTAATTTACAGATAATAAAGTGGATATTATTTACTTTCAACTGTTTGTTGTTTGATCACACCGCCAAGCACAGCATACATGTTGGCGGCTTTCGTCCTTTGATGTTTATTAAATTGTGTGACTCTTGTATCAACCACAGCTTTGTCTGCTGCTTGGCTGTGATTGCAGTTAAATAAGAAGCCCATGTCGGCTATTGTTTGAGCAACGACTGTATACAGAATTCATGGAAGACAATCACAAAGATGATTTACTGGCTTTACTCATGGATCCGTAATAAGTAACACTTCCGATAATGTTTACTTCGGCTTAACAATTCAAAAACCTAATGAAACCAGTTTTCTCTTCTAGAGTAGAATACGGAGCTTCACCACAACCTGTTCAAATTGATAAATTTCAGAAGCCAAGCGTTGTACACACTATTTCTCGTACGTTATATATATCGTATTATTTTAGAATTCATACACGATCACTTCTCCAAAATCACTTAAAGAACCTGGATAAATTGTTAAGTCCGATCGTTTATTATTAAAAGTCATACGCGAATTCTTCCACCAAATTATAATAAACGTTTTACACACTATTTCTCGTACGTTAAACAAATATTTTCACGGTCCGATAAAAATACACGTAAATGAATTTCAAATTTCAGGAACCATGCCACGATTATATTATTTTAAAAGTCACAACTAATCTCATGCCCAAAATGAAGTTAATTTCTTGTTTTGTTTTTTTTACTTTTCTCCAATTTTTTTTTCTCCATGTGTGAATGAATATACAAAATTTCGGGAGCCATGCTACGACCGCGTTATATCCGAATTCGCGTTATGGCGGGGCGCGTTATAGCGGGGTTCCACTGTATCACATAAATTCTACACAATTCTTTCTTCAAATTGCAACTAAAACTAAACAGAATATGCACTTCTATCAAGTTTCCTTTAAACCATAATTCCATGTGAAACATAAAAATATGACTTAGCTAAACAAACGGATGAGTCCATGCACTTATTCAATTTCACTTATATAATCAATCATGACCTTGATAGATTTTTTTTTAAATCATAAAATGTACCATTGACGAGAAGAATGTGGAGTGGAATCTCATGGATCCCTCTTCCTTCATGTTATTTTCTCTAACAATCAAATTTTCAGCTTTATATTTTAAATATTTTTTGCATGATGAATTAAGTATTGTCATTTTCATAGCATTTTAGGTGGACAATGTAATTCCTTAGCAACTGGAGCTGCAATTTCCATGATGCTGATCTTGCTGTCAATGTTAAAAAAGCACAACATTGTTTTGCATGCAATTTATTTTACCCATGATTCTCTGTTAGTGGTCTGATAAGTAGTGCCAGTGCATGGGTCCTAATGAAATTATTATAGTTCATGAGTGTAAATTAAATAAACTCAAACAAACATTTAACCTTAATCTATGTAAAAGTATGGGTCTCAACAATATCTCAGCAAAGTGACAATGTTTGGACAATTCCAATTACTTTTATTTTGTTCTACTTGAAACTTTGCAACTAAGAATAATTTCCTCTATGATCCAAATTCTATTTTTTGGGGAGCGTACTCCACTGAGAAATGATTTGATCACATTATGATTCAAACAGCCAAAGTTTCTTACACTCTAATGATCATGAATGACTACAAAAAGTTTTCAATACAGTGATATTGATATGTTGTGAACTAAATTTGTGTGAATAGGACATATATTGAATGGTTTGAATTGTATATAAAGATTAGACATTGCATTTTAACTGTTAGCAATACATAATCCAGACATTTAAGTATATTGTGAGGCGTACCTCAAGTTACTAATTTAGGATTCTTCATTTGTGTGTTATGACACAGTTATCATGTTTTTACACATCAATCCAAGTTGCATTTAAAAAAAGCTTAGGAAAGAATCAGAAACCTGCAATATCTGGCTCAATGAAAATATGTTATCATTACATTTGAACAAATGTGTGTGTGTGTGTGTGTGATTTGGATTTTTTAACATAGTTTTAACAATTTTTCAGTTTGAACTCCTGCATTCGAGGTGGACGCTCTAACCACTCAGACCACCAGAGTGGTTGCTGAATTTGAGGTGGACCCTCTAACCACTCAGACCACCAGAGTGGTTGCTGAATTCGAGGTGGATGCTCTAACCACTCAGACCACCAGAGTGGTTGCTGAATTCAAGGTGGACCCTCTAACCACTCAGACCACCAGAGTGGTTGCTGAATTCGAGGTGGACGCTCTAACCACTCAGACCACCAGAGTGGTTGCTGAATTTGAGGTGGACGCTCTAACCACTCAGACCATCAGAGTGGTTGCTGAATTCGAGGTGGACCCGCTAACCACTCAGACCACCAGAGTGGTTGCTGAATCAGGAAATTTCATACCAAGTATACTCGTACAAAATCTGAATAACTTGTTAAGCAACAAAAAAAGGTTATTCAAAACCTTGAATGCAGGGAACATACCTTTTCTGCAGAGGTGAGTCTCTGAACCTAATTTCACTTTTTTGGGGTGTGTGTGGGAGAGGTTTATAAATTTAATTTTTTTTCTCTTGATGGTGATTTTAAACTAGCGTTCCTCCCCCAAAATCCATGCCATACTGCAATGGAATATCCCTTATACAAGAGAAGTATTGAACACATTTTGAAAATTTTGTCCCAAAATGTGACAAATTACATTAATTTGCAAAAATGTAATGACTGAAACAATATAAATAATTCAATAGTAAAAGTCATACAGGTCATGTATTCATTCAGTACAAATTATTTCAGTAACGGATGTCAGTTTTGTTATGAATTTAATTACATACCTTTAAACAGTGATTATGCACTTTATCTGGATCCACCTCCATACATATTTCTTTGGATTGTTGATTTTTTTACACACCCCAACAAACATGTATGGCAAAACACAATGTTAAAGTACATGAGCATTTTTGGACGAGATCAACCTAATGGTGTGATGCCTTTTTTTCACTTAGTTTAGTACCTGGCCACCATTGTAAAAGTCTAAAGCAATCAAATAATTTCACCTGAAAGTTTCTTGATAACATTTACAGTGCAGATCACATAATAATCAGGACCGAATAGATTTCAGTTAAACTATCACAGGGTTAATATTAGAACAACAATATTTATTTTAAGATGAATAAATGCATTAACATAAACGTTAGCAAGGGTCTATCAGTTATATAAATTCCATTCACAATGCACCTTGCAGAAGATGATGCAAATATTGAAACCTAGCTTACAATTGAGTTGCTGATACACCATGATAACAATAACAATGCTTGGCAGGAACTACCTGTGATTCTAATGGGGAAATTTAGATCAATATTATAAACTTACCCCATGATCCCTTTTCCAATGTCACCTATTGCTGTCATTGGATCCTTGAATATGTTTTTGAATCCCCCTATAATCCCTTTGATCGACTGAAAAATCTGCTTTGCTGATTGTGGAATAGTGATTGTTACTGCCTCAACAATTTTCTGTTTTACAAAAGAAAGGAATGTAACACAAATTGACTATCATTTGCAGGTATCCATTATAGTTACATTAAATTATTATCATATACACTTTATAATGTCATAGCATAATGACAAAAGATAAAAAAAAGAGTTTCAAGGCAATAATTCATCATTACAATGATTTTATGAGCCATTCATAGCATTAGAGGTGCATAATCATATCCATTTTGTAAATTTACAGTGGTATATTCAATAATGTAAATGCAAATATTTTATCCCACTACTTACGGAGTGATTTTACATGCCAGTGAGGACCTATATTTCTAAGTATTTCAAGGTGAATAGTATTCATGAAACACCTGTTTTTGTGGACTCCTAGTGCACATATCATATAGACCAGCACTCAGATTTTTTATACCACCTTTGGCCAAATCTTTTTCGGGATTGTCAGAAGAGTACAAGATGTAATAGATATGACAGGATTGCTGAAATGAGTATGTGCAAGATGTGACAAGATTGCTGAACAAAATGTGTGCAAAGAATTACATAGAAAAAAGTTATCCATCCTTGTCATGACTTATGACTTATTAGGAACAGAATTTAATCTATTTGACTCATCACATACTACAAAAGTGTAATTAACTAGCATGCATGCAAATAATGGTCATTCAAATTCTTTAAAACATTACTAATCATCAAAATTATTCATAAACTACTTACATTATAAAATGTCATGACACCATTTTTAATTTCATTGAAAAGATTGGTGACACGGGTGACCAGTTCTTTCAGTGGCCTTATAAAGGGAGGTAACTTTTCAACATTCAACTGTCCCAGTTTGGACACTAACGCTCTGACAAAACCAGGAAGGTGTGTTACCTGAAAAAGAAGTCACTTTTTTAAAACTCCAATGCTTATTCTGAAAACAGGTTGGGCTAGTTATTCTGTTTGCAATCTAGTCACAGTAATCCATTGTTCCTTTTATATACATACTTTTACATCACACCAAGAATTAGAACAATCCATTTAAGGTTGCTCATAATCATGATCAATGCTGACAATAATTATTACGTGATTTCAATTGTTGGCTTAAATCCAGAGTTTTGCTAATTAATGATTTTGGGTCCAATTAACATATAAAGCATTTTTTATTTTATCAAACATGATATAGCATGAATTTCACGAATTACAAATGTAAATTAACTGATAATATCAACACTCAGGTACAATCTAAAACAACTGCAACAAGATTAAATATCTCATAGGACCATCCTCCTCAATACTAAAGAGATCAAACAGTAATATGTAAAGGGTGTGGAATTATGAAAAAAGATCTATACCTTGAAAACCAATTGTAACTTTCAACAGGTAAACAAAAAAATCTTCATTAAGTTCAGAAAATGTACTCAAAGGCTGCTATCAAAAGTAGGAAATTGGCACAATTCATGTGTTAAAAAATTTAATATACCCATTACATCTTTCTGAATAAATCCTCATCAATTATCAGAATATTAACATTTCAAGACATACAGGAAATGATACAGTATTTAAAAATGTTACTATGGGCAACAATGTGCATTAAACATGATTTTTTTTATAGACTATACCTTTTGTGGTGACTATGATTCTAGCAATTCAGTTTAATTCATTAGATATTAAATAATGAAAAATTACCATATTTGGTAACTCTTCAAGTGCTTGAACAAATCCAGCAATGAAATCATTAAAATTTCCATTTATCAGATCCCTGAAAAGTTCTATTCCTCCCTTAATTGCTCCAACTACATTTTTCACCAAGGCATCAAACTGTTTGACCAAGTTGAATCCCATGTTTGGATCCATCTCCTGCAATAAAGATAATGTTTACTCATAAATTTGTTATCTATAGTTTATTTTTAAAAGAAAATAAATAATTGTCAAGATGCTATTCATTCAAACTTTAATATCCCAAGAATTAAGAGTCTCCAAAAACATATATTTATTTTTAATCAATGAACAGAGAATGAGATTAAAAACACACATGCATATCGCATTTACCTGAATAAAGTTATAAGAAATCATAATCATCAAATGGAAAATACCGATATTTACCAAACATCATAAAAATTGAGAAATGTAATATCAGGACTTAAAGGAGACCAGAAATCAAACTTTTCCTTTTACGTATGTAATTCTCTACAGATTTTAATTCAATTGTAATGTTTATAAATTAAATATCGTAAGCAGGTAGTGATTATATTGCATGGAAGATACCATGATTCTGTAAATTGCCAAGTTTTTCTGAGTTTTGATGAGACCACAGATCCTCGAATACAAACATAAACATGGTGAGCAAGACAGACAGGAGGAGACCAGATTTGGGTTGCACATTCAAAAGTTGAATCTGCTGTCTGGTATAATAGTGTATGTACTGTACTGGTCAGTGCTCAATAAAATTTCTTTAGGCACAGGCCCCGGGCTGGTGACTTAAATAAACTCAAGCCCTGGCTGAAATTCCACAAGCCCAGACAGTTCATACCTGTCAATTCTCAAGCCAGGAGAAAAACATCCTGATTTTCGGGGTATTTACTCATCTACCTCCCGATTTTGTAAAATCTCCCAATTTTTCACAGAAGTCCCGATTATTACATTATTTCTGTCAATTTTTATTTCTCAAAAGAAGAAAAAAAAAACATACAGAAATAGATATAACATATGCAATCCACAGATGCCATATTCTATTTTATCACTTGTGAATACTGTAGTGATGAAATCAGTGCAAGATTTAGGCATAAGCTAAACAAGCTACAGCTTAGGGCCTCACAGTCTGAACTTACAGTCTGAAGGGGCCTCTCAAATTTATTTTATATCAGATAGGGCCTCTACAGCTTCCCATAGCTTAGGGCCTCACTATGTCTAAGCTGCCACACTGCAGACATCATAGCGCTATGACTTAAAAATTGTTAAATCTACATTAAAAATCCAAATCACACACACACACACATCTAAATCTGTACAAAATAATTAATATCACACAACAGTTTTTTTTCTTCAGTAAATAGAACGTTAAGATTAAACATTATTCACGCAAATTTCAGATGTTTTTAAACAACTACAACAGTACTATAGTAAAAAGTAAATTAAAAGAATAAAATTGTCACCAATTAGCTTAAATAAATGATCACTATGAATGCTGTGAAATTTTCTCTGCAAACAAAATCGCATCTCCATTTCTGCCAAATAAACTCAGCCAGTTAACACCCGACATTCCTCTACCGTATATGTAAAGTTTAATTACCAAGACTAAATCAAAAGAAGGAATAAAACAAAATATACCATGCAGTATATGTGCCCCTAAAGAAACTAATTCAGAACAAAAAATTTATTCAGCAAACAGTGTTACATGCATTAAGACTTAAACCTAAGGAAATAAGGTGGAGCATAAAATGTGGAAAAAACAGTTGCCACATGTACGGTAACCTGGGACTGAAAATTTGAACTGTTAAAATAAGTCCTAGGCACTGCAAGTTACAACAAAATAAGCATCGTTTATTTGGCAATCAATTGCTGGTGCTTACATACACACACTGTTGAACATGGTTTCTCTGAAGTATGTCCGAAGGGCAGTCCTTTTCACAAGATAAATGCAAGGATAAGGATTACCTGTTAATTAGTCACACTGGCTTTATTGTTTGCATACTTAAATAAAAACTTTAGCTATTTTTGCAGTTTAGCTAGAGCTGACCAGAATATGAAAAAGGGGCTTGTCCTGGGGGAATAGTAAGGCGTATCACAGGGAGAAATGACATGTCCCATGGGAATTCACACATTGGGGCAAGGGAGTGGAGTCAATAGTCTCCTCCCAAAAATTTATATTGTCAGCCAGTTAATGTGAAACTTTGACCTCTTTTCTTTTAATCGCTGCTATTTAAACTGCCCAAGGGATAGTTTTACATCAGTTCCAATTTTTTTTTTTTTAAAGATTACTGAATATTATGTCAAGATCTTGAAAATACATTTACTCATTTCACCAGCGTGATCAAAGTTTCCTCAGGCAAACAATTTTTGCTTCAACAAGCCTGACAGGCACCTCACACTGAATACAGGATGTGCCCGAACTAAAATCAGAGGGGCCTCGGTGTTGGGTATCAGATTTTTTTAGCGCTGCTGATGTAAATAAAAGATCTGTGAATTGATTGTTGCATTTTGTGGTCATTTACTCGGCCTTATGCCTATTTTCGTAACTCATGCTTAACACTTTTCACAGGATTTAAAATATCCAACAGTATATCTGGAACAGAACCAACTTTTAGTCTAGGCCTAGCATTTGCATATCCTAAAGCTGTCATTTTTTCAGGATCCTTCTCGTAACATTCCTTTGAGAAATGCACAGAGTGCTGTATGTTTGTTGCTTTGAAATTGACTCACTTGTAATAATGAAGCCATACTTTCTTGATGCCTTTATCTTTTGGAAAAGAAAAAGAATGCTGTCCACGGGCTTTTCTTAATGTGCTATAACACCTGTAAGCAATGCAAACGGCATTGTCTTTTTACTCTAGCAACTCCCACTTGGGATGCTGGAGTTGCTACTATGATGTCACATCCCAAAAGTAACTGAATAGGGGCAGAAATTTTGCATATGAGGTCACAGAAATTCAGCTCCTGGTAGATGCCAATATTTAAATATTGGCATGATGGTTGCAGACGATACTTCAGAATAAGGTTTTCTTCTATGCTGCTTTTATTATTATTCTATATTTCCATTAGTTTCTGGTCTCCTTTAAGACTATACATTGAAATGGTAAGTGAAAATTTTATCCAAAAGTTTCACATCACCTAGCCTTGCCTGAGTGTCAAAACAATGGTACTGTTCATGAGGTTTAAAGAACAGTGCTTACTAATTCTACAGTCTAATCAGGAAGGATAACCATTTCAGGATTTGAGACTTATAATATTATTATCATAAAGAAAATTTTACTTAAAAACTCAAACTAGGATTTCCAAATGATGGCTTTGCATTGGAGTCAAAGGCAGAGTAAGTATTCATGGGTTTAAAAGGTCAAAGCTTTCAGATTCTACAGTTTAAGTATGACAGGGTGTGCAACTACGTTTTACATAACCATACAGAAAAATTTAAACCAGAACTATAACCAAGATTTTCAAATGACTTTGACCTTGCCGAACGATCAAAGAAGGGTTGGGGTACAGTGGACTGAAGAAGCAAAATTTCCTGATTGTACTGTTGAAGTAAAATAGTAATCTTTTCAAAAGTTGGCAACAAATGACCAGAGATGTCAGCCCATAAGTATCATTATCAGGAATCATAGCATTATTTTTCCAGAATCATGTCAGCCAGACAACAAGAATGGATAACATGTTCGGTAAACAACACCAGCTTTTACAATCATACTGCATCTTTCTACAGCTTCTGTAACAATTAAGATCTGATGAGAAAAATGGTATATCCATCACTCTAATTTCAGACACTTTAATATCTTCAACACTGCTGCTCAAACAATCTCACCATCTTATGCTATGAGCATTCTGAATAATTCAGTCTTTATGGCAATGGCCTACTTGTCAGCTAACCACAATTTCTAATGCGACTCAAGTGGCTGAGGGAAATAGCTAATATTTCTGTGTAGTTTTTTTTAGCATGTTACATAGTATTTGCAAAAACATTACCTATAGTGTGGGTAAATCTTGCTCTTATTGTAACGTCACATCCAATTGGAGTAAAGTTTTAAAATGTAACTCTGATACAAAGTTTTGTAAGCACCAGAGACTCTGAAGTTGCAGCTGATTGTCTGACCATTTTTGTAACACTTCATGTTATGTTAAAGCAGAAGAGGCGTAAATGTAAAGCCCATTGTAGGTGTGTGAGTAGGAAGGTAGGTGGGTAGGTAGGTAGGTATCAGTTTAATGACAAGTCAGCATAATACTGGCTATTATGGTTACAAATAAAAGTTGGAAAAATGTAAAATTACAAAAAAATTAAAAATCTGTAGGAAGATAAAGCTTCCAAATGAACATAACACAAAGTACTACAATATATAAAAGGTAAAAATATTAACATTCTGTAAAACACACATTAAGTAAAATTAAACTAAAAAAATAATGAAAAATACAGGGTCAAAATATATAAGCTGCTTTTTCTCAACAATTCAAATACTGTCTGGTAGTACATCAGCACACTACAGAATGAAGGTGAAAACCAAATGCATAGCAGTAGGATTTTAACTATTCTTGCTATATCAATTAACAGCAGTTACACACAATTCATAAAGGCAGTAGATCAATACTTACACCTAAAGAAAAAATAAAACTATGAATAAATTGTATGATTGGCATAGCAGCAGATATGAAACAGAATGCATGTACTCTTCTATAGTACAAGTCACATGGTTCATGTGTGCATATTTGCTCATTTTAAATTAAATAAAATTGTTCTTTTAAAATTTAACACTAATTTTCTTTAACCAAAGTCTAATCAATCCTGATTATTGAATGCCCTGAACCTTAACTGTCACCAAGAAACTTCCAGATGAAAAATATCTAGAGCTATGGACTTTTACAATGGTGGCTATGTACTAAACCTGGGTCAAAATAAGAATGTATCGAGTGAAATCATCACAATCGAGGTAGTAAGAATTTGTTTATCAATATGCGTAGCTTTCATTGTGACATCACAGCACACAACATTAATCCCAATTGTAATGGATCACACCTTTAGGCTCATTTTGTCCAAAAATGTCTATGTACTTTAACATTGATTTTGCTGTATGCACCTCTTGGGGTATCTAAATAATGACCTTCCAAAAGAAATGTATACGAATCCAAATGAAGTGAATACTTTCCACTTAAAGGTATGTAGAATCAAATTCTAGAAAATGACACCCATAATTGAAATAGTTGAATGCCTACATGACCCGTGTGACTTGTACTATAGTTAAACACCATGCAAACTCGTCTCTTGCAATAGTTTAGGTTCACAGTTTTACTAATGTTTGCAAATTTCAAACACTGACCTGAAAAATATTAAGGTTGTATTCCGCTCCACCAATGAAACAAAGACGGGCAAGAAAGAAATTGAAGTTGATATTTAACATTCCTATATGCGCTCGTGCATAAGCCTCATTGTTAACCTCCACTTTCAAATGACCTTCAAGGGGAGCTAATAAAGACAAGAAAAAATAGATGCATATAACTTAAAAGAAGCTATCGCCAAAAGTGTACACAATTAAAACTTGAACCTTTATAATATAGAATACAATTTTGAGAGTAAGCAAACACTTTTTTCAAATTAATGAAGAGCATATGTGATTGCTTTAATATTAATTTATTCGTTTATCAATAGTACTGCAATCTCTCAAGATGCAAATATTTGTACAGTTTATATATTCAGGCCCATCAACTAAATTTATCATGCTGACTTGCTAATTAAGGCAACTGTAAGAGAACTTTTTACTTTACTGACCTTGTTTTTCATTTACACATGTATATATGCACTTCCACTATTTTTGCTACAAAATAAAAACAGAAGGCTCTTGTATAATTATATTTTTCCACATTACTGACCAAAACTTAATCAAATGTCTAATATCTCTGCAGCAAATCAAAATATAGGACGGTTTAGTTAATCTCTCATTAATACTGTCTTTAAAGTGGGGGTGGCCAAGTATTTTAAGGTGCTTGCCTATACTGATCACTGCCTTCTCAATACTGTGTTGGTTCAAGTCTTGGTCTTGGCCAGTGTGGTTATGTGAGAAAGCTTACCAGCAGCCGGCTGTGGGTCGGTGGTTCTTCCCAGGGTTTGCCTGGGTTCTTCCTCCACCAGTTATTCTGACTGACATGTATTGTCCTGTGCTGAAAATGGCATTAAACCCATAAAGCCAAAAATACTATCTTTAACCTTTACCTTCAACAATCTCATCTAAATCACAAAGATTGATATACAGAAAGATTGACAAATGAAAAAAGATTAAAATACAGGTTCACTTTTATACAGACTGATATAGTCAAACATATAGTCAAATGTAGCTTGACAATGAGACAGACAGGCAGGTGGTGATAGCTAAATGGAAAGATAGATGGCAAGAAGGATGAAAGATTCCCAGATATTCATGAAACAGTGACCCTACAAATTGTACTCATTTGATAGCTTCTCCAAGGAATCACATTACCAATTTTTATGTCCAACATATTCTTTAGAACAATTCCAAATGAGGCCCCAATATCTTTAGACCCCAGTTCCTTTCTCCAGTCTACTCCTGGTGCCTCTAGATGGAAGTGGAGATTAAGTTTCAAGAAGTTCATCAAGCCTCGTCGATCCCGGTGATGAATAGCAACATCCTGGATACCAGATGCATAGGGATCAAACACATACGAGTCATTTGGATGTGCTCTGGATAAATGAAAATAAAACATGTATTTGCACCTAATCTAATCATCTGTAAACAAAGCAATATGCACATGCAGCTGCCTAAGATAGATCTACAAAATCAATGTACTGTAAATGAAAGTATGTGACATTTTAAAAATATTTATACTATCATTTCTTACCATTCAATGTTCAAAGAGTCATTATCACAAAGCATGCATTTCTAATTTGTTTACCAAGATTACTTCATGATAAAGCAATTAAAAATATTTATAATATTTATGTATGTGAATATATCAACACGGTACAGGATAGGTACTACTCAAATATAAAGCAAATTAAGTAGTAATCAAATCATTAGTTCTGAATCCACGTGAATCCAAAAGTAGTGATAGAAATCTGTGATAATTTCATAATAAATAATCACTTCCACTTGACCAACTGATAATCGATTATAATAGGTTACTAAGAGTAAATGATAATCTTTGTTGTACAGTTATATCTTTGCTCAAGAGCTCAAAATCCGAATAATGTACAGAAGTAATCTTTTAGTGACATGTATACTTTAACCAGATAAAAATATTAAACTTATTCAGATTGTGTTGGGTTTTTCCCACATCTTTGTTTAAATGAAAGCAACATTTTATGGCCGATCAGTCTTATGTAACTGAAATACTGTTGCAATCCCCAAAACCCTTTCATTCATATGTGACATGTCTATAATTTAAAGAACAGAAGGACATGGTTTTCTTCTTTGTCATTATTTACAAATACTGCAAATGGTTTGACATTTAAACTGAAACATATTCTCAAAATTGTTTAAATTTATTAACACAACAATTTGACAGCTTAATCATGTAATCATGACTATATGCTCCTAATTATGAAGGTTTGTACCTATGGAATATGGTATGGGTTTGGTAAGTTATGAAGGGAATAAATAATTCAGATCAACTTCAGTGGATTGAAAGCCCTATTTAGTTTACCGTTTTCAATTTTACCAACCTTTGTGTTCTGCATGCAAGTAAAAAAAACGTAGTCTCCCTTTACACACAACTGATTATGGATTTTCACAATTGATTTTCTTATTGGTCTGCTCAATCAGATGATGATTGATTATAATCAATAATCGGAACAACACTACTCAAAAGATAGTAGTTGTCATCCATGATAACAATATAGCTGGTAATGTGACCAGAATATATAATGAATTATGACATTGTAACTGACACCGCTAATTATCAATATAGCTGGTAATATGACCAGAATATATAATGAATTATGACATTGTAACTGACAATGCTAATTATTTATTGCATTTTTTAAATAATTATCAAGAGTAATTATAATTCAGTTCTTGACAGAATACATAGAAAACAATTTCTGTTTTCCTTTTCCCATATCACACATTAAGTGTCTTTAATTATCCATTTAGGGTTCAGAAGTTAGTTGTGTGTGTGTGTGTGTGTGTGTGTTTCTTTTTATGGACTATTGTTATCAAAGACCATTTTCATGTCTCCTTCACAACTACTATAGAATATATGATACACAACAAATGTAAGTTTCATGCAGGCATTCATGTGGCAGAATAAAATCCCTTGTGTTTCAAATTATAAAATGAACTATCAGACTATAAATGAATAAAAGAAAGTAAATGCCACCAAAATGAAGTAAAATACCTGTTGTTCAAAGGGGAAATTACTCTAGATTTCGGATGAGCCTGATATTGGAGAAGGGCCTCAAATCGGACATTCTCATCATCATCGTAGAGTGCTGTAAACAGGAGGTGTTCTGCAGCCTAGACATTTTTATAAAAAAAAGTCATTGCTATATAATAACCAATGCAAGGCTGTAATGAATTACACTGAATATCATCTCAGAGGAATCTAAAACAAGGGCAATTCCAGGATAAATACAAATAATTTTAAATATATTTATCATTAAACTATAAACATTTTTGCACTTAATGTTTGCCTGTTTATTTGTGTTAGCCTAAACTTGGTATCAAAATTTTTTTTTTGGTCTCTAATAGGCATAAGACATTTCAATAAAAGAGAACTGATGCAAAGTTATACTCAGATAAGCATTGCCAAATAATTAGACATACTTGCATGGCTTATAAAACCTGGGACTCCCACTAAATCATGATTGGACCCATCCCATACTGTGATTTGTCCATTTGTCTTTCAAAATAGAATGTTATTCAATCTGTCTGGTACACAGATGGATTATTAATTTTCAGCATGCAGCTAGGGATCTGTTCATAAGTTACTCACATTAATTCATTAATGAAGATGTCTGCTTATTTGGGCCAAAAGCCAAACACTTTAAAGCAAAGTGACTTGTGAATGGGGAACAATACTATGTATGCACTCCATATTTCATTGGTTGCCTACAGTAAATACTCTGTTGTCATTTATGAATAATAATGAGCTGTCTCTTGTTCATGCTAACTGGATAATGCATCACTAGCTAGTGTATTCTCGTTTACATAACATGCAACATTAGAGGACATCTTCATCATAGAGGCACAAGTACAAAGTATCTGGCATAGAGAATGGAGCCCTTGGATTATGAAATTTCTTCTTTAGAATATATTTGAAGGAGAGAAGAAACAGAGACAAATATCTTAGCTACTATTTACATCCAGTCTAAACAGACTGAAAGTAATGATACTGTAACAATTTCTTATATTTATTTTAAATGGAAATCTATTATTAAATTTTAATATCTCATCAACAACCAGAGCAAAACTGACTCATTATTTTAAAAATATTAAACGCAAAACTAATAGCTTGTGCTTACATTAACTGTCCAATTAACTAATATTTCATTTAAACTTGATCATAAGCCAAACTTGTTCACATTATTCTGTTTGGTGTCGTAACATCATTAAGCCAAACTTATTAAAATGATTCTGTTCTGTGTTGTAATATCATTAGGCACAACTTATTAAAATGATTCTGTTCTGTGTTGTAATATTGTTAGGCCGAACTTGTTAAAATGTTTCTGTTCTGTGTTGTAATATCATTAGGCCCAACTTGTTAAAATGATTCTGTTTTGTGTTGTAATATCATTAGGCCCAACTTGTTAAAATGATTCTGTTCTGTGTTGTAATATTGTTAGGCCGAACTTGTTAAAATGTTTCTGTTCTGTGTTGTAATATCATTGGGCCCAACTTGTTAAAATGATTATGTTCTGTGTTGTATTACCATTAGGCCCAACTTGTTAAAATGACTATGTTCTGTGTTGTATTACCATTAGGCCAAACTTGTTCAGATTGTTCTGCTTTGTGTGTTGTAAAATAGAACATATCACGGTAAGTTTTTTTTAAAATAGATTTTGGTTTTATCACAATTTGAATAGGGACAGATATTAAAATTGATAGTCATAATATCTGCACTAGAATAACTATGTCGGCACCAGTCTTTGTTACACAAATTTTGCCCTTGAAAAAATACTGAAGTATTCAATTCTAAAGTGTACAGAAAAGGGACTTGTGGCTTTAATTTTTATTACTTTTCTCAGCATTTTATTCATGTATTGGAAAAAGGATACTATTGTTTCCAGAGAGATCATTATTTTTAGGGCTTTAAAATTTGTACTTTGAAGCAACCCCAATACTAATGAACATCAATACCCCATGGACAATAGTGAATACAAATAATTTCATAAAGTAAAATGGATATAATGTCATAATGTCAAAATGCAACTAGCTAATTAGGTGACATAAAGAAAGGGACTTTACATTCTACTTACATCATCATGATGGTAATGCCTGAGTGCATGGACACCTGCCCTTTTGATCCATGGGGAGTTAGTGGCATTGATATGAGATACAATATAGTCAAATGAATGATTCATACGAGCATTCCCCAAGGCTTCCAGCAGGACTACCTTCTCTCTGTCATGATCATACTGTTCTGACTCTGTCATTGTTGATCTCTTCTGAATATACTTCCAGGGATCTATAATCATTAGCATCATTAGCATCATCAACAAAAACAGTAAAAGCAACTGCAACAACAAAACCAAAAACTAAATTTGTCTTTTTTAAACACATCTACCAAAATATTCAAGTTTAAAGAAGTTCAAACTACAGAAGATTATTTTAAACATTTCTATAATGGCATGAAATGTAATTAGTTCATGTACACATAAATATAAACTGATAACATTTAATTTGTCTACCTCAAATAATTTTTGTGTAATTGTGTTAATAAATAAGGTTTCTGTCAAACTGTTCAAGAAGTTCAAAAATGTTTCAAACTTGAATAATTACTACAACAGCCTACAAATCTAATCAGTCCATTGGTCTAAGAATATATATAGACTTGCAAAATATAACTAGTCTACATTATGTGGATTAGACAGGACCAAATCAAAACGTCCTGCTGTAAACTGTGGGGTATTAGACCAACAATAATAGCAAAATTAGTGCTCACTATCACAAGCAGCATATAAACCAAACAAGATAAAATCTTGATAACTGTGAATATTTAAAGATTATAATACAATAATGATTATGTCATTATGACATAGAGATAATAATACAATAATGATTATGTCATTATGACATTGAGATTATAATACAATAATGACTATGTCATTATGACATAGAGATTATAATACAATAACGACTATGTCATTATGACACAGAGATTTCTATACAATAATGATTATGTCATTATGATATGGAGATTATATTACAATAATGACTGTCATTATGACACAGAAATTTTTATACGATAATGATTATGTCATCATAACAGAAATTATAATACAATGATGATTATGTCATTATGACATAGAGATTATAATACAATAATGACTATGTCATTATGACATAGAGATTATAATACAATAATGACTATGTCATTATGACACAGAGATTTTTATACAATAATGATTATGTCATTATGACATTGAGATTATAATACAATAATGACTATGTCATTATGACATAGAGATTATAATACAATAACGACTATGTCATTATGACACAGAGATTTCTATACAATAATGATTATGTCATTATGATATGGAGATTATAATACAATAATGACTGTCATTATGACACAGAGATTTTTATACAATAATGATTATGTCATTATAACAAAAATTATAATACAATAATGATTATGTCATTATGACATAGAGATTATAATACAATAATGACTATGTCATTATGACATAAGGCAGTGAAGAGATATGCTAAAAAGTACATTTTTTTTATTTAAAGGGATACATGTAGCATCATATTAATGGAACATTTATATAATTCAGAAAGTGAACTTTTTAAACTTATTGGATCATGACTTTGTATGAAAGGATAAATGTTTTCATTTTAAATGGGGTTTAATTATCACTAAAATAAAAACCAATTATTTGGACCTAAATTAGTACTCTATTATGACAGTTAATTTGCTTGGTTTAAGTTTTGATATATATATAGGTTCCATGTTATTTGTCATTTGTTTTACTCATTTATATTTATTTTGTATTTATTTATATACTACGGTACCATGCATGCCCAGCATTTCATGCATTCTCCCAGTCAGGTGCTTGCTGTATGTGTCATCATTTTCTTTCATCTTGCGAATGACAGACCCTAGAGCCATTTGTGCCCTATGACAAGTCGTCATGCTGACCTTTCTGCCTCCAATAGCTGAATCAAAGGCCATTTCTTCTATGATAGTGGTGATGTTCTGAAAATATCAAAAATGATTTTACAGCATTACAGATAGTTCCATTATCTGAAATTATAATATCTAATGTAGACTTACACAATAAATTTAATCCTGCAAAGTGTTTCAACCATTTTGCTTCAGGAATTGCTTAAAATGATCAAAAGGTTACCAACCCTAATGGAAAGTTATGAAGCTGTCTTTATCTGAATTGTGCAATCTTGCTTGCTCTTCAGAATAACAAGAAATACACACCATCAGACTTTAAAGTGACCAGGGAAGTTGAAGTCAACCAAATGGATATAGAATATTATTTTGTTGTCTTGAAGACAGTGAACTTCAGCACTTTTTATTCAATGTTCTTTGCATGGCTAGAGTGTACTTTAAAATAAAACATCCATTATAGAATTTTCCAAAGTGATTTGACAAAATAAATCAAGGCAGTGTATGCAATATTGTGCACAATTTGCATGCATAATGTTAAATTTAAGCAATTTTTAAAAAAGATTTTAGTGCGAATCTCACATCAAAGAATATACCCCATGTGGCCAAACCTTGTAATTTTATGCATTTAATAATAGTTAATGTTGACTTTTTCTTTATCAGATCTCCCTTCCCCAGCATACTCTTTAACACCACCATAAAATCTGCTATGTTTTGCTTAGTTCAGTTAAACATGATTGATACATAATTCTTTTTTATAACCTTGCTGTCGAAACTGAAGGCAGATGATAATTCAAATGGGAAGCAGATATAATATTGGAAATTTTTTTAAAACTTGAATCCTAACTGCTCTGCATAGGCGCTCTTGTGTTCTACTGCTACAGTGGCCTGGAGGTTAGAGCATCTGCTTCAGACATGGGAGGTCACAGGTTCGAACCCAGTCCAAGTCATATAAAAAAACTTATAGAAATTGTACTAACAGCTGCCTTGCTAGATGCTCAGCAATGAGAAGTTAGTGTTATGACTTGTCGGTCTGGTGTCAGTATAATGTGACTGGATGGGACAACATGCTACACATCTGCAGCATCATACCCCAGATCTAGACATCACTATAAACTGCCACACTGCAGACATAATAGTGATATGACTGAAAAAAATTTAAACTGTTTTAAAAAAAATTCAAATCCAAATCCATGTTCTACCTCTGCATGTGTTTCAGCCTAAAAATAGAAAAGATTAAAACAAATCATTATTAATAATTTACCTGAATGGGTGGTGTTTTCATAGCTACTACTTGAACCAATACCCTCTGAACCAAGTCCTCATCCAATGTTGGGGCCAGCAGGACCCTCTGTAGGAGTATTGACTGACTCTGATTAGTGTTTAACACTCCATATGCATCTAGCATGTTGTGTCTGGCTGCCGCATTATCTGGATAACTATGTTAAAAAGTGTTCGACAGATTATTTATAAAGAACATTCAAAAGATGATTTTTTCATGTGAAAATTATTAAATAGGTTCTATCATAAGAAGGCAATATCACGGAATCTAGATGCTCCATCACAGTACCTGACAAGATCGAAATACAAAACTTAACTAAATCTTATGGAAAATTGTATGGATGTATAGACAAGGATGTGGTGGAGCATACAAACTTAAACAGTCATTTAAATTATCAATCTTTTAAAATTATTAAGAAATATATACATGTCAATTCCATTTTTTATATCACAAAACATCAATATTTTTCAACTTAGATATGTGCTTGTGAAACATGTATGCTCCCACTGCACCACTGTAAAGTAAAAGGTTTTAAGTACAAAATGTTTAACAACTCTGACAAGGGTTTATAATGGGATGAAATCTATTCAGGTCATCTACATATCCATACAAACATAGCCACACAGTTTTTTCAATCTCCATCTCAACCAGATTTTGCTTAATGATGGCAACATATTTTTCATTAAAAATAAATCTAGACAAAACAATTAACAAATTTCTAAATTGCTAAAATTTCCTTCAAATCTGCCATGTTGACAATCTGATACCTACATATCAATAAAAAATATAACCCCATCAAATTTTATTTGTATTTGTGAACCTCATGTGGTTTTTGCTTAATTTTGTCCATGCAAGGATTTTGAGAAAAAGTCCAGTCACCATTTTTTTCCATTTAACTGCTCAGTGTTGATGTTTTTCAGCAATAGAAATTTTTTCAAATTGACCGCTATGGTGCACATTATGAATGTTAGCTTGCATACATGCAAACCAGTTGCTAGCTAGCTAGATATAACAACATGCATTTAAACATACACAAACACACACATACAATTATCTACCTAAATAATCTTTCCTACACATTTTTACATCACAGTAAATATACACAGAGTCAACATAGCTCACTTGGTAGAGCATCAGATTCAGAATCCAAAGATCAAGAACTTAATACCAACCCAGGTCAGCCATTAAAACAAAATCAACCATTGATAATCCCAACCATGTATTGTCTGGATTATCCAGTCTTAATTATTCAAACAATTCTGTTTATTCAGAATGAATCATGTACTTCAGGACTGCAAAGGTATATATATATATATATATATATATGAATGCTTTATTCCATAGGGGGCCCCGAGTGGCCGAGTGGTCTAACGTGCTTTCCGTTACGGATCACTGCCATCTCACCTCTGTCTGTGTGGGTTCAAGTCTCGGATTCAGCCAATGTGGGTATGTGAGAAAGTTTGCCAGTAGCTTCTCGTGGGTCGGTGGTTTTTTCCACCATTAATACTGGCTGCCATGTATAGCCTATCGTATGCTGAAAAATGGCGTTAAACCCTACAACAACAATTATTCCATAGATGCATGTACAGTTGTTGTTGTTGTAGGGTTGAACGCCATTTTTCAGCACAAGATAGGCTATAGACGGCAGCCAGTATAACTGGTGGAGGAAGAACCTGGAAAACACTGGGAAGAACCACCAGCCCACAAGAAGCTACTGGCAGGCTTTCTCACATACCCATGTTAGCAGAGTCTGAGACTCAAACCCAGGCAGACAGAGGTGAAATGGTGGTGATCTGGAACGGTGAGCACTTTAGACCACTCAGCCACTCGGGATCCCTGCATGTACAGTGTTTATCCAGTGCAGGATCACAGGTTTTGGATCATATTTATTTATTTGTCCCCTAATTATTAATTCCTTTGAAACCGAAGGATGGACTGTGTTATAAGTATGTCTATATACTTTAGAGAAAAACTGAAAAATTCACACATCATTTTACCCAAGTTGGTGCACATACAAAATAAGTACATGTATATATAAACTTTTACATCTTTGTTAGTACCAGTGATTGTCAAAAGTGTCAAAGATGATCCAGATATTTAGATATTTAGCTCACAATTCATTTCAATTTAAACACATCTGGAAACTGACATATACAAGGTCTGCATGCTTATCAGATGTTTCTTTGCAAAGTTGCTGACCTTTGGTAGCATGATATACTTTCAGATTTTATTTGATGACAAATGGCAGTTAATTTTGTAAGAAATGAGTGAAGTACATCGTTTATTATTTAATCAATGAATTAGTAGTTTGAAAAGAATAATTCTGAGAAAAATAAACTTATACAAACTGTGGATGATAATCGGTGAAAAATAAAGTTAAATAAATGCTAGGTCCACACCAAAAAAATCTTTATTGCGTCTATTTTGGGCAAAACAAAAGTGTAATGAACCATTAAAATGGGTTAGTTCAGCATTTTATAAATCTTTTAGGACAATCCTGTAAGCATCGATAGATAAGATGGCAGTACAGAGCAGACAATGGAATTAAAATGGTTTACTATTACTAGTGCCATGAGTGTTTGAAAGTAATTTCTTAAATGATGTGTCCCACCCCACTCATGTGTTAACTAGTTGTATGACCATTAGGACAGATGTGTGGATTTAACATACATGTATATTAAAATATTACTTGTCTGAGATAAAAGATAGTTTTAAACTGAATAAATTAAGTATCCAGGTTTGTTAATCCTCTTCGTTCCATCTGGGACATAAAGCTACAACTATCTTCTGCCATCTAGGTTGGTCTTGAGCAATGGCTTGTGCCTTACCCCAGAAAAGTCCCATCTCTTCCATCTCGGTCATCACTGTCCTTCACCATGTTATCTTTATCGAGGTGGAATTCCATTAGTCAATACAATCTAACAATGAAATGGTGGTTGCTTTTTAATGACACTTTCAATTCATTATTGGCTTTATGATCCTGGGAAATGGAAGCTAGGTGCATTTCCCAAAGGACACAAAGAGCAGCCCTTCCAGACTGCCCTGGTTGGGTATCAAATTCGTGACTCTTGGGTTACAAGTCTGATGCTCAAGCAAATGGCCTGTTGCAGGGCCCAACTAAACAATAACGATAAGTGGCACCAGTGCAATTAACACATTATTGTATATTACATACAATGATGACAGATTTGTGAAGTAGAATTCTGCAATGGTGTCCAGGTGTTCAGCAGGCAATCTCTTCAGAACATTCACAATGTCAAAGAAGCAAGTACTCAACTCTGGGGACCCTGTGTAAATTGAAAGAGGCATATTTTAAATAATGGTTCATAAAAGCTTCAAGTATACACATAATAATTAAATGAACCTGTTCAATTTTTATTCTATTAAGTTAGCGAGAACTTATGCTGTTTATTCTGTTAAAGATCAATAAATTAAGTTTACCCAAGTTATGCTATTTGTTCCAAAATGTTTGTAAAATAGTTATATAGATATGTTTACTCTGGTTTTCAAATAAAAAGGAAGCAATGAAACAAACAAGAAAAAAACATTATCCCATTATTTAAATAAGTTTACAGTTAGCAAGCAATTCTCACTATGGCACAGAAAGCTGAGTATCCTAAAACCTGGCAGCTTGAATGGGCAACCATTACACATGTGGGTACAGGAATCAAACTCTGGACTATAAAATATGTAAGGTGCAAAACAGATGGCATTTAGGACTGTTTCATTTGACTATCAGTGGATAAACACACTTTTATTCTTCTGAGTGGTGGTGGTGCCTTGACTTACTTTATTCTGTATATTTATTTCCTTCTGTAAAGCATTATAAAAAATTCTCTTCTAAAGATGATAACCCTAGAAGAGGCATTCACACTTTTGTCGTAGACTGAAATGGAATAGCTCTTACTACTGAACTGTCCACTTTATCTTGTGATCAACATGCCTTTCTGAGATATCACTGCAGTTTACATAAATTATCCATGCTATTTAAATAATGCAACTGACATAATGCTCTACCTTTAGCAGGCTGATTGCTCATGCAGGAGAGATTGCCCCTAATTGCATCCCATGCCACATCTATATTCTTTTCCACCAGCAAACGACGTGGTATCTGTAAAAACAGTACACATATAATTACAGTCCAAGCAATGGCTTATTTTCTTTACCTGGGAACCACATACAAGTGAATTGTGCTATCCTAACACATCCACTGTGAGACATTTAACATAAACCTATTAAACAAACTGATTTCAAGCCCTGTTCACTATGACAATAAGTGTCGAATCGTCCAAATTAAATTATGAAATATTTCCAATTTGATTTTTCCATTTTGGCAGTAGTCACATATTTTTAGGTACATTTAAATTTGTTGAAAAAATATTATTTCTAAATTTCTTCTCCTTATAAATATACATTTCTATTCAGGAACACTTTATCGACTAATTAATTTGTAATTTAAAAGATAAATGATTCCTCTATAAACATTTCAGCCATATGCCTATTTAGTTCAAAGTCACCTAATTTTGAAATTACACAAATGG
The DNA here is from genome assembly GCA_028554795.2 of Sinohyriopsis cumingii. Taxonomy (NCBI): domain Eukaryota; kingdom Metazoa; phylum Mollusca; class Bivalvia; order Unionida; family Unionidae; genus Sinohyriopsis; species Sinohyriopsis cumingii. Next base: position 30,064,158 of record CM068836.1, on the reverse strand, counting down.
TGCCAAGTATGCAAACATTCTACACAATATGTAGCCATTGACCAGCAAAAATGCTGATAGAATATTCAGGTAAACAAATATGGTGATTATAGACAAGAGTCCTTCAAAGGGACTGATGCTCTAATGGGTGAAAAGAATTTCCAGAAGTCAAGACCATTTTTTCCTTTAAACTGCTGAGTGTTAAACTATCTCTGATATTCTTAAGCAACTACAAGATTTTCAAAATAGCTGCTGTAGTGAACATCCTATGTCAGCTTGGTATCTTTTGCATTTAGGACCTGCGGGAGGTCGTGGGTTCGATCCCCGGCTGGGTCATACCAAAGACTTACAAAAATGGTACTAATAGCTGCCTTGCTTGGCATTCAGCATTAAGAGGTTAGTGTTAGGACTGGTCAGCCTGGTGTCAGGATAATGTGACTGGGTGGGACATCATGCTACATGTCTGCGGCTTGATGCCCCAGAGCTAGACATCACTATAAACTGCCACACTGCAGACATCATAGCATTATGACTGAAAAACTGTTAAAGCTACATTAAAAATCCAAATCACACACAAATCACACGCGTTTAGGACCAAACAGCCATCGTAAAAAGTCATCTGTTGTAAACCCAATGTTGATATTATTTTGTTCTGGGGGAGCAACAATAACTAGGATTTCAAGATGATGTGACAGTGGACATATTCAATATCAGATTGCCACCATTTCTATTTTGTACCAACTAGACATCATAATAAGTCTTCCGATGAAAGCACAACGTCAACTGGAGGAACCATCATGGAGAAGTAGTGATAATAAGATTTTTACGGTGGCCATTATGGCAGCCATATTAGAAATCAGATCAAATACATTTTTCCAACTAGACATCATAATAAAAAAGTCTTCTGATGAAAACCTCATGGCAATATTACTTTTCAATCAGGTCGAGTCATGAAGAGATTTTTATAAAGGACATTGTGGTGGCCATATTGGACATCACATAGAACCATTTTCATTTAGGACCAGCTAGACATACAGCATACAAAGTTATTTACAAAAACCCCATGTTGATATAACCTTCCATTCTTAAGGAGTGATTACAATACTTTCAGGATTCATTTACAATAGAGCTCACATATATTTTCAGAACCCCACACAATGTGGCAGTGGTGGAGAGAGAGTGGAAAGGGTTAAGAAAAAAAAAACACCATCTCTCCACGCATCCTGACAGAATTGCAATAGCTTTTATATGTGTATTGCTCTGCACTCCACACTGTCTTGCTGAATCATTAAGGATGACCACTACGGAGTGGACATAGTCTCTATCAGATGAGTGTGGCTTACTGTGTATGACCCATATATGCATATATATATATATATATATATATATATATATATATATATATATATATATATCACTGATTGCTGAAATGGAATTTGATTGTTAATCACTAATGACATATCTTTCTATGGGTGGTCTTCATTATTATCTCTTGAAATGTCAATCAATAATGCAAATCAGGAGCTCCACAGTGGTGTTGCCATCAGTGTGACAGCCATTAGGTGCAGTGGTGATTTGTAGTAGTTTATTGTTCCATCGCAGAGCGAAAGTGAAGGGGATTAAGCCCCCCCACCATGATGTGAGCTGTACCGTACTTTACATTGAAGGATGTAGTACTCGTGATGCAATTACATACTAATGCAACTCCACAAATAATAGTCCCTGAGAAAATAAGCTAAACACAAAGGTTTATCAAATTCAATGAACCAGGAAATATAGATCATGGTGACCAAATCTGTACTGATAGCTATAAAACTCCTGCTGATGTAATAACATATTAAGCTATGTGACTCAAATGACAATATGCAGGAGAAAATGAGTAAAATGCAAAAGTTAAACCATAATTTCTGGACTGTGAACTACTGGAAACAGTGACCTGATTTTAACTATTGACACACAGGACATATTTAGATACCAACTTACAAGACTCTACAAGTAACAGTGATTGAGAAAGAGACCTATATGAAAACCTTGAGTATTGAAACCAGACAGACCTGATACAATCTGACAAAAAGCAGGAAATAAATTTTTTAATGTTATAATATCATTCACATATGGTTTATTATTATTATTATTATTATTATTATTATTATCTCTTTTCTGCAAATTTCCATAAATATGCTATTTTATTTTTTTTTAATTTCCAATTTACTAAATTGCTAACTGTATGGACACCAGGGACACAGAGTCAATTTGTTAGAACAAAATCCCTTGGACTTGCACTCAAGATAAAACTGCCTTGCACAAAACTGCAAGAGTCAACTGTGACTGCCAAAATCATCATCACTATCTCTCACACTCCCCCTCCCCTCCCCGAAAAAAGACAAAAGTTAATTTGATCTGCTCACAATATGTATAATAACATATCTCTTACATTTTTGTTAACATGAACAGATGCAGATTTGATGGTCTCCAAAGGTTTCGTGATATCAAATAATGCCCTCTCTCTGGTAAGAAAATGCAGCTCAGCATCACTTATGGCTTTCATCTCTGGGTACTCTGTTGATAATGAATAAAAAGACCCAATAACAATTAGCAATAAACAGGATGGCAGCAAGGAATTTATACTGAGTGGACACCACTCCAGTAAAATGTAGTAAAAAACTTATAAATGTTGTGAGACAAGGTACCATAAACCATAGAATGTGTGATACCAAGATTTCCATAACTTTTTTAACATTTCTCCTGAAGCCAAGATATTTCATTATCTTAAAATACTTTTTAGACAGTTGGTTTGGGAGGCTAGGCTTCTTATAACCATGAATGGATTTAAAATATCTATAGTTTGAAACTTGTGTAACTGAATTTGTTCTGAAAAGATTTGAAGAATTCCACAAGTCTGGAAATTTACAACCTTTCTTAAGAGATTAAAAAATACCCTTTTCAATTCAATATATTATCACTGTACATTAATAACATTAATAACTATACAGCTAAAACTTCATTTTCAAAATGAAACCAAGAAAGATATTAAAAATCTCAACCTGAGGGAGAAAATATGAGCTGATTGGTAGAACTAATATCTGCAAGCCAAGCTCAAACTTAGTGACTGACGACAGACGTGCTTTATTCAATTTAATATGGTACATTTTGCTTTAATCTGGAGCATGTTTACCTTTCTTTTAGTATAAGATGTCATATTACCATGCCATGCCTTTTACCACAGTATCTAAGCATTTCCTAGGTCTAAGCATTGCTGAGAATCTCTGTCATGATGTGTCACATCTGAATGACCCATATCGGAAAAAATGCTCAAACTGCTAACATGTTTCAGTTCAAATAAATTCTCTATTCATGGTAAAATAAAATATAAAAAAAATTAATCTTACATTATAACTACGTGTAGACATTAAAGTACGTGATAAAATGCCATATCAAGATGCAATCCCTTTTCTGTACTTTTTAGTCATAATATCGTCCACGTCGTCAACAGGTCCTCTGCTTCTCATGCAGGATTAGTCACATGACTTAAAATCGTCAATAAAAAAATAAACCGGTATCTAACTTGTGGGGCACCCAACTCGTGAATTTCGCTTCAGTGTTCTAACATCGTGAGTATGAAGGCAAATTAACAAACCACATTATTTCTGATTTATAGCATGTGCTTTCCAGGCATGGACACTGCAACTTGATTCTGTGGGAAATAAAAATAGCATCTTCCCCAGTATGGGGAGAGTGTTAGCATTGGTTTCCTCCACGAATCAAGTGGAATAAAGTGTCGGTTGACATGGAACGCACACAGTTAACGGGGGGGGGGGGGGGGGGTAACTCACTCAATTTGGACGCTATGCCATTTTGACAGTGTCATAAACTCAGTTTTTAATGACATCTCAACCATTTGTTTATACACTTATCAAAATCAAGTCATGCAGACACTAATATTAAAAATCATATCATTATCAGTTGTAAATGTAACAAAGATACATACTATGAAAAAATGATTTTACTAATTATCTTTTTTTCCAATCAGTAAGTCCTCATAAATTTTTTATCAGCTATTATTACGAATAATTCAACTTCCCGCCATAATAAAAATTCAGTCTGCTACTCAACCCGTGTTACCCACGTGACTTACGACTGGTAACTGCATCAGTAACAAACTTGACAACCAGTTGCAATTTTAAAGGGTTTTATGTGAATCTGTCATTATATATATATATATATATATATATATATATATATATATATATATATATATATATACAGGGGCGTATTAACCATTAAGCAGACTAAACACGTGCTTAGGGCACCAGGGCCAAAGGGGGCACCACAAAGTTGAGAAAAGGGTGAAAAGAAAAAAAAAACGAATGCAGATTTGTAAAAGAAATTGATAAAACTAGTGCAAATTGATCATAATGTTCTGTTTCTTGATCAATGTGCACCCTAGGGTTATCTTCCCAAGTGTACGTGGAAAGGAGGGGGCACCAAGATTTGTCAGTGCTTAGGGCACCAGTGAGCCTTAATCCGCCCCTGTATATATATCATAATTAAATCAATATCCTCTATATTTTAGCCAATGAAAAAAATATTATCAGGATTTTCTTAGAAATAAGAATTTTTACTTTAGCAGCAAATTTTCAATCAGTCTTGAAAAGAATTTAGATAATTTTAACTTATTTTCGCTAAATTATTCTTTATAAATTGGTTTTATAACGGTAAGAATTACATTAAATGAAAATAAAACCTTTTCCTGTAACTGTATGCCTTGTGTCTGATTATTTACATTTTAAGAATACATTCTGAATGATGCAACCCCGTTTTAAAGTTCTAAAACCAGTACATTCAGTGATTCGCGCTTTGTATATTCACAATCTCAGTTAGTTATTGGAGAAAAAAAAGTCATACACAAAATGTAATAGTTTTATCATAAGTAGATAATTTTATTGTGATACCAACATGATTTTTCCAATTTGATGATTTTACCTTTTGCAACAAAATCAGTTCCAAAATGAAGATTATGAAAATATTTAAAGAAAGCTCTGCGAATAATCAGTTAAATATCTCTTTTTTTGTGGTAATTTTACATATAAAATGTCTTATGTGCTATTGATTTTTTCCCGCAAAATAGCTTTTCCACGGACCTTATGTACTATTTTGTCACAGTATGCAATAGACTTCTGTAAGGTTCGTCAAAGTGGGTGACGTAATAACGATCTTTACGACAATGTGTCATCTGGTTCAAAGCATCATAGGCGCGCATCTAAACATATTTTGGCCTACATCCGTAAAACTTAATAGCTGACCACTACATGTTTGCACACACACACACACACACCGCCCGAAAATAATTATGCGGTGGCCCCTGCAAAGCATAAGAAGGGTGTCAGGGAATATATCATTATCATTTGTTATTCATACTTTGATTTAAAAAAAAAAATATTGTTTCTCATGTAATGAGAGACATCACAAAGAAAACAAGTATATTTGTGAAAAGTGCGTAAAAACCTAGGATTGCAGGATATAACCAAAGAATATCAAGTGTGTGTGTGTGTGTGTGTGTGTGTGTGTGTGTGTTTACCTAACTGGCTTTTATAATTCGATTCGATGAGAGAAAGATTTAACTGTCTATAAGTTGTACAACGCATTCTACTTACCAACATTGCCGAATTTCTGCGCAGGCTCTACTTTACGCATCGCAAAATACGGGTCAAACCTAAAAGTAAATAAATATTTATTTTTTTAGATTATATTAACAGAAAGAAAAGATTTATTGCCTTTTGAACTTCGATTCTTCTCATATTATGATGTTTCTATCAGCGGTGTTTTTATGGAAGTGCGGGCCCGGTACAAAATGGGGACAATTGGCCCCCAAAATCTAATTTATATGTCAAGAAAGAAATTCTGTGAAATATTCGAAGAAAAAAATACATGCTTGTTTTATTTTTAAATAACATTCTTTAATTATAGTCTATTGTAAAGAAGCAAATAAATGCCCCCCACCCCCCACCCCCACTAGCTTGCGGGCCTTTCGCACCTCGCCACTCGCTAAGGCCGCTACTGTTGAATTGGTTTGACTGAAACTAAATGTTCAACTTTCATCAGTATTTACCACGAATAACTGTAGCACATAGAATCGTATATCTTACTAAAACAAAATCATGTTTCTAAATATTGTACAATGGAGCAACATAACTTTGAGTACACTTATAATAACAACTATTATAGGACTGCGGTTTCCCATCCACAATAGGTGGTACCTGATGGCGATGATCTCTGTTACAGTATGAGCTTAGATTATATTTCAGATAAATGTACCACAAGTAAGTAAAAGTAAAGATAATAGACAGAGATGAATCCATTATAAAACCTTTTTTTAAAAAAATGGTTTCAGTTGTTCCAGTGACGTATCATATCTATGCTAAGAATAAAAGCATCCCATCCTTCAAAATTACTAGCCTCGATAAACACAAAACAAAAATGGTCACCGAGGCATCCACCACCTGCGCAAAACTACCTATAACTGCAGACGTTGCTTAAACTAGTGTGTGGTGGTGGGCTGTGGGATGGGGGGATAATCCACTTTGAGGTCGGTTAAGGAAGATTAACAATGAAAAACATACCCTGGTTTACTTTTGGTGGGCCCAGTGAAATCCTCTTGTACCAAAATCTTGTGTATTGTACCAAGCTCGTCGTGAAAATGAAGGGTCTTAAAGAATATTAAATACAAGTAGTTTTATTTTTCGTCAAAGATGCATGTTCCGGTTTAGTTGACGCAAATTCTATAAAGTTTATATTATATTTATGCTAACAAAGACTAATCTCTCTCTAAAAAAAATAACAATTATACAAACTGCAAATCATCAAAGTCATGATCCAGAAACGATTCAATTTTATATATAATTCATTTCTTTCTTTTTTTCAAACGAGCTGCGGTATATGAAACATTTTTGCATAAACGAAATCTCATATACAGGACATATCAAAAGTATTCCTACGTGTAAAATATGTAAAATAAAAGACCCTGAAAAATATAATTACAAATACTTGAAATGGAAGTAGCCATTCTCACTGTTCAATAGTCACGTTATTTGAGTACAAAAGTTAAAAGGCTCTCTCTTTCATCAATGGATTTCTTTTTTCTTTTTTAAATTGCATTCGAAATATCGAGAAATAGTGATAAACTTGATAAAATAAATACAAATAGTCGATTTTTTTCAAACCTTTTCAAAGTTGGATTTCACATTTTCTACTTGGTGGTCAAAACTGGTTCGAGTTTTCTTGAACGCCTTTCCCTCTGCTGTTGGAAAGACAGTATAGTCGGCAGTGTGTGGGCCTGAAAATAAAGAGTTAACAGATATAAGTACAATTATGAATCTTCGTTGGTTGATGTATTCAATCCTAGCTTGCACTTGATTTTTTGAAAAGCGGGTGAAGCCTTTATTCAGATCAATAAGATTTAATTACGAAAGAGAAAGTTATATACAAGAAATATATTTTCATGAAGTATAAATGTCAGCAAGGTCATGAGTTTTGACTTCCTTCATGTCGATATCTTGATTTTAGTTCTCCTCATGATGTTGTTGGTCTTATGGTGATGGTAGTGGTGGCGGTGATTATGGTGATTGTGGTGTTGGTGATCATTTTAAAAAGAGATTTGTTCATCCACACACCTTCGTGTCCAACTTCCTCTGTAGTGTAGCTATAGTGATCTCCCTTAGTAGATACAGGTACCTGCAGTAGCAAATAAGCAACTTGTTAAATTATTGTATGTTGTTGCAATTGCTCGTTAAACAAGCGATAGGAAACTTTTTGCGAGAATGGTTATTCGTTAGTCTCTGCATTTACTGTTGTGCTGATAAGGTATTTAATTGAAATTACAGTAAGTGTAGCTAATTACGTTGTCATAGTAGTTTTCTTTTTTTTTTTACACTACTATAAACTACAAACTTTCAAACTACTACAAGAGTTTCTCTATGATAACCTCTCGAGCTTAAAAATATTCTTTTCACGAGGGTTAAAATAAAAAAAAAACGGGGATAATCATTTCACACGAATACCTGTAAACATTTCACCCCAGCGACAACAATAAATAATCCCCAATCTTAACATCACAAAGCTTATCTCCGTATTTTAATTTCTCATTGCGTCCTAAATACATTTCAACCACCAGTACCCGCGCCTCCATTACCGTCTCAATGTACAGAACATATTCTTTATAACAGAATGATCTAAACAAAGTAAAACTCTTCGATATATAAATCTGGCTATAGTATCCTATATACTCCCAATCTGCCCATACTACTTTATATATTTATACACACACACACACACACATACACACACACACACACAACTACTCTTAAACATGGATCGCCAAAATTACAACTCTTTGGTAATACTGTGCCTCATTAAAACAATACTCAGTAAATATATAACAATTTTGGTAATTGATTATATGGCATTTCAACTAGTTTCAACCAATATTTGATAGGTCAGAAAATATATACAGATTTTATACAGTTCTGGACTAATTCTATTTGAGCAAAATAGGGTTAAATTTCCCGTAATATAGTGTATGAGAGAGTCGAGTGCAATTCCGTCTGTTTTTGTTTATTGCGCATGAAAAGGCCTCATCGCGAGTTTGTCGAAAATCATGTCGGCGTATTCGTGAGGCTCAACAAGAAAAGTAAGATGCACTCGTTCTTCTTTTCGCTTTATTTCTTTTTTGTTCCTTGTTGTTTTATACATTTCTTCTTATACTTTCACTTTCAAACAGACTTTTAAAAAATTACATTCACGCTGTCTCTATTAATATATCAGCAATTAGCCCAGTCGAAAGCTGTATCATTATCGAATGTTACTTCACCTCGTCTTCCGAGTGAAGCTTGGCGGACAGAAGTCCTGCAATCCCTTTCTTTATAGCTATAACTTCGTCCGGGTCGTCCTCATCGTGGTACACTCGTAGGATGACGCCATGCTTCGTGATGACGAAGGAGAACCTAAACGGAGACGAGATTAAAGTTAAATGCAATACAACATCCATTATCCAACGCGACTGGTGTTTCCTCCCATAAATAAATTCAGCAGTTATATGAAAATACCTTTGTGCGAATCTATTGTTTGAGTTGTAATAAGCTAGGATTCAGAATTTTACATGAATAAAATATCCTTACTACATAATTCGAATTTAGATTTTTTAAAAATAATTTTAAACAGAATAATGGTAAACTTTCCAAACTATAAGAATTAACATTGTATTGTAATAAATTTAAAGTATGCACATTTGGTTATAGCGCCCCGTTTTAAGGAATTCTTAGATTTGTATGATTACTTGTGTGATTATTGGAATTCGGCGCCATGGAAATATTCCTTGCCCGAAATAATCAACCAATTATTAGGAGCAAACGTCACGGAGTGAAGTGTTAGTGACTTTCCATGATGCCATGGTTCACTAGTAGTGAATTCCGGCCAAAACCGAATGAATGTCCCTGTCGTAAGATAGTCCATATTAAAATCTAGTGGTGTACATTGGTGGTGTGACTGCAAGGGCAGTATTTACGGTAAGAAACCTGTAAATTACACAAGGGAATAAATAAGAAGGGACTTGGCCGATACCGTTTATGTCGCCATGGGGACAAATTTGGTGCAGTTATATTGGCGAAATGTGCCTGGAAAGCATGCATTGACTGGCATAAGGTGGCGGAGTTAAAATAGTTCCCAGTGTTGGGGATACTCATATATTTTCTAAGGCGTGAACGGTTGGCGGTACGGAAACATGATGAAGATAAAACATGCAGATGTGCGGTTGATATATATCTGGCAGGTTGTTTTATCTGTGGTCTTGCATTAATTAGAGTAAAATTTAGGTATAGAATGGACAAGTCGGGGTTTCTAATTTACAACTGAAGTTGTATGGAAGTCTTTGGAAAGTTGGGGTAAAATTATGACTTCTAGCGAGAATCGCGCCAGGGTTTGACAACCGCTCGGTCAAGTAAATACCCATGTGCGTGTAACAGTATTGCCTGTTCTTTCGATTTGCGCGGTTTAATTGTTATGCGACTTTAATTTGCAGATTCTGAAGAGTCGTATATTTTAATGCTATTTCAGTTTACCTGCTGTAAACGTTTTTGGTTAAGGGAGCGTACGTCAAATGTTGGATCACTGATGTATTGCATTACGTTAAAGAAACACACAGCTAACGAGCTTTATAAGGACTGCCAGTCCTACAACCGTAAATCCCTAACAGTTCTCGGCTCTATTTCAGACATACGGCTTTACAGCAAATTGTATTAATTAAGATTCTTAATATACCAAAAGTAAAACATTGTGTTCATAAATTAGTAATGGGGCATTTTGGAATAAATAAAAATTATACATTACTGATTGAACGCTCTTTCTACCTCTATATATATATATATATATATATATATATATATATATATATATATATATATATATATATATATATATATATATATAAGCTTGCCTATGTATCTGTCCGTCCGTCCGTCCATCCATCCATCCATCTACTCATCTATCTACCTACCTACCTATATACCTATCTACCTATCTATCTTTCGATCTATCTATCTATATATCTATATATCTATCCATCCATCCATCTATTCATCTATCTATCTACCTACCTACCTACCTATCTACCTACCTACCTATCTATCTATCTATCTATCTATCTATCTATCTATCTATCCTAGTGAAATTCTTTTTGAAGAACTAAAGTATTAATTTCCAATATTAGACCATATTGTGCGTAATTATGTGAAATATAATAAGTTATTATAAAGGCAAATTTCAGGAAGATGAGCGCCGGAACTGTCTCAATCATGTATTTGGTACAAACTCGAAGTGGAATTTCTATGCCCTTACTAAACATAAAGCAACAGTTCTTAATTTTTCCAAACAAGTTTAGATAAATGTACCAAACAAGTTTAGATAATCGTACCAAACAAGTTTACATAATTGAAGAAAAAGCAACAAATGCTCTTACCAGCTGGAAAAATCGAAGTCATGGCCTCGAACATCTGTCGAAAGAAAATAAAACAAAGCTATAGTTATATACGGCAATTATTACATTTAATAAAGATGACACCAAAGGAAAAATGTACCCCAAAGTTATTAAATTCAAGCTAAAGTGATTTAAACTTAATTATGGCACTTGTGGAACCTTAAATATGCAGCCGACTAACTTTCCTTGACTAGTACGTGTGACCACTTATCCACGAAGTAAACAAAGGGAGGAGCTTAACGTAAATAAACAAATAAAATGTAACTCAACCTATAGAAAATACGATACATGCGTCTTAAAAACATTAAGACACAATGTAACGATGCATCGTTTATATTTATAACACGGAAAATGACAAAGAACCGCCTAATATTTATGACTGACGATAGCACTTCATACATACTGAGTATTACATGCAGTTTTAATAAAAACTATTTATTTATTTCCATATTTGTCAGATTCGAGGAATAGGACTTAGTTTGGTTTTTACGATAGAGCAAGTAAAATATACTATTTTTTTAGTGCAAAGGCAGCTGGAAAAAAGTGCCGTGCCTACTGACACAATACGGTAGCTCAACCAGGGCTGATGGCATGACAGGATTCGAAGCCGGACCCTTTCGATCGGGAATCTAGAATCCTGCAAGTCTACCTTTAAGCCACCAAAAGCACGCGAAATATCCTTGTATTTGAATAAAGATTGTTGCACGACATACTTTCGAAATAATTTCTAAGGCCGACATCTCTGTCTGTCTGTCTGACTGTCTGTCTCTCTGTATATAAATAAATAAATAAAAGTGTGTGTGTGTGTGTGTGTGTGTTACTACGAACCGTACAATTACGACGTCAAGACCCGGGTTACGAATGTTGATTATCAGTCAGGGATTACAAATGAGATAATACATTGGAGTTTTTCTCAATATATTTGTCATTGGCTTATCAAAGTAAACAATTAAATGTGCATTTATTCCCTCTTTTCAATTTTGCCTATGTTTCGTTAAATAAGAAAAAAAATGTGCGTATATGAATTGGAATTGAACTCAAAACCTTTTGAAATTAATTCTTTGAAAATGTATTATGTACCATAGAGTCTGGTTTATTTCGTATTAGCATAAACAAGCACCTGCCTGAGGAATTTAACATCGTAATTTGTTACAGACTACGTCCGACCTTCTTTTTTCACTTTATGTAACTTTACAGCCAGGACCGAGGCTTGATAAGATAACAGTGAAAGAAAACAAAAACAAAGCTACATTTTTCGCTCAGATTTCAAAATTGAGTGTGATGCAGATAGGCTTTGTCATTTTTATTTTCTGTCCTCTTCAGAAACAACAGTCCTTTTATTTAAACAATGATAACATATCTGCGACTCCATAATTTGCAAACCAAGAGACATTAGTATCACTCGACTCGAGAACTCAAGACGATTGTGTTGACCTTCCGGCTCACATTTAAGCATTTTATTTTTGATAATCCTAACTCAGGCGGTCAGGAATAAAGTCGACATTGAGTGGTGAAAGACATGGTGTTGTACCAGGAAAGCAGAATCCATACGAGTCTCTTATAAACATTGTAATAATCTGCTTAAGGTTCTTAATTTGAAAGTTAAATCTACAACGCATATTTCGTTTAGTGTCCGGACGATATCACCTTTACAGATATGTTTACATACAGCAAAGAAAATTTAAAACAAAAAAATATATATTTTTCCTTCATGTCTTTATGAACGAGTAAAACGGTTGTAAAAGTCGAGCAAAGATGTATTAAATATGCTGCAATATGTATTGAATAAATCAATACCAGATGTCCAAGCTATTACATACGTGATCAAGGAAAAGAAAAGCATGCACATTTACAGTGAAATAGAAAGAGACAAACAGATGCACGATCATTTATGCATATAGATAGAAATAACGACTGATAAAACGAACGCTAAGATGAACAATACTAAAAGACAGTCAGAATTCTTGTTTGAATTTACTTAGACCACTGAATCCATTAAGTGGCCCTCTACTAGAATAGTATTACGTAGATCATTGAGTCCATTTAGTGGCCCTATACTAAAATAGTATTACGCAAATCGTTGAATCTATTAAGTGGTCCTCTACTAGAATATTATTACTCAAATCACTGAATCCATTAAGTGGCCCTATACTAGAATAGTATTACGCAAATCACTGAATCCATTAAGTGGCCCTCTACTAGAACAGTATTACGCAAATCACTGAATCCATTAAGTGGCCCTCTACTAGAATAGTATTACGTAGATCATTGAGTCCATTAAGTGGCCCTATACTAGAATAGTATTATTCAAATCACTGAATCCATTAAGTGGCCCTCTACTAGAATAGTATTACGTAGATCATTGAGTCCATCATGTGGATAAAACAGCATATTATTAACAGGTGAGCAACGCAAATAAACACAACGCACCCGTTCACCCCAAGAGTGACGTAAACAAGCCTTCGGAACGTTTACATAGATATTAAGAAATTTAATCACTGTATATAAAACGTCAGTGATCATAAAGCAACAGAACTATTCTCTATGTGTGCGTGTGCGTGCGTGTTTCTTTGTGTGCTAAGGATAACAATGCATACAGTTAGATATAATAGGTATTTTTATTGTCACCAATAATACGTTAAACATGTGCAATAGAGAAAGTGAGACTATTTTACATTATATCGATAGTTTGGTCTGGAATAGCGATTGTTAACTTTAAGTAATACCACCAGCACTCTTGCATTGTTATGCTTAAGACGAGATAAAGAATGATTGTAGTCCAGATTTACAGTCTATGGACTTCTTTGAAAACAGGTACTTGCATAAATCAGGTAGACTGTGTTATGTGGTCGGTTCGGAATTTTACTTCTTAGAGGCGTTACCTTAAAGAATCGTTAAAGTTTTAAAGCAACCTTTACATACTAGTAAATATAATACGCAAGATATCATCCTACCAGGCTGTCCGATCGGAGAGAACTGGAAGCCATACACTCTTAATAGAAGCTCTTGGCTGTCCGATAATTCCTGGATGTTTGTGTAGCTGATCTGTCAATGAGAATATTTTGTATTCATTATAAATACTATGTGAAGTGAAAAAAGGAGAGATATTAAATGATCTATGAGCTTTGCGCTGAGCGATGACATTAAACATCGTTGAACTTTACAAAAACAAAAGGAGCCAGCCCAAGAGTTTTTGGCACCCTAGACGAAATATGAGTTTGGCGTCCCCCCCCCCCCCCACACACATAAACACACACACACTACTTTGGCGCCCGTTTAAGCCTGGCGCCCAAGGCGACCGACTAGTTGTATGTATGGTAGTGCTGGTCCTGATAATGCCTCCATAGCTAGGCAAGCATGAGTTGTTACAAAGTAAACATTTAAGGAAACACATTGATCTTAGAGCTGAATATTCCAGAGAAAGAATATGCATGATATTACTCTTAAAAGTCAATAATAATAATAATAATAATAATAATAATAATAATAATAATAATAATAATTATTATTATTATTATTATTATTATTATTATTATTATTATTATTATTAATAGTATATTATCAATAGTATTATTATTATTATTATTATTATTATTCAGTATGGTTATCCATCACCTCAAAAGTTTAAAATGTTTATATAGATCATGTAATTTTTTGTATAACAACATATATTTCTCATGTGTTCAGCTTTTCGCATTTTGTTGCTCTTTATATTTATATACCTATTTATTTATGTATAAAGTGATCATAGTATTTTGCTACTTTTTAACTGACCTTTGCTCGAAGAATGAAATTTCCAACACTGATGACGTCAGCTGTAGCATTCAGTCGGTAGATGTATTCGTATCCAGGCCGGAAGTTTATGAAACCGCTTTGCACTTGCGTCAATACACACAAAAGACACACATGCAGAACCCACCAGCGGCCGAGATTGCCGCATTTCGCCTCCATGACCGCTTTCTATGCTTCACAGCATAAGGTTCGAGGTCTCAATACTTTGGTTTTGCGAGAAAGAAAAAAGACAAGTATAACTTCTCCTAATAACTGAGAGTTTAATATTGAAGACAAGAGTTCTTTAAAAAAAATTGTATAACTTGAACTTTAACCTTTAGGAAATTATTATATGCGATTCAGATGTGTTATTTTAGATCAGTATTTTCATTTGAGTACCATTCGACATAAAGATGGACAGTTACGTACATGCAAACAAACTGTGCACACATACATGCATCTATTTACGCATTCATCCATACAGAGCGACACAAGACAGGTAGGCAAAGAAACTGAGAACGCTATGTTAATGCAGCCAGATATATATATATGGGGGCATTGTGAGCTGCAATCTTCAAATAGCATTACTCTGTAAGTGCTGTTTAAAGGTTTTTCCTTTTTTTTCTTGAATTCTGGCCAGAACGTACAGCTTGTCTCTTTCAAAATTTATTGCTTTCCTTGTCCATTTAGTTACGTTTCTCAGTCACCAGAAGTAATAGAAATAAACAGTTGTTGTAGCGGTTATTAAAATAGTTAATATGGTGTTATTGGAATACACCTACAGGTCCTAAAACCCTGAACTATGGATGAAACACGCACAGATTATTAGGTTTGTTATTTATATTCTTATGCTGTTTTGCGACTATGACATATTTTATATGCGCAGGACTGATTACTATGTGTATAGCAACCAACAATCATTATTGAATATATATAGTATCACAGTTGTGTACATTTTTTTTCATGCACATACTAAAGAGAGACCTTTCTGAATACGAGTCTACTTCGCTTCAAGAAAAATAAAATTGATTGGAGGTCCTTTTCTTCTTACACCAATGGTACAAAACATCATTCAATACTGAGTTTTGAACATTAATTACGTTTTTGTTTCTTCGAAAAGTTGCATAATCAACAAATGGACGGCAAATAAGACTCTAGCATAATGTTTATACTAGTTCCACATTTTTTGCAACATGAACATATGCAAAAACAATTTAAAATTATGAATATATTTGACCGATAAATGTACTTTAGAAAATAGCCGAGCCCTTATATAAAATGAGAAAGAAACCATTTTTAACATTAAACATTTAAACTCAACCGAATTGTTGACAACAGAATGAATAATATAGAATATAAAAATATATTCCTTATGTATTATCAGATATTCACAGTTAAACCTGATTACATCTAAAAACACAATGATATCAAATATATTGAAAGAAAATATCTTCTGGAATTGAAACCATCTCGCTGAAAAATGATTTGTATCCCTTTATTTAAAAAACATAAATGTTCACTTACCAGGAGTATGTGTCTGTAATCCAGTTTCAGGATTGTGAATGTTTTGCGATTAGGTTTGTGGAATATACTTGTGATGGCTGAACAGCTGATAAGGGTGGGCTGTGACTAAACATATGCCTCGAGAACCAGACCAATACCGCTTTATCGTAATCGACATGTTCATGCAAGTTTGTAGTATTTACTGCATGCACCCGAAGAGAGAGAGAGGGTCGGTCACATATATTTGATAAAGTAATCTGCATACGTGTTGTCATTTTGGAGAACCAAAGGTCTATTATATTGCCTAGATTTCTCACGAATACGTAGGGAACCATGCAGATATATATAATGTTAAACGCATACCGAGCGAATCAAACACATGCGTTAGCGTGGCTTGATAGTCAGTGTTTTCCGTTAGTTCCAAAGACCTGAAAAGAACAGTCACTGTCATCTGAAAAGTTCTTAAACGAGCAAAAAGCTAAATTTATTTTGTTATAATCATATAATTACAGCACATCATGAAACTCAAACTTGACACTTGCATGGTTTTTCTCTTGTTTCACATTTGTATGACTTAATAATAAGCATTTTTAGCCGGATATTAGATCTTCACGCCATGCAATATAAACAAGACCCCAAAACATACTAAAAAGAATTATTTCTGTCTCAAATTACTAAACACGTGTATCTAAAAATATTAAGATAATTCCTCTTGTGAAGAAATTAAGGATGGTCCATTTTGTGAAACTAGTCTATGCTGACACAGAGTCTCGTGAATAATGTACATTATGACGTCTGCTCCTAGAAATTGGCAAATTACTCGTGCTGAGAAATATTTTCCCAACACCCGTTCACCATTATCAACGAATAATCACTTATATCTAACGAATCTATAAAGGAAACGCAAATGCAAATAGCACATAACACATGTTTATTACAATAACTCCATTTTGTCGACCATGCCCTATACATATTTAATTACCTTGTTCAAAAGAAGAGATAGTTCGACAAGTCGCGATGTCAAATCCCTACGCATTTTATTATTTGTTACTCCCATTCATCCATGCCATGCACCACCTCTACTCAAATAAAACCCACCCACCATGGATAGTGATGGATAGTAACTAAATTATTTGTCTTCATGCTAAATTATACTGATTATACTGATTAAATGATTTGATGTGGGGGAAAAAGGAAAAAAGCTGAGACGTATTCTCCAAAACTGGCTGGAATTTATCAATCTACATATGTCTCAAATGATGGACTCTCCATTTCTAAGCACTTTTGAAATGGATCGTTATCTATAGTTTTTCTTTTTCATGTTTATTTCTTAATTCATTTTTTGTTGCACAGTTTTCGGTACGCTCACTGGGAACCGTTACTGGTAGAAAGATTTGGGAGATTCTTTTTAATACCATCAAGAGAAACAACTCAACAATCGCTATTCATTACGTCCCTTTGTACTCGGGATTGTTCGTGTAAGAACGACCGACCCACAGATGCTCCTGGCAAGCTTTCTCACATGCCCACAGTGGCCGAGCTTGAGACTCTAATCGACGCAGATATTGCAGTGATCGGTAAAGGGGAGTGCTTTAGATCATTAGGCCACCCGGGGCCTCGGCAAGACTATTAAAACATCAGTATACCCAAAATACTGAAACTTCAAAATTGTGCCAAAACCCCCATATTTATTATTTGTAAACGACCAGTCATACAACAATCATGAATAGATAAAATAATGGACAACTGCATTAGGAATGATTTAAATCTACATTATTTGGTATAATATTCTTAATGTGAACAATTAAACATTTTACAGAAATGTGAAGAAAGAAAAAAAAACGGATTTTGTTTAGAATATACATTTTTTTTTTTTGTAAAATAAGAAAGAGGCGCCTCACAAGATATCACTTACTTTTGAGTGTTGTATCCTTTACACCTTTTCTAGTATTTTAATAATTGACATGCGGGAAAACGACAACAGTTATTTTGCCTGTTAAGAGCCTGGTATAAATTCTTGTAAGGTTATCAAGTTGTGACTTTGAATCAAGATACTTTCTATAACTTTTCTGAGTATCAGTTCTCTTTAAATTTATTTTTATTGACAAACATAGATTTAAGAGTCACTCTGGTCTTTTTTTTGTGCAAAATTAAATAAATAAAAGATTAATATTATTGCCAAAGTTTCGTATTTTTCTCAGACATCATCAAAAACTGTAGCATATCACTATTTCCTGCATTCGATTCCGTTTTATTTTAATACTAAATAAAAATTGAAGTTCAACAGTAATTGCATATATGTATTAGAGCAGGAAGACAGTTTTTAAGCGATATGTTGGAAACCTTTCTTGTCTGCAGCTTGATATGTCATTTGACTTCCATGACTATAAAACTACACAGTAGTAACACACAGCCAACGCGGGGTGACGCTGTGACCAAAATCCGAATAAGAAAAACAACGTAGCAGTACTAGTTGCATTTGTAACAGCTTTTGTAGTACTAGTACGATCATTATCAAGCCCAATTTGTTCGCTACATCTGTCTTATGGCGTAAAAAAATCGGGCGCAGATGATTTATAATTTGGCTTCTGAACGGAGGTAGGGGATGAACCAGGGTGGGGGATCTGACTCTTTCTTTAACACCTGCGTAAGCATATTAAGATGCCTGTTTTACACATGATGTATGACAGTAATTATATGGAGTGTAGAATGTGGAAGTCAAGCGACATACCAAGTTTTAGGCAAGAAAGTTGTTGATAGATATATGAAATCATATTCAAGCTTTAAAAGCGTAGAAGCTGAGAACATTTAATGTTAATTACCTTTTGCTTGTGTAGCTTGTGAGGTACTTAGCTATTTCCTTCTTTTTTTCAAGTATACGGAACACTCTTAAGAAGTCTGAAGAATCAATATCATTGACATCAGACATAGCTGAAGATTCGGTAATATCATTGACAATAGACTTGAAGATTCGGTAATATCATTGACAAGTGACGGAGTTGATGATTCGGTAATATCGTTGACATCAGACATAGATGAAGAATCCTGTCAGGGCAAGACTTATGACAATTTGACGGATGTGTCCCCGCATTTCACAGGGGCCCGGTGCGTTAGTAATAATTAAAAAATATATATCCATAGAGAGTAATTTTAAGCGATGGAAGAAAATTTTAAGTTCAATATCATATAAAACTTATTTAATTTTTTTTCTCCAAATGCCGTGCTCACAGGGGGCTCCTCGCACGTAAATTCAGGGGGCCCCCGCCAAAATGATCCAAATCGGACCCCGCGTTTGCTATGACCGTTACTGATTCCTGAATATCATTGACATTGTACATAGCTCAAGATTCGGTAATATCGTTGACAATAGACAGAGTTGAAGATTCGGGAATATCATTGGCAATAAACAGAGTAAAAGATTCGGTAATATCATTGACAATAGACAGAGTTGAAGATTGTGTATTACCGTTGACATCAGACGAAGAAAAGCAAATTATATTTGCATGACACTCTCGTATATGTTGCGGAATCAGCTGCAACTGTTCGGCAAGCTGTACTTAGTTTCCCCTATATAACTACTATAGATAATATATAAGTAAAGTACGAGGAAGTGAGTCTTAAGTCAGAGTTTTTTTAAATATAATATAATGAAAATCCATCAATCTACTTTCTTGAACAATACAAATTAATAAATCTTCCTCCAAATCATCCTTTACAAACATTTTACGAAAACGCTTCTTCACATACTATAATGAAGAGTCATACAAATTTTCGGTTTTATTTATATGTCCTGGTGTAAAAGCAATACTTCATTTCACATCCCTTTTGAGAGAAACACGAGGTATTCAGGTCGAGTTTTATAATAATCTTCATTGATGTCTTCTTCATAGCATGATATTTCTTAATAAAATTAAAAAAATCAGCTAATGATAAAAAATAGAAATGTTTCATTGTATTCTAACTTTACGAATTCGGCTCAGAAAGGAACACTTAAGGTGACATAAGAAACTCTATTTTCATACCTACATAATGCAATAAAAGTTAAAACACACATAAATGCACACATACACACTGAAGTACTATCACAGTTTATTTATACGAATTTGGCGATCAAACGTAGTTTTTATGTTGGTGTATTTCGAGATTTTTTGGTTTTTTTTAGCAATTAGTCGTGAAGATACTATATAATAATGATTCGGCTTAAAACACACCACCTTCCACGAAAATATGAAATTAAGCGTAGACTGAGAGAGTTAGTTAATATAACCAAGAAAGTGCCCATAAATATTGTATGGCTTATAACTTTGTAATGTCAGCAAGGCACTGTTTGAATACCGTTTAGCTTATTTATGCATTCTATGGGTCCGTATTGATCTCTAATTTCCTTATCAGATTTGAAAAGATTTCTTCCGGGCCAACTGAGAGTGTGTACCTGTGTTGTTAATTCACACAATTGTAAATTTTCTGATATAGGGGTTTATGTTATAAAGCATTTTATCTCACAGTTTTAACTTTTATCTTAACGCTTTTAAAATTAAAACGTATGATAAATCACGTGTTGGAGAAGCAAACTGACTGAAAATATATGTGAAATGAGAGTAGCTTGTTTTTATGCTAGACTATCACAAATTACTGCCGAAGAAAAATTCGAGATCAGTCATATAAACTGCTAGTTTTGATTTCATTAATACTTGTATTGCATCATGCAAGATAATATTCTGTTAACTTATTTAATGACAAACTGTACTTGATTCATTATTTTGCAATACAATTTTTAATATATAGAAACATATATATATAATGATAGAATAATACACCTTTATGGTATAATTAAAATTCCTTAAATAACAATAATATGTAAGGTGTACCCTGTGGTTGGCCATATTTGCTCAAAATGTATATTTGCGATTCGATTACATAAAGCAGACCTCTCCCCTTGAAACCATACAATTTCTTCTAGTTACATTGACCAAATGATCAAGCTGTTACACGGCACGGTATAATCCTATGACAGTCTCGATTCTTATGGCATTTACATTTTAAATCTGACTGCTTGATCTCACATAATTGAAGTTCCTGATTCGTTAATTTGTTTATTTTACGCTGGGCTGCGAATTACTGGAAGGAAATAATCTTGATAAATCACTGGATTGAAATAATATCATATTTTCTCACTGCCCGTCAACAGACACGGAAACATTAAGACCAAGAAATTTTAAGTTATTCTGGAGAGGTAAGTATAACATTTAATTTACTTTCTTAAGGTGATATTTTAACTTTGAATTGGGAAGGAGAATTATGTTACTGCTTATACTGTATGTGCCAATAGTCACAAAACACAGCAGAACATAAACGGTGAACCGCCAAAATCGCACGGGATCCAGTAAGAATTTTTCTATTTTAGCCTGTTATACATACATCTGGTCAATACGTTTCAGCATAAAATAAAAAGAAATTTTGCTTGCTACGAGTAAATAACGGATATTTCATTACCCACTCTATGAATTTTATCCATTTTTCACTTGTTTAAAGCAAATATCATATATTTCCTTAGTATTTGAAGAGTAGATGTAATTTTTAAGGAATAATAATTTTTCTGACGCTTTTGTTTAATTAGTATATCATGCCTTCTCAATACGTTCGAAAGAATGTCAAGGACAAAAACACTTATTTGTGAGTACTGATATATGAATTATAGCACAAACCCAAATAATAAAAAACATTTGGAAAAGCATGTAAAACACGTAAATAGCAAAAACAACTACGAGTAAAACTTCTCAAAACGTGTTATTTTCCGTTAGAACAAAAGTACGCAGATTGCTTATATACACAAATGGAGAGAAATATCAGTGCATACGTAAGCAGCATAAACTGCATTTATCGGACCAAAATTACCTTATTAGATGAAATGAACATGTTCTATTAATGCTTACAATACATCAGCAGAAACAAAAATCGTGTCACGCTTTCCCTATGTTACTTACATCATACATATGATACGTATTAACAATATGTGAAGGTGGTGTCAGTAACATCGATGGTGGACATGGACATACGCAAAACAGAACAGAGCCTTTTAAAGTTTCAAAGGCCTTTATTTGTACAGTATGCAAATAACTTGTCCATTTATTTCATACTGTTTTAATGCTGAAGTGTTTTTGATCATTGGATTGTGTGTTGTAGTTCACGACATACCAATTGTGATCTGTACGTATCTAAATTTTATAAGAGTACTGGTTTTATTTCCTTGCCCTATTTTTATTTCGCTAATTTGAAGGTTGGGTAGAAATATTTCCGAATTTATTCTTACATTGTATTCCTACGCAACACCTTTCCTTGTAGTTTGCCAAATATTTCAATAATATTTTAAAAACTTGATTGAACTTGCGTATTCTTTCTTCTTTCCAGACAAATTTTAAAATCGTCTTAAAGGATACTGCATTTGCGTCCGAACCAACTTTAGATTTTCAACATTTAATGGTGAAATTAGGCACAAAAATGTTAGTAATAAAACACAGCAATTAAATTTGGAAGAATGAGTAGTGATAATGTCCATATTCTTTAACATTCAAATTACTGGAAACATTAGTAAGTCTAATGCATGCTAAAATCATCGGAAATAAATTCTCTAAAGTACTTAGCAGCGTACACAGGCCCAAATGACATATGCTTTAAAACTAAACAAGATTGAAGGTTTATCCGAAGCGTGCTTGTTCACTATGATTGAATAAGCACTGAGTGACATTTCTAATATATTTTAAGCTATGTAGCTTACGTTTTGACAGTTTTAATTGTGACATAAAGATAGCAAAAGGTAACATATGCTAGGCTGAAGTGCACTTTGGATTATTTTGGTTATATATGGTGCTTTGATCTATCTATCCATTCTATATATGTCTGTATGATGTAAATAAGATTCAATGGTTGGGCATCAACCATTGATACAGAATACTGAATAAGAGACCCATTAGTTACAATACAAATTACTTGTAAAAATAGTTTTTCTGGCGTAACGTCAGAAGTGTGTGTGTGTGTGTGTGTGTGTGTGTGTGTATATATATATATATATATATATATATATATATATATATATATATATATTCTTTTATTGCTTTGGCGATGAAAGAATCATAAAACTTGGGCTATAAGTTCTCTTCTTTGTATAATATAATCCTGGTTTTGGACTCGAGTCAGCGATATATCAGACTCGTGTCAAACTGTATAAATGTTTCTTGCAGTATTACACTTATACCTTAAAGTTATGCATAAGAAAATATATAATTCCCAATCACAAGGGCTTGTCGACATTGAGCATTTTGATCCGACACACGATTTATATTACTTCAGTACGTGTAGTGTTGAAAAAAATAGAAGACTGTAAGGTATTAGGTTAGACATTGTGACTGATTCTTTAATATAAAAGCAGAATAATTTGGCGAAAATTATACCCTACGTTTGCAATGGTTCAGTCCCTAAGACACCGATTCTGAACAGGGTTAGATATAAAATGTTCAGTGTGACCAGAGATTGTGACTGAATTGAAAATATTACGTGTGTCAGACATTCAAAATCAAATTTCATCTTAGAAATTAAATATGTAACATGTAATTGCTTAATTATTATATCAAATGAACATTGGTTCAAATATCCAAACGTTTTGTACATTTCGATTGAATAACTGAGTAAATTCCGTTAAATTAGAAACTGCTGACGAGTTACCAAAACATTTCTGCTCATATAAGGAATACATTCTTTAAAACAATATTTTTCTCACTGTACTCTTTAGAATTTTGTTATTATTATTGTTTGGTTGTTTTTGTTGTTTTTTTCGGGGGTAAGTTATTCCATTACATGACATCTGTTGTGACATATTTCTGAAAATATTTGATGAGCAGCAATTATTTAATTAGCATTATGCAGGTTTTTGTGTAACAGTATAGGTCGTAAATACTGTAATACTTCTAAATGTCGTTTTTGGGCAAACAAACAAGAAAAAAAGCCAGATCAGCATGTCTTTCACAACATTTTCGAAAGAAACAAACACTTGATGCGAATACGCCGAGTTTTCCGCTTGGTAGTGTTTGCCAGTATAAGAGTATTACCTTTCAGCTACTCAGTGATAATCTTGTCAGGATTATCGATAAGCCTCAGGAAAAAGAAATCTCCGCTCTGATTTATATCGCCGTTATGCTTGATTGAAGTCCTTTATGTTTGATTGAAGTCCGGTTGCTTTGACCTAAAGTAAACTTATGACTCGTGATCTTTCAAGAGATTCCATAATTTGTATCTTTCCTACGGATCTGGCTAGCAACGGTAACTCAGTGGTAAGCGCGATGAAGCTGCAACCGAACTTGAGTTTGTTGGAATCCTGACTAAATTAACCAATCGGCTGCTGTACTGAGTTTGTATGTAAGGCAGTTTGTACCCATAACCTGGGCTTTATAATGCCTTTATGTCTTGTTGTGCCGTTAAAAATCAAGCAAGCAAACAACAAATCTTAAAAAAGCAAGCAAACAGCAAGCCTTAAAAACAAAACAAGAATAATATATAATATCTCATACAATTAAAATTAATTAAATCACACCTGCTTGAAAAGAAACATTGGATAAGGTGGGAAGAATCAACAATCAGTATAAAATGTTCTATTCTAGCTTGGTAAGCTTATGCATATTAATATTTTGGTATTCAAATTAGGTTTTGTCTTCTGTGCAAAACGGCACTTTACGGTTTGATAAAAATAGTTAAATAAAACATATTAACAACTTTGCCCTGTGTCTACATGTCACTATTACTCTTGTATGCCAAGTAATCGGTCTGGTCTAAATGAAGGACACAGTAAAATCCTTTGTAATTCTGCCACGAATCCCTGATAAAATTAAATATTCACCGTGGTTGACCTCGTGAACTTTTTGTTTGGTTTAGAGACCGCTCGACTTGAAATTAGATATGTTTCACATTCAGTATGTATTTTTCTAATTCTTTTATTATGTGTTGGTACATTTTGTTTGCTGTAGAATTAGGTCGACTTTCGGCAGAAGAGAGATGATATGGAAAATACATTCGATAAGATTTTTTCTTTAATCGCTCCGGAGGCACACATTAGTTTGACGTCTTCAATACCAAAATACTACGCCGTATTCAAACGCTGCGTTTACAATCTCTAATCATGTTATGACGACCTATCATATCTCGAGAGTTGATGTTCGATTAAAAAAATATTTGTAATTTTTGTACCTGACAGAAAAACAGATTTTATCATAAAAAGCGCGCTCGTTTCATCTAATATCAACTTTGGACCGACAACCCTGGAATCGTATTTACTTACACACACATACATACATACATAGTTCTTACAAATATATAGTTCAACAGATAGATTGAAGCACAATAACTAAACAAGCCAGTGCGTTGGTCCAACTTATTTTACCTCTTTATCGCAACTAAAACTGTCAGAACGTAAACTGCACAATTTTAAATGTCATTCAATAAGTAGTTAACAAACACACTTCTGATAAACACTCAGTTTTGTTCCACTTAAAAAGCTCTCATTTCGACAGGTATACTCTACAAAGTAATCTGGTGTACGTAACAGTGATACAATTTTATATCGGACATACTAAAATTTCCAGTAATTTGAACGTTAAATGGATATTTAAATTATAATTTCTTTTTCTTCATAATTTCGTCGTTATTAATATTTCTTTCCAGTTTTCTATTGTATTCCACGAACTGCGTACAATGCAAATTTTAGTTGGTTCTTAATGCAATGACATTCAAGATGAAGTAATAATACGTTTGGGCAGAAATGCGAGTAGTCAGGCTGAATCTAATTTTCAGGATTTATTAAATATTTGAAAAATATTATTTTCTACAATATAAGAACAGTCACAGAAAATATCTGCATACAGGCATTATTTAATAAGTATACAAAACTAAAAATAGAACACTTATAAAGTGTTGCTATAGACCGGCATTAGCTGTAAGTCTAACTGGTGCGACAACAAGAACACCACCTATTAAAAATAATATTGGTATTAAAAATGCATGACATTAACTATTGTTTTACTTAATGTACTACAAGAAAGAAAAGCTCTGGAACTTTTAGAGAGCCAGGGTTTGTTGACTTTCTAATACTGTCCACAAGGGATGCTACTGACTTGTTTTACTTCCTATTACAGTATATATGGTGAGTAATTTGTCTGATTATATGTAACCCATAGACTGGAAGTTATTTAAAATATACTTTTATATGGGACAGATTCCATCTTTGAGAGGCTCAACTTTTCAACACTCTCCCAAAATGTTTAAATGCGTGTAATACGTGTAGAACACAAGCTTGCAGATCGCCTAGTTGCATACATGGAGAGAAATATCAATAAATATATCAATAAATAACTACGCAACATAAAATTGCCCTTCTCTGATCAAAAGGGCATTATTACATGTAAAAGAATTGCTCATGTTTTTATCCATTTTTTTATGAAAATTATTGTATCAGCGGAACAAAAATAGTCTTGTCCTTCGTTCCCAAAGTAGCATCTGTCGATCGGTTCTTTTAAAATTACATATATGTTGATTGAAAAGTGATAAAATTGTTATGTGGTTTACCGATTTTGGTGCAAAAGTTTAAAGACTTTTGAAGTGTACCTTATTTTAGTGTCCGTAAGATTTTTTTCTTTCTAAGAACTTCAGAAATTCATAACTTCACAATAAATTTAATTGTCTTTTATTCTGTAAATGTAAGTTTTTGAGGCAGCCTATAAATTTTTCAAGAACACTCTTCAATGATGTGCGATCAATAGCTTTGAATAAAAGCCAGATCTGGGACGAAAATGTCCATGGTGCAGTCTTACTTTGGTACACCACCATCCAGTTGTCATTTGTCCCTTAAATAAAACAACCAAAGAAGTGTTGATACTGATGCCTCCAAATCGCCAGTCAATGTTATTACAGGTGTGGGACTGATTTATCGGCCTACTTTGTTCTGGCCTAAGCTGGGTTTTTCCCCCGGCGAAAATGAAAGAAAAACATCATAACTAATTATTCTAGTATTTATGGAATACAACTTTTGTAGCTTAAAAGATTTAAGTTTTCTAAATACAAAAGCATCTCAGGCTTGATGGTAAATTGTATGTCAGTAGTATATAGGGACGATATAGGGTCTATGGGAATTAGCATTAAAAACACCCCTGGGACAATATAGGGTCTATGTAAATTTAACATGGACAAAACCCCTGGGACGATATAGGGTCTATGGGAATTAGCATGGACAAAAACCCTGGGACTGTATAGGGTCTATGTAAATTTAACATGGACAAAAACCCTGGGACTGTATAGGGTCTATGTAAATTTAACATGGGAATTTGGGACTGTTGAGCGTCAAATGGAACAGGGTCGGGACCCTATTTTAATACGGTCCCGACCTGATGGGTCCATGGAAATGGAACAGGCGAAAATTGAAACAGGGAGGGGTCTCTATTTTTTTTTTAAAAAAAAATAAAAAAGGGGTAGGTAATGAAAGTCAAGGTCTTTTCGAGATATTGGAGTGGCCCTGAAAAGGGCCTTTGGTTTTCTTCTTCTTCTTCTAATTTCTTCTATTTCTCCACCAGTTTCTTATTTTGTGTCCTACACTTTTTCTATTCTTTTCTTTCTTTTCTTCCTCCTTTTTCTTCTTTTTCTTTTCTTTCTGCTTCTCCTCCTCTTCTTTCTTCCTATTCTCATTTTCTTCTTCCTTTTCAATTTTTTCGTTCCATGCTCTCATCCTTATCCTTTCCTCTTCATCCTCCTTCTCCTCCTTTATTTCTTTCAACAGATCACTGATGATTTCCTTTAGTTTTCTTAAATTGTTGATCTCCGTCTTCACTCGATGTGGACTATAAGAATAGTGATCCTCGTTTAGGTTAACTAACATTTGCTCCATCATGCCCAAATTGTCCAGGACGTCTTGCAATTTTTTCATTATATCAAGGTGGTTCGAAGCCATCTCCTTTTTTATTCTTTGTAGAATGGTGTGAACGACGAACGTTGTGGGTTCTTATACGAAAAGTGCGGACGTGAAGGTAAACATCCCCTAAGACCCGAATCTTATATTACCTAGATCATCACTTAAAACGCGCGGACGTGAAGGAAAACATCCCCTACTTTTCTCTTCTCATATTATCTACTATCAACATAAACGAAACAGCAATAAACAAACCCAAAATCTACCATGCACACACGCAAAGCATTAAAATCAAATCCCAATAATCTACTATCCACACTAACCTATGCTAGCGCTTATAAACACACAATCATATACATAAACACATACACTCACACTAGTAAAAAAGAGTCAGTGCTTATATTCACACTACTCTACATACTCACAAAGGCAAATGGATTACTATATCTTTTCTAGAGTATTGGGTAGCCCTGAAAAGGGCTGTTTGTTTTGAACTCCAGGGCACCTGGTTAATGGTTGCACCTCCCCGGCCTGGCAACGCAAACGCATCTCCGACTCCAATCTCCTTTCACTCTTTTTGCTGGGAGTGCAGAGGCGGAATGAGTGGCTTCAGAATCCCAATCTTCTGTCTCTGGGATTCTGAAATTTCCTTGTTGTGTCTGTGGTACAGCCATTCCTCTCTCCTTTTCCTTCTCTTCTTTTTTTCTTCTTTCCTCCTCTTCTTTTTTCTTCTCTCCTCCTCTTTCATCCTTCCTTCTTCCACTATAGCCTCTGCGGCCAGCTCATTCAGTATGAGCCTGGCATATTCCAGGTGCACATGAAGTTCTAACAGTTTCACTAGCCTTCTGCTCATTCTCTAGTGTTGATCAATCAACAAGGGTAGCTAGACTGCCGAGCGATTTTCAATTTATAGTTAAAGCGCGGACGTGAAGGAAAACATCACCATAAGACCCAAAAGTTATATTACCTAGATCATCACTTAAAACGCGCGGACGTGAAGGAAAACATCCCCCAAGACAAAACGTATATTACCTAGATCATGACCAAACAACACGCGGACCTAAAAGAAACACTTTTTTTTATACTACCCATCACTATTCTAAAATTTTTTACAAGCCATTTAAATAAATATTATACTATCCACATACGCAAAGCAATCAAATCAAAACCAAAATGTACTCTCCACACACGTCAAACAGCAAAAAAAACATTATCATTATATACTATCCACACAAACGTACTTGATCGCTTAAAATCACAAACACATACAATCACACCAGAAAAGAGTGAGTGTTTATATTTACACTACTCTACATACACACATTGGCAAATCGATTGTTATTTCTTTTCTAGAGATTGGGGTAGCCCTGAAAAGCCTGTTTTTTGTGTGCGAAGTTGAAGCTAGGGCGATCTTTTATATTCTAAGAATGCGACGTCCTCTGACGATAGGCTTTCTGACGATAGGTCTGCTTCTTCGGAAAGAGAAGAAGAACTCTTTGGTGTCGATACGACAGTCGACAAAGCCTCTGTCAGGTTCAGGTTGCTGCTGCTGTTGTTGTTGCTGTTGCTGCTCTCTCTGTTGTTTCTGAAGTCTGTACTTCTCTGTCCATTCTTCTTTCTCCCTGTTAATTTCTTCTCTGAAGAGCTCTTCTATCAGGTCTTCAGTGACTTTTAACATTCTCACATTCTCTGTCTCTTCAGGCTTCGGTATCAGACTGTGTCTGACCCTATGCAAATTCACGTAGGCTTCGTTTAGCTTAGCTAGTTTGGAGTACATCTTCGTAGGAGGATGAGTCGACAATGGATGGTTCGACTGGAAACTGCCCCGGTTTTTAAAGTCAAGGCGCGGACGTGAAGGAAAACATCCCCACACGGTTTTCGAGTCGGACCGTTCAATGAGTGTCATGAGAGGGATAGTAAGAAGTCAAAGAGCATGAATCAAGATTCCTATAGCAAAACAAACCACACAGGCATTTATTCTTCAAAACAACATTTTTTATTCAAAATCACTTAACACTAATAAACAACTATAACATTTTTAACAATAATCAAACAATATAACATCAAATATTTTTTTCAATTAACACATTATTTTGGACAGGGCTGACAACGTTGTGAATGAAATGGTGATTTCCAGTGTTGGAAGTCATTAGGCCATTGATGGACACTACGTTTCCTAGCTTGAGACAAAAGACCAGTATAATGGTCACAAAACCATCGATCTACTTTCACGTCGTTTCTAGAAGAAGAACGAGGATCAAAATGAGTCACTAAATGTTTTAGGGAATAGCCCAGGCTGCGATGATGCAGAAAATACAAACAGTACTGTCCACACACCAAGGAATCTGTGTCTTGTAATTTCACATTATTGAATCGGGTGGACTGAGCATTTCTTCTCATAAAGTCAATGATATCGTCTTCCAAAGGAGGCAATCCATAGGAATCGAAATATTCCACACATCCTTCTTGAGGAAAGTAGACGGCTACCCAGTGGGTTCCTGGGAGATGACTGTCGTCCGTGTTGATCACATAAGCTTGATGGTCTTGAGGTTTGCGACGAGGGAGTTCATCTTTAGCACAGACGACATAATTCCAAGAAGCCGTGTACGAGCTGTGGTTCAAAAGGTAATAAAGTTCCCAGGTATCCATGTTTTGTGTGTTTTTTTCTTCACAGGTAATAATAAGTGATCAATTCGATCCTGACATTTTGCTTGAAAATATCTGACAAATAACCGTTTCTTCGCTTCGTCTCCCCACTTTGATTCAGGAGAGCTTCGATACGATGGATCTCTTGAGTGGTTAATGGTGGACAACAATGTTCACGCAAGTCTTTATACCATTGATGCAACACGACTTCGTCCGAGATGAGACTCCAAGCTTCGTCCAGATACTCGTCCAATTTTTCTGCTTGATTCAGCATCAGGCATTTATCGTGTTGAATTTGACTGGGATGATCGTTTTGACATCCATAGCAATCTTTCTTGATCAATTCCGTAATTTTTTCGACCAAGTGTTTGGCAAAACAGGAGACTAAATGGGCTTCTTGTTCTGGCCATCTTGACTTCATCTTGATGGCTTCTTCGTCTTTGTCTTGGGATTCTTCTTCTTCCACGGTCTCCTCACATTCAATCTCCAAAGTTTCTCCACTTTGTAAAGAGGGATAACAGTCTTTCATAGCTTCTAATAGTCTAGAATGACTTCTCTCAAACTGTTGATTTCTATGGTATTATCGAATTCTGCATACAGGATGACGTTTACTGTCTCTCTCAGTTGTTCTGCAAACTGAAGTTCCACACGAATCTGGCCAGATTTTATAGGGTGGAAATGTCCCTCGTCACTGCCTTGGTCTGGAGTGAAATCAAAAGCCCACAAAGCATAGCCTCCTGCGTAATCTTCGTACGTAATACCGTGACTGGTGTTGGTTCCTAACCGGCCGGTGGCTTCGTACAGGGACAAGTACGATCTCAAGTAATTCATTTTATTCACGTCACTAAAGTCCTGTTCGAAAGGTCTGGTACACAAGGTCTTGCCATCGCGACTGACTTAGATTTTCTTCACCTTAAAGTGTTGAAAGTTGAAAGGATTTTTAGTGAAGGCTCCGTTGAAGGCTTCATTCTCGACCATACCAAGGATTAAACGTTTGGGTAACTGTCCTTGAAACAGATGATCTTCGATCATGGAATGATGGTTACGGGGAATGGTGAACGTTTTCTCTTCCACGCGTCGTATGGGATACTTGGCGGCCGTTCTGCTCAAAGTGTTCTTGATGTCATTTCCCACTTTAGGTAACACTTCCACGCGTCGTACGTAGAGTTTGGCCTCCTCGATTTTGCTTTTGGGATTGACACCAGCAGTAGCATCAGTATCAGCCAACAAATGTTAAGCGGTACTGCTGCGATTCAGTCTCAAGCGAACATTTACACCGTTCAGCAAATATTTCTCTTGCAACCACATGTCCAAATGCAAACGATTCATCAGTTCTAAACTCTTTCCCTCTTTGATTTTGTCTTTTCGTTCTACAAATCCCTCATTGGTGTCTGCTTTTTTTTGGGGTCATCACTAAGACCTGTTTTCTCAAAATCGCCCGCTTCGTCAGGTTCCCATAGCAGGCAAGCACTGACAATGGGTGTTCTTGGCGTCTATTCCGTACGTCAAGAGATTTTCCAGGTAGGCACGGTAAGGATAAGTATCCATGCTACTGCTGATCAGTTTGTTATTCAAGTACAAGTCCACTGAGCTGAACAAGGAATGCATGAAATTGTTGACGGGAGCTACTTTCTCTTCGCCGCTTATAGAATCTCCTCCCTTATCTAGAACTTTGACTTGCTTGGTCATCATGGTGGGGGGCATGGCAAACAGTTCCAGTTCCGACTTGGAACAAGCGCAAGATTCTCGGTGCATCATTTTTTCTCTTTCTCCATAATCGAAAACGTCGAAGTCTCGAACTGTTCCTCTTTTCTTAGTCTTTCTAGCTTTAGACGTGTGAAGTCTGGTGAAAGGGTGTTTTCTTCGTAGTCTCTTTCTGCCTTGTCCTTGCTCTGGCTTCAGGGAAGTAGGAATGCCTGACTCGGTAGCGTGCAGGGCATTTATAGGTGTTTCTCGTCGACCCAAAAGGTCTTTACCTGTTTGCAGCAAGACATTTTTGCCTGCCCTCAAGAAGGCTTCTTTGGGGCTTTGTTTGTCGATGATGACATTTTGGAGAAATTCTTTGCCTTGCGTCAGTGCGGCATCTTTCAAGGCGTGCAATCCGCGTGTCACCATCGGTTTCAACACCGGAGCCACCGAACGAAAGGCTGATTTCAACATATCTCCTAAACCGTGTCCTTGCAGTCGAGCAACCCCTCTGTACACTGGATACATGACTTACGAGTCGTGAGAGAACCGTTTTCGAAAATGGAGTTGCACCGTGACTTTTCCTTTGGTGAATGGAATATTTTGTCCCAAATCTCCTTTTATAGCAATGTTGACCGTGTCCAAATAAGACTTGCTGACAGGCAAATAATGAGGATGTACAAATTCGCGGTGAACGTGATAAGTGTTTCCACCTTCCTGGTTATTGGTCGTGGTACTATCCACTTTGAAAGGAATGACACGCAGTAACGGTACGGAGGTGTGTCTCACCACGTTGTACTCCACCACATCGGAGTACACGAAGATCAAATTCAGTCCCTGGTTCAGTTCTACCGGGAAACGAAAATACCTCGCAAAATGCCCGTTGTTGTCAATGTCTGCGATGTGAATCCTTTTAGTCTGATTATCCGTGACCATATTGAGGTCTCCACCCAAAATGTCATACAATTCAGGGCAAAATTTAATACGTATACTTTTTTCCTTACTTTCAAATTTAATTAGTAGACGATGAGACACTTTATGGTACTCAATGGTGACACGTTTTTTTAGTCCGGTCAGAACTTTGTCAAATGCTGCATAGAATTTGTCAGCGATTGCCTCCACCAGATGTTGACCACTAAAATAATGGCCTGAGTTAATTTTAAAGTGATAAACGTAAAAAGGAGGAGAAGTGTCACTGCTGCTGCTGCGGGGTACTGTATCCTTCGGAAGTGATGTATGTTGATTAGTGGTAATCATGGTTTGCTGCACCGTTTGGTCCAGAATTTCGACGTCAACAGTGTTTTGAGTTTCAGTGATGTTTTTGATTTGTGTTGGGTAAATCATTTCTACCAAAGCCACTTCCCAATGGGCTTCTTGATCTAATTGGATGGCCTGAGGTAATTTGGCCGTGTAACAGCACAACGTGTTGTTGGGAAACACCTCCATGGAACTGTCACTGGGTAAGGTTAAGTAAAACTGGTTTTGGTGACACATAATTCCAGAGTTCTGTGGCTGTCCGAGGGGTTACTGGACGTCAGAGGCGTGTCTTCGCCCAAAATGGGGTTATTGTTGTTGGAGTGGTGACTGGCACTGGCACTGGACACAAGGTTCCCGTTGTTGCTGTTCGAGGAGAATTTCATGGAGGGATTGGGAAGCAGGTAACCGATGCAACTACTCAATAAAATGGTCCACAACTGTTTGTCTCATTGTTGCAAACTCAGATTGGCAACGGCTGCCACGATGACACAATACACCACGAAGATTTGGCAGAAAAAGACGGTTTGCGTTTTAGGCACACGTTCTCCACACCACACCCACAAGGGTTGTTTTTGTAAATCTTGCAGAGAAGAACTGGGTGAAGGAGTGGTCGACGTGGCTGCGTCTGTGTGAAAGGGCATGATGGTCACTTCTTTTTATAGTCGATGACTTGCGAAGCGTCGATCCAAGAATCAAAACTGGGTGGATATCCTTTCCAACGTATTGTGACTTCTTTGACACGTCGTTTGCCTACTTTACGGGTTCTGCGTTCGAGAATGCTTTCGATGTCGTATACGTCGTCTTCTTTTTTGGTGACACGTTGTAACTCGGGCAAATAAAACGTTCCTTTGAGTACTTCTCCGTTCATGTCTTCCAATTTATAGACAACAGGATCGCGGCCATGCACTCGTTCAGTGACACGAAACAATTCGGTCGTCCAGTTAGGTAAGTATCCTTTGTCGAAAGTGCGTTTGGTTTTGCCAATGCGCACCCAATCTCCAACGACCAACACTCCACTTTTCTTGGGGACAGCCCTCGTCGGTGACGTACCAAACAGGCGCTGAAACACTAGTACTTCGTTCTCGGGGGTCACTTCTTGCGGGGCACGTCCAATGCTTCGATGGTAAGATTGGTTGTACGCTTGCACCAGGTGCGGTAAGATGTCGATGTACTTCAGAGTGTGGTGATGCGTAAAATATTTCCACATGCGTTCTTTCAAAGTGCGTTGAAAACGTTCCACGATGCTGGCTTTGGTTTCAGGATTCTCGGTGGTAAAAATATGAATGTTACGTTTCTTTAATTCTTTTTGGAAAGCTTGGTTCAGAAATTCGGTACCTTTGTCCGTTTGCCATCGAAGAGGGTGACGACCGCTTTGTTTCAACACCCGTTGCAGGGCTCGCACTAACTCACTGCTCGATTTGGAAGTCAAGGGTACGAACCAGGCAAATTTGGAAAACACGTCGATGACACAAAACAAATATTTATATCCGCGATTGTAGCTGGCTAAATGAGAGACATCGGCTAAATCGGCTTGCCATTGATGATCGATGCCTTCCACTCGGGTGCGACTTCTGGAAACCTTGCGTCGAATGGGTTTGTGTAAAGTGTAAGTAGCTTGTTCTTGTAACCATCGTTGCACTTGCGGTAAACGGAGACTTTTCAGTCGCATTTTGGCAGCACGATACAATTTTTGAACTCCTGCGTAACCTGCAGGATGGGAGGGATCGTAGTAAATGCTGGCTAACACCTTCTCCATTTTTTTTTTGTGTTAATAAGTCACCCACTCCTGGAGGATGCTACTCTTTATCTCTTGGGGTATTTTCTTGGATTGCAGTGCTTTGCGTGTGCGACCAGCAATAGGTGTCGAGGAGGAGGATGTCTGAACAGGGGATATCGGTTCTTGTTTCACTTCTGTCTTCACCTTCTTTTTCTCTTCTGATGAAGAAGGGGTGGCCATCATCTTTTTAATCCATCCAATTCTGGAGGTAGGTGGTGTTGTTAACTTGCGTACTTTTTCTGGTGGAGTTTGAAACCCTTCTTCTTCTTCTTCTCCTTTTTCTGTCTTCGTCACTGGTTGTGGTGGTGGTAGTGGTGATGGTGCTGGACTTTTCATCAAGGTCTTAAAATCTTTCAGAGTGGGAAGAGCTGTTTCGTCTGAGGCTTTCTGGTGAAAGAGTTGCAGTCGTTGCAAGAGGTGACCGTACTTTTGCGATTTTTCTGTTTCGGACAAATCTTGGCGATCCATTAAGGTCTGCTATTCTTGTTGTAACTGAGACATCTCAGTCAAATTGGGATTCGGAGGTAAATGCGAGGTGTGTTGTTCTTGCCAACGATGGTATTCCATCCATCGTTTGTAAGGCACTAAAGCTAGATTTCGTCCTTCCATGGGATGTCAGGGGTCAATTCTGAGATCTTGGGGACTTCAGAGGGCTTTTTTATCTTGCTCCCATTAGTCCTCCCAACACGGTTCCCAAGACTCCTTTCAGTAATGGGCCTAGCAAGAGGGGTAAAATTCCTCTACGTTGGACCAACATCTTCTTCTTTTGGCGAAGGGGGATTTTCTTTTGGACCATTTGGCGAAGAACGTAACGATGTTTGCCTAAGCATTGTTTCTGGTGTTTGGACAAAGGGATCGTGCCTTTCAAGACGTTCAAACA
Source organism: Sinohyriopsis cumingii (assembly GCA_028554795.2). NCBI lineage: Eukaryota > Metazoa > Mollusca > Bivalvia > Unionida > Unionidae > Sinohyriopsis > Sinohyriopsis cumingii. The sequence continues at coordinate 30,027,692 of CM068836.1, read as the reverse complement.
ACATTCGCACACGGTATCGATGACCTCTTTGGAGGCTGATTGAATGAGTTTTTTTTCGCAGGGGTGGAGAGGCTTTGGACAGGACAGATAACATGTCCCCATGTTTGACTAAACGTGGAGGCAGTCCTTTCCTTTTCTTTAATTGGGGTTTAGAAGAGGAATGTTTTCTGGAGGGTGACATCTTTGCTTGTGGATTCCGGGACATTCACCAAACATACACTAACGTCGATGACTTAACACACGACCTTTTATCTTTTCTTGGGGACTATCGCTTTATCGTAAAGGTGACAATGTTTTTCCAAAAATCGCTTTGTCGAATGACGAGTCTGCCTTTGTCTCTTTCTTTTTTGACTTCTTCAAGGTGACATCTTTTGCAAGTTCACTGATACCCCTACTTGGTCTCAGGCCTTTTTTATACTGGAACGCGTCGCCATTGATTGTCTTTACGTCGTATCAACTTCAGGACAGGCATGACACGTCGTGCAGGGATACGTAACGGACTAAATCGAGCCAGTTCTTGCTTGGACAAATCCAGTAAACTTTGTAACATGCCCGATCTTTCTTGAACTTTGATTTTGGGAGAAGGTACTTTGTGAGCAGCAGCCACTGCCACTAAATTGGAGGGTCCTGCCACTGGGGAAGTTCTTGGGGTCATCAACGGAGAAGTTCTTGGTGTGATCAACGTCTCCAAGTACTTTTCAGTTCTTGGTGTCATCAACGGAGAAGTAAATGAACCTGAGGCTACCGGAGAAGCGGTCACCGCCGTGGCAGGTCGTGGTTTGCGAGTGTAAGGTTGCGTCCTGGCCGAAGTGCCTCTCTTGCGACTAGTTCTTTGTGGACTTTTCTTTTTCTGGGGACTTTTTCTCTGTTTCGTTTTCGGGGACATTTCTTTTTCCGGGGTGGTGTCTGGTAAGAGGAGGGTCCCGCCACTGTAGAAGTTCTTGGAGACACAGGTCTCCTTGGGGACCTGGTCTTGACACCGTGGCTCTTTTTCTTCTTCTTCTTGGAGCTTCGTTTGACTTTTTTCTTATGGAGAGCTTTGGGGGCATTAGGATCCCATCTTAAGAGAGAGCGAATGATGACCCCTCCTTGAGTACCGCTCCCTCCAAGTTTCAAAATGATTTGTTTTTTGGTTTGAGTTTCGATGCGGAGATTGGCCAGTTGGGTCAAAGCGACTTTGTTTCGGTCAAAAAAGCGTTTGGTTTGATGAGGAATCTGAATGATCCCTTGTAGTAATTGACGTGCTGCCACCGTGAACCATCGTAAGACTTCTTTGAGACTAGCTTTTAAAACACGAGCTCGTATTTGTGGATTTTTTCTCGACTGATGCCATACAAGGCACGAATCAATTTGACGGGGAGATGTGATTCAAGGGACGTCATGTTGACGCTGTGTGAGAGAGACGAAAAGTGTCTGAGGTTTTTATAGATTTTTTTTGGTGCGGTTAAGTCGAGGACGGAGACGTGTACAGGACAGGTCCTCCGTCTTGGCCCCAGTGGTGAAACAATTGGGTACGAAATCGCAAATCATCGGGGGTCGTAGGTTTCAGATCGACGAGTAAATAAGCGTGTGGAGTTTGAGTGGCATCGTCGTACGCCTGAGTTAGCCAAGGCGTTCCTACCTATTTGGCTAAGACTTGCACTTGGGATTTATCTCGAGGGCTTTTAAACAAGACCACGTAATGCGCATTGAGACTGATGGTGCGATGGGCTTTACTTTGTTGAAACAAATTTTGGGTATATGTAAACGACACTGGCATTACGATGATGCCCTTTGCGCGTGAACCACAGTTTAATTTCTTCTTCGTCTTCTCCTAACATGTCGTCGAAAATGACCAAATGGGTTTGACGGGAGTCAGACACGATTCCGTCGTCTTCTTTAGGAATGCCTTCAACAAACACGTTGGAATCGCCTTGACTTTCTCGCAAGAGGCTGTACGCCGGTTGCCACTCTTTGTAACGCCACACGATGCGTTGAGGTGGCCGATCGATCAAATGATGTTTATGTTCGATCAAACGTTTGACGAATTCGGTTTTGCCTGAACCGCTAGGTCCAGCAATGAGCATGTTAAAGGGATGGCGAAGATATAAAGCCTCCCAACTGGCACGATCTAAGTGTTCGTCGATGACTTTGACAGTGGAGGAAGAGGGAGCAGAGACAGCAGAAGTAGCCAAAGTGTTAGGAATGTCACTTGTGACACGAGAAACAGACAAGACAAGAGTTTATATACTTTTTCAGGACACGCTTATTGAATGTTTTAAACATGAACACGAAAGACAAAAATACACAAAAGCCAAAGGCTTAAGTACAACGATAAAAGGCACATGAAAACCATCAACGTGGAATAAACACAAGTGTCTATACAACATGTTTTGGGTAATGTTCTGACCAGTTCTATAGGGGGTAAGGTCACACAAGTGTCCTCCCGAAAGGGTCTTTCAGGCATGTTCACGACAGTCCTGTCCTGGGTGACGGGTTCTTCTTCTTCTTCTTCTTCTTCTGGCACTGTCACTAACACTGTTTGAAAAGTGATTTTTTTCCTTGAACAACTTTCGTGCATACTGGGCCACTTCTTGGGTCCAAGCCTCCAAACCCCGTTTTTTTCCAGGCACGGACATCTGTCCAATGGAGGTGTAAGTCACAAGCTACACACACATCGTCATACACGTCTTCGGTAGCTAAAAGTTGACGAATCTTTTTTTCCTGTTGAGGTCGAGAAGTATCCAGATGAAAACGCAAGGCTTTGAGCAAAAGGAGTCTTTCGTGACCATTTAAGGACATTTGGGTGGTAAGTACTGTTCGTAAAGAGTCCACAAGGAATCGGCTGGTAAACGAAATCCCAGAAAACAAGTCACTAAGACACACACTATGCGTCGTCCCAAATTGATTGGATACAGTTCTTGTAATAATTGATGGTAATGATCCACGGTTTGAATATGGTCATTGAGTTCCTTCCACGGAATCTGTTCAATCACATGTGATAAAAGTCGTGGCATGGATTCCTGTTTTTATAGTCTCTTTGTTTCGGAAGCAATACACGTACTTTCTACCCAGAGATCTTCGTTCTACAGTGGGAAATTTAAATGCTCCAAACTGTAACCTACAGTTCAAACTTCGTTTAGAAGTTTTCTCTTCCGCTAAGCAGATTCCACGTAATAGACCTTTGTAATCCTTTAACTCGTCTTCCTCAATGCGTTGCACTAGGTGAATCTCGAAGTAACCAAAATGATGAACATTTCGATCATTCACTAACTCAAAGTGTTGAACAAGATCTGACCACTGAAACAATTTCTGACGAATCAGTTCTCTTATACCATTCAGATACCAGTGGTTCAAACACCGGTGACGTAACGGATGCAATTGTTCTTTACGTTTGACTTGTATTTTGACCACCTCTCGGTAAATGCGTTCTCTAAACTCCACAGGCAAAGCACGAATGTTCTCTTGTAAAGTATCCATGAATAGGTCATACTAAATCCTCTTTCTGACACAAGAAATGTACCGTTTGCACAGACATGGTTTTAATTCAGTGTCGAATCTAAATCGTTTAATCACTCATTTACACATTACAATTCGTTCAGAAGTTTCATCTTTCACTAAGTTGACATTGTGTAAAAGATGTTGGTAATTCGTTAACTCTTCCTCTGGAATTCGATGCAGTAAGTTTGCAAAGTAGTAGATAGAATCATCAATAGCAAACCAATCCTTTTTAAAACTAGGGGGTCGTTGATCAATGTCTGTCCAATGGAACACTTTCAACTGAATCAGTCCTTTTATAGCATTCAGGTACCAGTGGTTCAAACACCGGTGACGTAACGGATGCAATTGTTCTTTACGTTTGACTTGTATTTTGATCAGCTCTCGGTAAATGCGTTCTCTCAACTCCACAGGCAAAGCACGAAAGTTCTCGTGTAAAGTATCCATTTAAATATATTGTCCTACTAAGGGTAAGTAATGACAACTGGGAGACCATCGAGCATGTTCCAGGTAGGCTGAATCTTGCGGTTCCCAGTGGTGAAGTGACACACCGCAACTGAAGCACTTGACATTATCCCCATCACCCAAGTAGTAAAATCCGGCTCTGGCTAATTCTTCGGGGGTCGGTCCTCCCAGATACTTAGGCCATTTTCCTTTGAACGATTCAAAACGATTTTAAAGTTGCAGTATTCCGACAAACGCACAGGGAACGAATATTCGTCTTTCACAGGTTCGTTTCGATAAGGGTTGGGTGACATGGACAGGAGTTTGCTCAGGGCTGGATGACATCCGTAGGGAGGTAGACGTGAAGGTGGACATTCACCTTTAAAACGAAACCCAGTAAAGTGTCCACGAGGACGAGCGGCATCGCTTTCGCATCCCTCAGGTTTGACATGCACAGCATCACTTTCCATGATAGGGGCAGTGAGAACAAAGTTCCCATGATGCTTTACGGCTTCGCTAAGGTCACGGCGTACAGCATCGTTCCCATCGCAAGGCTCACAATCGCATTCCTCTTCAGAGGCCCCACACTTGAATTGTGCCTGTCTGAACTTGTTTTGTGTTTCTCTGAAAGTATTCATCTTGTTCGCTTGGTCTTGGTAGTCACAATGAACTATCGATCTTGACCATAGCCCCCTTTTTATACTAGTCGCAATGAAGTCTCAAGCTTGTACATCGTTCCTTTTTTATGTCTTGTTTTGGAAGGTACCATCTCTAAGGTGCCATCATAATTGTACCGTAGTGTAATGGGTGGAAAGGCCATAGAAAGGTAAGGGCAGTGCGGAGACCATTGAGTATGTTCCAGAATAGCTGAATCTTTATAGATACATAGATCCATTCGTAACTTCAGGCCACAACTGAAACACTGTACTTCGTATCCCAATCCAGTCTCCGGTCCCAAGTAGACAAATCCTGTTCTAGCTAAAACATGCGAAGTAGGTAATCCTTTCCTATCCGTAGGCCATTTTTGAAACGTGTCTAATCGACGGGCACAATCACAATAGTCAGGCAAGAAAACCGGAAAATGGTAGGGTTTGAACTTGGAGTTCTCACTGGATTTCTCACTCGATTCTTGCTGTGGCGAAGTCATCCTTCTGGTAGGTGGGTTTCCTCTTACAACCAATGTTTTATACCGACATGTCCATACGGCAATGTAAAGTGGTTGGGAAGCCGCACTCGCTTCTGGTACACGATTTGATAGACTTTCTCCAAGGGTCGACTGACGATGTGGTGGGTGGGTAAGCGTACAATCTTGTTGGGCTGATAGGTGGTCACTTTAAAGTGTTCATCTTCTCTAGATTGCAAGGCTTCTTTCAATACGTCAAAGTTCACCACTCGACTGGTACGATAATTCAGAGTCAATCCTTTCACTTTACACTTCGTGTGCAATTCTCCTTGTTTGTCCCGGTATTCGTAGCCGTAATTTTTTGGACCGCCACCGACGAAACTTAGAATCTTGTCATCGGGGTGCTCGTCTGTCCAGGCTCCTAAACGGTCTCCTTCGATGTCAGGGTGCTGTTGACTCGGGTGATCGATGTAAATGCAACTGTCCGTGTCAAAGTACAGGACACGTTCCCCTAACAGTTCTAAAGCTTCGTACAATTTTAAGCGAGAATGAGCTGTCACGTAAGCCGCAATGATGACATTTCCAAAAGGGTCGTCTTGTACAAAGTCCAGATCTTCTTCGTAATTGACCAAGATCAAATTCTCGCGAACGACGTCCACGTGTTTCATGAATTTGGTTCTGTCGTGAATCATCTGGAAATAGTGGGAAGGTTCGGTCAAATATTCCGTCTTGGGTAAACACGGTCGTTGTGCCATTTTTACCCCACAAGCAATTTAACATCACTCTGGCAAACGATCTCCTGCCCTCGTTTTTCTCGATGTGATCTAAAGTGATGCCTTCTTGTGCCCAGTATTTCTCTTTGAATGTCTTTTGGTCTTCGGGAGTGTGACACCAGGACGGATAGCCGCTGGCTTCTTGCTTCAGTTTCAAAAAGGCATCCACGTAGTCTGCGAAAATGCCTTTCTGCGTGGGGTCACCCTTGTGGTATTGTTGTGTCTTGGAAAAGTGGCAAATTTCGTACACTTCTAACAGTTGGTATCCCATGTCCAGAGTTTTGAACAATTCTACGCTGACCCACGTCCCCGTCAAGGCCCGTTCTTCCTGGGTGTGCTGACAAGGTCGATCTTGGTTGCACGTTTCGACACAAGTACGGCACAAAGGAAACATCAGTTTGCCTTGGCAATGGTGAGGTAAGACGGGCTGGTATAGGTTCGTGGGAGGCAAAACTTTGCACTTGATCAAGCCTTCGTATTGTCGAATGTTTTTCAGGTCGATGTGTTCGGTGAACAATTGTGGGTGCCCTGCAGGAAAGCGACAATATTTGCACACGTAGGGATACAGCGAACACACGTCCAAGTATTTGATTTCTTCTCCTTTCTCTTCGTCAGCTTGGTACAGCAAACAGGTGGCATTGGTCCTTCCTCTGTACAAACTCTCCCTCGGGTTCAGGGGGTCCATGAACTGGTAACTTTCCACGAGGAGTTTAAACTCGGGATCGGTTTTCATACGGTGATCGTATTCGTGTTTCCACATTTCCACCACTTGGTATCCTTCCTGTTCTAACTTTAGGCGTCGCTGACAAGTGTCCTGGTACAAGTCTTCCATGGTTCGTTGTAAAAACTGATTTTTAGTGCCACGGTCAGGGTAACAGACGGGACATCCGTGAAATAAGCAACCGTTAAACTCGTACACGATCTTGGGGTTTTCTAAGTCGCAGCCATCCACCGAATGCGTTCCGATGGTCTTTTCGCCCCCTCCGTTGCGGGCATGCTGAATCCACTTGTCTTCCTTGTCGCACAAGTAATGTAACCAGCGTAGGGCTTTGACCGAGTACTGACGTTTGACATAGTGGGTCGTTTGAGGACTGATGACAGCCACGGTGTTTTCAGGCATGAATCGTTGCCGGTACACTAAGGAACACGCTTTGGCAATGGTGCAAGCTTCTTTCAAAGGATCGACCCCTCCGTGTTCCATGAACAGTTCTCGAAATTTTCCACAGCATCGCCGTAAAATGTCCACGTCGGAACGACAATACTTTAGCATTTCTTCCTGAAAGTCAAAAGGGTCTGAGGCATGAGCCTGGTACCAAGCGTAGAAATCTTCTCGTTGTTCGGTACGCATGTTGTCGGGGTCGTAATAGTGAGCCTCAGGCAAATGAGGTAGAACGGCGTGTTGATTGGCTTCCGTATTGAAAAAGTGTGGAAAGTACTCTTTAGCCATTTCTGTCATTTCAAACCTTTTAGGCATTTGACTCAAAAGGCATGGCCAAACAGCTCATCGAATCTTTAAACTGCACTTGTCCCACTTGCATGAAAATGATTTTGGCTCCGTTCAAAGTGACTTTAGGACGTTCGGTGCCATGTTCTGTATAGTATCTGAGAAGAAACTGTCCATCGTATCCGGAGAATTGTGAACCATCACCGTGGCATGACGATGACAATCTCCGTAACGTTCGATGTCCTCTTGGCTCCACGTCTTGTAGATGGGGTCTAAGACCCATCGGGCGAAATCGTCTAGATTTTTTTCACGCCCTAAAGGAATCTTACTGCAGTGAGGGCAATGACTGAAGATAGGTTCTTGAATGCACTTCTCGCACGCTCGATGAGCCACGCAGAAATTAGGAATGTGAATGCCGGTCTTTTGCATGCATTCGAAATCCGAAAAAGATGAAATTGCCTTTCTTCTTGTGTCCATCCTCTTTCTCTGGTTGGAGTTAGTATTTTTGCACGTAGCATTCGTGTTCCAAGTCCACGATTCGGTGACAAATGTGACATTTTTTCTTTCCTTGACATACGTGTGCCTTGGCACTGTTGATACATATGCCTTGTCCACAGGTAGGGCACAATCTCAGGAGTTGAGAAGTACATTTCTGCTGTGAATCTTGCGTCTTCAGATGTTGTTGGTAACAGGCAGGGCTGACAAACGTGCGCAGACAAGCTGGACAATGCACTCGTTCTTGCCCTTCGTTCAGACAGGGTCAAAAGGCCAAACATCCTGAGCATTTCGATCCACAATGTTTGTGTTGCTCTCGATTATTATAACCATAGTCACATTTCTCACAGTAATAACCGTATCCCAGGAATGCGGTGATGCTGGTAATGGTATCGAAATGGTCATCGTGATGATAGAGGTGAATGTATTTTCCATCTTTAAAGTCTTGGCCTCGAAACAACAGAGGCCCACGCACTTCTTGATGGTGCACTTTCAAGGTGTAGCGTGGAGCTAGGATATCTTGCAATGTTTGCATCTCAGGAATGCCACAGGGTGTGTCTGTGGACAGGTCGGCTTATTGTAACAGGAGTTCTGCTTCACTTCGTTGTTTGGCTCGGTCCGATTGTCGAATGTTCTCCCAGTCTCTTTTCCATTCTACCGTGTCGTTCTTGTTGGCATAGGTTCGTCCCACCACAATAGCCCTGGCTAAACACATCTGGTCTTGAGAATTGTGAATTTGGACGAGGCTACGCTTAACGCTGTGAAGGTCGTTCACCAATAACATCTTTTTGCGTTGTCCGGTCCCTTGAGGAGGAGAGACGTGGGTCATAAACAGTGTGGCTTTTCCATCGGTGATGTCAAACTGGTCATTGGATTGCTGTACTTGTTGAATTTTGTCCATGACTTTGGAAGGGGTCAATTCTGCAGGGCTACTAAACTCGATCCAAACAGGGGATTTCAAGCCATCGTGTTGTATGGAAAGTCTCAAGCGATCGTCTTCTTTGGCTTGACATTGACGCTTGAGTGAGGTGAGCAAAGAATCCCACATCTCGGTGATGAACCCTTCTGCTTTCTCTAACGGTACGTCGGACTTGAAATTTTTAAACTTCACCCTGTACGTGTAAGCCGTGGTTCTAAATTTTCTAGAGGAGCGCTTTTCTGTCTCTCGAATGGAATAGTACTTTTCAGGGTTGACTAAGGGTGGTGAACTTTGTTTAGAGGGTTTGGATTCTGGTTCACTCATGTCCTCTTCAAAATCACTGGCATGAATTTGTGCCAAGACTTCAGCTCTGGTACGAGGCGATAGATCACGTTTCTGCCTCTTACTTTCATCTTTCTTCTCAAATTAATTGGATCGTTTCATCTTGTAGCAAAAAGTCAAATGACTAAAGTTTAAACACCACGGACTAATTTATAGTCATAGCCGACCATCGTATATAAAGTGTATGTGTCTTGTCCTTTCACTATTCATTTCACTCTCAAACCGAGCACAACGATGGAGGAGACTACACAAATCGAACGTTTCATCACAGCGTTGCGAAGGGTCATTAGAAAATTTTCTACAGACCAGTCGTCGGACTACTCACCTTCCTTTCGAGATAAAAGTCAAGATACTTGCTATATCTGTAAGAAGAAAGGGCATTGGTCTTCAGAGTGTCCAGACCGTCAAAAAAGAAAAAAGGGGTTAGGAGAGACAAAAGTCAAGATACCTGTTATCATTGTCAAGAAAAAGGACATTGGTCTCCAGATTGCCCAAAAAAGAAACAAGAGGAGTCAGAAGAAGAGAGGGATTCTTCAGAGGAAGAAGAACAGGAGGAAGAAAACAGCCAGGTAAAGAAAAAGAAACAGGAGAAGAAAAGAAGAAGGGAAGAAAGTGAGGAGGAAGAGGAGGAAAAGACTGTGACGGTGAAGAAATTTAAAAACAGAGAGACTAAAAAATGAGACAGAAGAAGTGTATGAACTTTTTAAAGTGTTATGTTGTGAATTGTGAATTGAATTGTAAAACTTGTACCAGAATAGAAAGTCTATAAAACGTAAGTGTCTTTGGGTTTTGATTTTAAAATAAGAACTTACACTCATACACAGACACGTTCTATTGGGTAAAATGGTTTTTTTAGTTATTGGCAATTGAAAGTCTATCTCTTTTCCAGAGACATGGGTGGCCCTGAAAAGGGCCTTTTTTGGTGTAGGGGTGAGTTTAAGCAATCAACTTTAGCTGTCTTAAGCCTTTGCCACGGCCAAGGCCTACTTCTGGACTGCGTACTGTTGATGCTGATTTGGTTGAAATCACTAAGGGTGGCACGATAGGCTTAGTCACAGGGTTGGAGTATTTAGCTCGGGAAGGTCGTATTCTCTTTGGTCGTGATAAAGAAGTCTGGTACATTTGTTTCAGACTTCTTAACTCCGCTAAAATGTCTAACAGTACCGTGACCGTTTGATTTTCACACCCTTGTTTTTTGCTACTGCTACTTCTTCTTCTTCTTGTTTTTTTTCTTACCTCTTCTTCTTGCTGCTGTTGCTGTAAAAGAAAAGCTTGTTCCGCTTCCTTTTGTCGTTGTATAAATTTCTCCAATTCTTCTTTCTGTCTCTGTCTAAAATTCTCCACGTGCGGTAATGAAGGAGAAGGTGGCGAAAGTTCCGGAACAAATTCTTGCGAGGTAAGAAAATCCATAAAATCCCAATTCACCTCTTCTGAAAGTAAGTCCGGGTTCCCTTGGGTAGTCTCCACGGTTGGTGCACCTCAATTTATCGTTTTCTGAGTTTCCGTCATGTTGAAAAACTGTCGCATGAATTGACTGCGCACAGGCGCTAGCGAATCTATATAGACCACGTGACGTCATAGACTGATCTCTTCGGATTGGATGCGGGCTGACTGAATTTTGTAACGCGTGTTTGGATTGGTCAATGCACTCAATCCGTTTCAATCCTTCCTCTCCCTATAAATAAGTGCAGTTCACTGCATTCCTTCACTTGTTCTCGGCGCCTCAACATGTGGACCGACGTCCAATCTTCAACCCTTGTATCTTCTATGATGTTCCGGACGGACATACCGATGTATGTCCGATCCAAGTGGACTGTTGTCCACAGGACAGACACCAGTCTGTGGATGCGAAGAGTATATGTGGAGCGCCATGGATGCCTCAAAAGAGTCTTGATTTAGGGTCTTGCAGTCAGGCGCAGCCTAAGGACAAGAAGAAGACCAATGCGGTGCCCTTTATGTTAATATATCTTAATATTAGCATAAAACCCAAAGGCCCTTTTCAGGGCCACTCCAATATCTCGAAAAGACCTTGACTTTCATTGCCTACCCCTTTTTTTATTTATTTTAAAAAAAAAATAGAGACCCCTCCCTGTTTCAATTTTCGCCTGTTCCATTTCCATAGACCCATCAGGTCTGGACCATATTAAAATAGGGTCCCGACCCTGTTCCAGTTGACGCTCAACAGTCCCAAATTCCCATGTTAAATTTACATAGACCCTATACAGTCCCAGGGTTTTTGTCCATGTTAAATTTACATAGACCCTATACAGTCCCAGGGTTTTTGTCCATGCTAATTCCCATAGACCCTATATCGTCCCAGGGGTTTTGTCCATGTTAAATTTACATAGACCCTATATCGTCCCAGGGGTGTTTTTAATGCTAATTCCCATAGACCCTATATCGTCCCTATATACTACTTATGTCATGATCGTATGTAATATGCTAATCCGTGGTATTTCTTGTGTATTTGTTGACTTGTTCAGTGTCCAAGCACTTAAAATAATAAAAGGACATTCTTTTTAAAAGTAAACGCTTTTTCTGTAGCGTTTTGTACTGTTGTGTGAAATGATAACACAATGACTCCACTAGAACATATTTACTCAGCATCCTTTTATTGTGGCAAGGGACAGCTTCGTAAATTGTCCCATGTCAAATTTCTTAACTTTAGGATATGGTTTGACTTTATGAGCTATTATTGTGTAATAATGAAAGATTTGGACATGTTTGTGTATTTGGTCTTTCCGGTTTGTGTTGTTCTTGAAACTGATGTGAGGCATGTACGTCTCATGTGGTCACTGCACAGTAAGACACGGTACTAATGATATGGAAAAATGGGAACCAGCCTGGAAATGGGTTAGCATAAAATAGGGTATATATGGGTTTGGCTGACCAGGATTGGTTAATAATGTAAGTTTTGTTTTAGCAAAAAGAATTGTTTGAGAGCTTATCTTAGATGTGAGAAGAAGAAAAATGGAAACATTGTTTTATTGATGGAATTTCAGTCCTTTAACAGTCTTTAATTTGGAACTCTAATTACTAGAATTAGCTCCTGACTCTTTGGTGCGGAATCGAAAGCACATGTTTCAAACACGTGCAGGTCCAGAAAATGCCGAGGGTCATATCCTTTCCTCTACACATAAGATGACATCCAAATTTCATCTATAAGGGGGTTTCACGGTTGTAACGGAGTTACTGATCGTAGCGCCTAAAAGTACCTTCCTTAGCTCCAATACGCATGCCCACAAAAAATTTCCAGTTCCGGATAGTTCACCGTTCTACACTTGGTTAGCGAAACATAAAGTCAACAAAGTAAAGTATCTTAGCTGTACTGCAAACCATTGAATCAATTATATATGTCAAACATCTTTTGTTCATACTAGGAGAATAATTATAGACATTAAATCCGATAATTAGATTCAGTGTCCATACTTACATTATATCAGATAATTAAATAATATTTAATTTCCATACTTAAATGATATCAAATAATTTAATTAAATACACTGTCCATACCTGATAACATAAATTCATTATCCATAATTTCGGATACATTTGTAGGAACGTTTCACTCTGCTCTCCGATTTTAAACATTTATTGCACATTTTTGGTTATATAACTTTAACGAAAACAATCTCAACAGTTAGCATTTTTCATATGTTGATATACCCTTCTTTCTCAGTTATTTTCGCAAGGCTAATAGTTCGTTTATAACACGAGTTAAGAAAGTTATAACACAAGTTCGATAAGAAAATTATAACACGAATTCGATACGTCAGCTGATTTATAATGCTGAATATTTTAAACCAGAAAAGCTTTTTTATATAAAAAAATGGAACACAGTATTTTAATGTATTCAGAGGAACTTAACAAAGCAATAATTACATTATCTATCATAACGATAAATTAGTGCAATTAATCCAGACGGAATATCTATTCATATTATTCATGCAAATATCGTACAATAATCAGATTATTTAACTTGCCCAATGAGGTTTTGTTTTTGTTGTTTCATTTTCTTTTTGACTCTTGAAACATCAAATATCGGACGATACATGCAGTAACTTCCAGCATGATTTTTCTTTGATTATGCTGACACGTAATAACTCTCAAATTTGCTGGGGTCTTTAGACAACAAATTCATCTAGAACAGCCTTCTTAAAATTAGTTTAATTATCTTTAACTTTCCTTGCATCAAGTATGTACCTTTTAAAGATCCAATTATTTCGCAGATTCCGTCATGTTACTTTGGTTTGCCTTTTAAATCAATATTGATCCACGTGACCGGATGTAAAATTGCAAACAGTATGATTTAAAAAAGAGACTGCTTGTAAGAACATACTCTACAAGTCAATAATAAATGGATACTCACAAATATTCATATTTTGTTGTCTTTATCTATCAGTCACCCTTGCTAACTTAGCATCATTTTATAATCGTTTTTAACCAGAAGTATGTTCATGTATGTTCATGTAATATACGTATGCGAACACACATTCATTCGAGGATATACATACCCATGCACCAGATGAAAGAAGACAGACATACATTCAGACAGACAGGCAGATAGGTGAGACCCACAAATGTCCTGTACATGCATAGTGTGTCTAAAATCGTTATTTCTCCAAACTGTATACTTTAGCACTTCAAACCGTTCAAGGAAATACAATTAATATAAGCATCAAGGAGACTCGTATGTGCGCCTGTCTGTTCAAGCGTGGTTGACATTTGTGCATTTTGAAAACAACTCAAGTTATTTTATGAAAAATATAATCAACATTAATAGAAAATCCAAGGAAATAAATTTAAAATAATCATCAAGGAACTCGTACGTGCGCCTGTCTGTTCAAGCGTGGTTGACATTTGTGCATTTTGAAGAAAAAAACTCAAGTTATTTCATGAAAAATATAACGAACATTAATAGAAAAGCAACAGTCTAAATCAAAAAATAAAAAACAACTTAAGAAGTTAGAATTTTTTTTCTCGTTGTCGTTCAACCTATGATTGAAGCTGTACATAATAAACATATTTTCATTATTCTTCAAGCGAGATAAACTGCAATAACTTTTTACGCAGCGATAAACTTTAGCACATTCAAATAATACAAACTAGAGCATAAGGTAGTAATGGAAAGATAATGACGTTCTGAAATGGGCAGGAAACATTTATTTGAAAGCTGGGAGCAGCGCAAGTTAATGAACAAAAAATAATAAAAGATGTAAAAAAAATTGATCAAATATTTATAGAATTTCTTTTTAAGATAGTGAGATATAGATCCTGCTTACATAATGTGAGTGGTCTGTCACATTTTCTTGATGTATATCGGCCATCTTAATTGATTGAGCTATCCGGAAGTGAGTTGCACCGATATGCCCTCTGGTGTTTTCAAGGGAAGATACTAACCGTGAAACCCCCATACTGATAAATATAGATTTGATCATGAGCACTTTTGTAATATAATGATGTTTGCATAGGATTACCATGGGAACTGAATTAGTACCGTGAGTCCAGTACGTAGCCAATGAAATACGAATAGGCAGCTAGGAAGTAAAGCTGGCCACTTGTAGCAGTAGACACGTTGATTTACGGCAAGTAGAATATGTAAACCAAATTACCTGGATGACAACTATTTTGTATTGCATCAAGCTGTCAAGTACACATTGTTTTTCAACATTATCACCTTGGGAAAGGGCTTGTGGTTGTACTGTGAGCATCACGTGTTCTCAAATATGGCCCTCTGACATGAAATATGCATATATAAATTTGGGGGTTGGGTGCATTAACTTTTTATTCTATGAATTTCCACTGACTTATTAGGTTAAGTGAATGATTTTCTTTATTTTTGGCTTTATTATACCAATAAAAAAGTGTGGACCTTTTTGACCTCACTAGTGTATTTTTTTTAATGAATTTTTATATTCGACAGGTATATGCAACATTCAATTGTTGCACATAAACTGTCCCTTGCACCCTATACTATATTATACATGTCCGCCATTTTGTTTTGTTCACTAGATTCCGCTATTTGATAGTCCCTTCCTGGGGATAGTGTTTAAACTTTAAACTGATGATCCAGCTTTCCCGCATGGCAAACGGATGCAAACCAGTTTTAACCACTGAGTCGTACGTGCTGCAAACGACTGGATGAATGATTGATTCAAATGTGAAATTTGTGATAAAATGTTTAAGCAGAGCAGTGATTTGAAAGTGCATACGAGGATACGTACCTTAGATAACTCATTCAAATGTGATGTTTGTGATAAAGTATTCAGGCGGAATTGTGCTTTGAAAGTGCACACGAGGATACATACTGGAGATAAACCGTTCAAATGTGAAGTTTGTAGTCAGATGTTTAGGCAGAGTAGCAATCTGAAGAACCACAGTAGGATACATACTGGAGCTAGACCATTCAAATGCGAATTTTGTAATAAAATGTTTGGACGTAGTAGTACTTTGATAGAGCACGCCAGGATACATACTGGAGTTAAACCATTTGAATGTGAACTTTGTCATAAAATGTTTAGGCAGAGTAGCGCTTTAAAGACGCACATGGTGATACACACTGGAGATAAGCCATTCAAATGTAAAGTTTGTGAAACAGTGTTTGCCCATAATGGTGCTTTGAAGGTACACATGATGATACATACTGGAGATAAACCATATAAATGCGAAGTTTGTGATAGAATGTTTAGGCAGAGTAATGCATTGAAGATGCACATGATGATACATACTGGAGATAAGCCATTCAAATGTACAGTTTGTGAAACCATGTTTGCCCAAAGTGTTGCTTTGAAGTTGCACATGAGAATACATACTGGAGACAAACCATTCAAATGTGAAGTTTGTCATAAACTGTTTAGGCAGAAAGGTGATTTGAAGAAGCATCTGAGAAAGCATACAGGCGATGGACCATTCAGATGTGAAATTTGTGAAATGAAGTTTATCAGCAGCAGTGATTTGAAGAAGCATCTGAGAAAGCATACAGGCGATGGACCATTCAGATGTGAAGTTTGTGACATGAAGTTTATCAGCAGCAGTGATTTGAAGATGCACATGGCAACTACTGGAAATTCACAATTCAGATGTGAAGTTTGCCATAAAATATATAGGCTCAGCTGTGCTTTAAATGTGCACAAGAGGACACATATGGTCCAATACCCTAATTTGACAGTCTTGGTAAAGAGCACTAAGAACTACTAAGAAGCACTAAGAGGCTCTGTGTGCTAGGAATTGGACACTAAGAACATTGTAAAGCATTAAATTACACAAGAAAACCAGAAATAATGCTAAAATATATAGATAATTTCAGATAAATATTGTTAACACGGACCATAGAAGATACAGTACAAACATAATACACAGATAAACAGTTTCAAAGTGCGCATGCATATACTGTTGAGTTATGCAAGAGTTGTTGTTCTTGAATTGTGCATTAAAAAAAAGTGGCACTAAGGTGTGCTGTGAAGCTTTAACTGTAGGAGATCAAGTCATATTTGATTAGGCAAAAAAAATTTTTAAAAATTTAACAAATGTGTTTCCAGTTGTCGGAATGTCTGTTTCTCATGGCCAGCCCGCTAAAGTACGAAACAGAAATAGAAAAGAAACAATGAAAACTCTTCTCTCAAATATATTTAAGATCCAGTCGGGAATACAATAGTTATTTTGTATTTATTTTTACAAATTGTGTGCTAATTTGGCAAGACTGTTTCATTTTTTCCTAGCAAAATCAGTTAACTTGCTTCCTATCTCTACATTATGTTACTGTCTTTACAAATAAAGACTGTTTATTTACTGTATGACAGCATTAAGAACTACTAAGAAGCACTAAGAGCACTAGAAAACAATAAGTTTTAGAAATTAATATTAAAATCTGTTGCAAAAAATGTATATGGTATACTGATATAAGCATCTTGAACAGGAGAAGTACAATTCTTTATACACATGTAGGCTTTTTATCGAGGTATTATTGTTATCATGAAGTCTTCATCACACCAGTATTTTAAGAATAGAAGAATTTAGTTGCCTGTAAGAATCATTATAAGATTTATGAGATCATGTTTCAAAACAGTCTGTGTAAATTTAATATTGATTTGAAACCATATATTAATCCCAAATCTAAAGTTCATGAACAATCACAGAACCATGGCTGCTATTCAGAGTGAATGGTTCTTTCCTTGGTTAATTGTTTTCCATACATGTTCTACCAGGTTTCACCCATGTCTTCTGAGTAGTTAAGTGGGATACTATACGTACAATGGGAATTAGCATTACGGAGACCCCTGGGACAATATACGTACAATGGAAATTTAACATGGCAAAAAATCGTGGGTCAATATACGTACAAGGGGATTTAACATGGAGAAAAATCGTGGGACAATATACGTACAATGGAAATTTAACATGGAGAAAAATGCTGGGCCACTTTAGGGACAATGGGAATTTAACATAGAGTTTGGGTCTGTCTAGGGACAAGGGAAATTAACATGGGGAATAGAGTTTGGGCTTTTGGGATTTTTTTTTTTTTTTTTTAAAAGTTTTTTTAAATTTAAATTTAAAATTTAAAAAAAAGGGGTAGGCAATGGAAAGGCTATCTCTTTTCGAGAAATATGGCTGGCCCTGAAAAGGGCCTTTGGGTTTATGTTAATGTATTCATTAACATAAATGGTACCGCATTGGTCTTCTTCTTGTCCTTAGGCTACGTCTCACTGTTGGTCCGTAAATCAGCACTCTTTTCAGGCATCCTTGTCTTTCTACGTAGATCCTACGTATCCACAGGTTGGTGTTTGTCCTGTGGACAACGGCCCACTTGGATCGGACATACATGGGTATGTCCATCCGGAACATCATGGAAGACACAAGCGTAGAAGATTGCACATCGGTCCACATCTTGAAGCGACGAGAACAGGTGAATCAATGCACTGAACTGCGCTTATTTATAGGTAGAGGCAGGATTGAAACGGATTGAGTTCATTCACCAATCCAAACACGCGTTACAAAATTCAGTCAGCCCGCATCCAATCCGAAGAGAGTAGTCTGTGACGTCAGTTGGTCTATATAGATTCGCTAGCGCTTGTGTGCAGTCAATCTATGCGACAGTGATTCAACATGACGGAAACTCAGAAAACGATCCATTGGGGTGCACCAGCAGGGGAGACTGCCCAAGGGAACCCGGACTTACTTTCAGAAGAGGTACATTGGGATTTTGTGGATTTTCTTACCTCGCAAGAATTTGTTCCGGAACCTTCGTTACCTTCTTCATTACCGCAAGTGGAGAATTTTAGACAGAGACAGAAAGAAGAATTGGAGAAATTTATGCAACGACAAAAGGAAGCGGAACAAGCTTTTCTCCTACAGCAACAGCAACAGCAACAAGAAGAGGTAAGAAAAAAACAACAGCAACAACAGCAAGAAGAAGTAGCAGCAAAGAAACAAGAGGGTGAAAATCAAACGGCTACGGTACTGTTGGACATTTTAGCGGAGTTAAGAAGTCTGAAACAAATGTATCAGACTTCTTTATCACGACCGAAGAGAATACGACCTTCCTGAGCTAAACACGCCAACCCTGTGACTAAGCCTGTCGTACCACCCTTAGTGATTTCAACCCAATCATCAGAAGTAGGCCTTGGCCGTGGCAAAGGCTTAAGGCAGTTAAAGTTGATTGGTTAAACTCACTCCTACACCATAAAGAAAAAAGGCCCTTTTCAGGGCCACCCACATTTCTCGAAAAGAAATACAATTTCAATTTGCCAATAACTCAAAAATAAACCCACCCATTTTACCCTTATAGTACGTGTCTGTGTATGAGTGCGTGAGTGTAGCTTCTTATTTTAAAATCAAAACTCAAAGACACTTACCTTATATCATTCATGTATTCTTTTATCCATTTTTTTACAATCCAATTCACAATTCACCACAGAACACTTTAAAAAGTTCGTACACTTCTTCTTTTTCATTATTTAGTCTCTCTCTTTTTTGAATTTCTTCACCGTTTTTTCCTCATTTTCTTCCCTTCTTCTTTTCTTCTCCTGTTTCTTTGCCTCTTTTAAATAGAATTGTCTTCTTTCTTCCTCTTCTTCCTCTGAAGAATCCCTCTCTTCTTCCGAAGAATCCCTCTCTTCTTTTGAAGAATCCTTCTTTTCTTCTGACTCCTCTTGTTTCTTTTTTGGGCAATCTGGAGACCAATGTCCTTTTTCTTTACAATAATAACAGGTATCTTGACTTTTGTCTTTTTTAGCCCGTTTTTTTTCTTTTTTGACGGTCTGGACACTCTGAAGACCAATGCCCTTTCTTCTGACAGATATAGCAAGTATCTTGACTTTTATCTCGAAAGGAAGGAGAGTAGTCTGTCGGCTGGTCTGAAGAGAATTTTCTAATGACCCCTCGCAAAGCTCTGACGAAACGTTCCATCTGGGTAGTCTCTTCCATCGTTGTGCTCAGCTTGAGAGTGAAATGAATAGTGAAAGGACAAGACACACACCCTTTTTATATACGCTGGTTTGCCAAGACTATAAATTAGTCTATGGTGTTTAAACTTGAGTCATTTGACGTTTTGCACTCAAGATGAAACGATCCCATTCATTCGAGAAGAAAGAAGAAGAAGAAAGTAAGAGGCAGAAACGTGATCTATCGCCTCGTACCAGGGCTGAAATCTTGGCACAGATTCATGCCAGTGATTTTGAAGAGGACATGAGTGAACCAGAATTTGAAACCTCTAAACCAAGTTCGTCACCCTTAGTCAACCCTGAAAAATACTATTCCATTCGAGAGACGGAAAAGCGCTCCTCTAGAAAATTTAGAACCACGGCTTACACCTACACGGTGAAGTTTAAAGATTTCAAGGCCGACGTACCCTTGGAGAAAGCAGAAGGGTTCATCACCGAGATGTGGGATTCTTTGCTCACCGCACTCAAGCGACAATGTCAACCGAAAGAAGACGATCGCTTGACACTATCCATAGATCACGACGGTTTGAAATCCCCTGTTTGGATCGAGTTTAGCAGACCTGCAGAACTAACCCCTTCCAAAATCATGGACAAGATTCAACACGTACAACAATCTAATGACCAGTTTGACATCACCGATGGTAAAGCCACACTGAAAATGGCCCACGTCTCTCTTCCTCAAGGGACAGGACGCAAAAAGATGTTATTGGTGACCGAGCTTCGCAGCATTAAGCGTAGTCTTGTCCAAATTCACAATCCTCATGACCAGATGTGTTTAGCCCGTGCCATCGTGGTGGGACGAACCTATGCCAACAAGAACGACACGACAGAATGGAAAAGAACCTGGAACACTATTCAACGATCCGATCGAGCCAAACAACGAAACGAAGCAGAACTCCTGTTGCAACAAGCTGGCCTGTCCAAAGACACACCCTGTGGGATTCCTGAGATGCAAAAATTGCAAGATGCCCTAGCTCCACGCTACACCTTGAAAGTGCACCCTCAAGAAATGCGCGGGTCTCTGTTGTTTCGAGGCCAGGATTTTAAGGACGGAAAATACATTCATGTTTATCATCACGATGACCATTTCGATACCATTACCAGTATCACCGGATTCCTGGGATACGGTTATTATTGTGAGAAATGTGATTATGGTTATAACAATCGAGAGCAACACAAGCATTGTGGATTGAAATGCCCAGGATGTTTGGCCTCTCCACCCTGTCTGAGCGAAGAACCAGTGCCTTGTTCGACTTGTCTGCGCACGTTTGTCAGCCCTGCCTGTTACCAGCAACATTTGAAAACACAAGGTTCACAGAAGAAATGTGCTTGTCAACTCCTGAGATTGTGCCCTACGTGTGGACAAGGCATACTTACCAACAATGCCAAGGCACACGTATGTCGAGGAAAGAAAAAATGTCACATTTGTCACCACATCGTGGACTTGGAACACGAATGTTACGTGCAAAAATACCAACCCCCACCAGAGAAAGAGGACGGTCACAAGAAGAAAGGCAATTTCATCTTTTTCGATTTCGAATGCATGCAAGAGACTGGCATTCACATCCCTAATTTCTGCGTGGCTCATCGAGCGTGCGAGAAGTGCATTCAAGAACCTATCTTCAGTCATTGCCCTCACTGCAGCAAGATTCCTGGAGGACGTGAAAAAATCTTTCGGGGACCAAACACGTTAGCCGATTTTGCCCAATGGGTCTTAGACCCCATCGACAAGACGTGGAGCCAAGAGGACATCGAACGTTACGGAGATTGTCATCGTCATGCCACGGTGATGGCTCACAATTTCTCCGGATACGATGGACAGTTTCTTTTGAGGTACTATACGGAACATGGCACCGAACGTCCTAAAGTGATTTTGAACGGAGCCAAAATCATTTTCATGCAAGTGGGACAAGTACAGTTTAAAGATTCGATGAGTTACTTGGCCATGCCTTTGAGCCGAATGCCTAAAACGTTTGGAATGACAGAAATGGCTAAAGGGTACTTTCCACACTTTTTCAATACGGAAGCCAATCAACATGCTGTTCTACCCCATTTGCCTGAGGCTCACTATTACGACCCCGACAACATGCGTACCGAACAACGAGAAGCTTTCTACGCTTGGTACCAAGCTCACGCCTCGGACCCTTTCGACTTTCAGGAAGAAATGTTAAAGTATTGTCGTTCCGACGTGGACATTTTACGGCGATGCTGTGGAAAATTTCGAGAACTGTTCATGGAACACGGAGGGGTCGATCCTTTGAAAGAAGCTTGCACCATTGCCAAAGCGTGTTCCTTAGTGTACCGCCAACGATTCATGCCTGAAAACACCGTGGCTGTCATCAGTCCTCAAACGACCCACAATGTCAAGCGTCAATACTCGGTCAAAGCCCTACGTTGGTTACATTACTTGTGCGACAAGGAAGACAAATGGATTCAGCATGCCCGCAACGGAGGAGGCGAAAAGACCATCGGAACGTATTCGGTCGATGGCTGGGACTTAGAAAACCCCAAGATCGTGTACGAGTTTAACGGTTGCTTATTTCACGGATGTCCCGTCTGCTACCCTGACCGTGACACTAAAAATCAGTTTTTACAACGGACCATGGAAGACCTGTACCAGGACACTTGTCAGCGACGCCTAAAGCTAGAACAGCAAGGATACCAAGTGGTGGAAATGTTGGAACACGAATACGATCACCGTATGAAAACCGATCCCGAGTTTAAACGCCTCGTGGAAAGTTACCAGTTCATGGACCCGCTTAACCCGAGGGATAGTTTGTACGGAGGAAGGACCAATGCCACCTGTTTGCTGTACCAAGCCGACGAAGAGAAAGGAGAAGAAATCAAATACTTGGACGTGTGTTCGCTGTATCCCTACGTGTGCAAATATTGTCGCTTTCCTGTAGGGCACCCGCAATTGCTGACGGAACACATCGACCTGAAAAACATTCGACAATACGAAGGCTTGATCAAGTGTAAAGTTTTGCCTCCCATGAACCCATACCATCCCGTCTTACCTCACCATTGTCAAGGCAAACTGATGTTTCCCTTGTGCCGTACTTGTGCCGAAACGTGCAACAGGACCAACCTTGCCATCACAGCCAGGAAGAACGGGCCTTGACGGGAACCTGGGTCAGCGTGGAATTGTTCAAAGCTCTGGACATGGGATACCAACTGTTAGAAGTGTACGAAATTTGCCACTTTCCCAAGACACAACAGTACCACAAGGGTGACCATACTCAGAAAGGCATTTTCGCCGACTACGTGGATGCGTTTTTGAAACTGAAACAAGAAGCCAGCGGCTATCCTTCCTGGTGTCACACTCCCGAAGACCAAATACAATTCAAAGAGAAATACTACGAACAAGAAGGCATCTCTTTAGACCACATCGAAAAAAACGAAGGCAGGCGATCGTTTGCCAAAGTGATGTTAAATTGCTTGTGGGGTAAAATGGCACAACGACCGTGTTTACCCAAGACGGAATATTTGACAGAACCTTCCCGCTACTTCCAGATGATTCACGACAAAACCAAATACATGAAACACGTGGACGTCGTTCGAGAGGATTTGATCTTGGTCAATTACGAAGAAGATCAGGACTTTGTACAAGACGACCCTTTTGGAAATGTCATCATTGCGGCTTACGTGACAGCTCATGCTCGCTTAAAATTGTACGAAGCTTTAGAACTGTTAGAAGAACGCGTCCTGTACTTTGACACGGACAGTTGCATTTACATCCATCACCCGAGTCAACAGCACCCTGACATCGAAGGAGACCGTTTAGGAGCCTGGACAGACGAGCATCCCGACGACAAGATTCTAAGTTTCGTCAGTGGTGGTCCCAAAAATTACGGCTACGAATACCGGGACAAACAAGGAGAAGTGCACACGACGTGCAAAGTGAAAGGACTGACTCTGAATCATCGTACCAGTCGAGTGGTCAACTTTGGGGTATTGAAAGAAGCCTTGCAATCGGGAGAGGATGGAAACTTTAAAGTGACCACCTATCAACCGAACAAGATTGTACGTTTACCCACTCACCACATCGTCAGTCGACCCTTGGAAAAAGTCTATCAAATTGTATACCAGAAGCGAGTGCGACTTCCCAATCACTTCACCTTACCGTACGGTCACGTCGGTATTGGTCTGTATATGAAAAGGAACCCTAGGCAAGATCGATAGTTCATTGTTCATTGAAGTAACTTACCATGTCGTTGACGAAGAAGAAACCAGATTGGTTAGGAGTCAAATGTTGGACATCACCGAGACCAGGGTTTTGAGGCTTGGACACAAGAGGTGGCCTAGTATGCACGAGAGTTATTCAAGGAAAAAAGTTACTTTTCAACCTGTGTTAGTGACGGTGCCAGAAGAACCCGTCACCCAGGACAGGACTGTCGTGGACAGGCCTGAAAGACCCTTTCGGGAGGACACTTGTGTGACCTTACCCCTACTATAGAACTGGTTAGAACTTTACCCAAAACATGTTGTTACAGACACTTGTGTTTATTCCACGTTCATGGTTATCATGTGCCTTTTATTCTTGTACTTAAGCCTTTGGCTTTTATGTATTTTTTATCTTTCGTATTCATGTTTAAAAAAAAACATTCAATAAACGTGTTCTGAAAAAGTATATAAACTCTTGTCTTGTTTGTTTTTCGTGTCACAAGTGACATTTCTCACACCATGGCTACCTCTGCTGTCTCTGCTCCCTCTTCCTCTACTGTCAAAGTCATCGACGAACACTTAGATCGTGCCAGTTGGGAGGCTTTGTATCTTCGCCATCCCTTTAACATGCTCATTGCTGGACCTAGCGGTTCAGGCAAAACCGAATTCGTCAAACGTTTGATCGAACATAAACATCATTTGATCGATCGACCCCCTCAACGAATCGTGTGGTGTTACAAAGAGTGGCAATCGGCGTACAGCCTCTTGCGAGAAAGTCAAGGCGATTCCATCGTGTTTGTGGAAGGCATTCCTAAAGAAGACGATGGCATCGTCTCTGACTCCCGTCTAACCCATTTGGTCATTTTCGACGACATGTTAGGAGAAGACGAAGAAGAAATTAAACTGTGGTTCACGCGCAAAGGGCATCACCGTAATGCCAGTGTCGTTTACATATACCCAAAATTTGTTTCAACAAAGTAAAGCCCATCGCACCATCAGTCTCAATGCGCATTACGTGGTCTTGTTTAAAAGCCCTCGAGATAAATCGCAAGTGGAAGTCTTAGCCAAACAGTTAGGAACGCCTTGGCTGACTCAGGCGTACGACGATGCCACTCAAACGCCACACGCCTATTTACTCGTCGATTTGAAACCTACGACTCCCGAGGATTTGCGATTTCGTACCCACTTGTTTCACCACTGGTGCCAAGACGGAGGGCCTGTCCTGTACACGTCTCCGTCCTCGACTTCATTTCACTCCCCATAAAAAAATCTATAAAAACCTCAGACCCTTTTTCGTCTGTCTCACACAGTGTGAACATGACGTCCCTTCAGTCGCATCTTCCCGTCAAATTGATTCGTGCCTTGTATGGCATCAGTCGAGAAAAAGATCCACAAACACGAACTCGTGTCTTAGAAGCTAGTCTCAAAGAAGTCTTACGATGGTTCACGGTGACGGCACGTCAATTACTCCAAGGAATCATTCAGATTCCTCATCAAACCAAACGCTTTTTCGATCGAAACAAAGTCGCTTTGGTCCAACTGGCCGATCCCCGCATCGACACTCAAACCAAAAAACAAATCATTTTGAAACCTGGAGGGAGCGGTACTCTAGGAGGGGTCATCATTCGCTCACTCTTAAGATGGGATCCTAATGCCCCCAAAGTTATACCCAAGGCAAAAGTCCAACGAAGCCCCAAGAAGAAAAAGACCAGGTCCCCAAGGAGAACTTCTCCAGTGGCAGGGCCCTCCTCTGACCAGACACCTCCACCCCGGAAAAAGAAAAGAAGCCCCCAGAAAAAGAAACAGAGAAAAAGTCCCCAGAAAAAGAAAAGTCCACAGAAAACTAGTCGCAAGAGAGGCACTAAGGCCAGGACGCAACCTTACACTCGCAAACCACGACCTGCCACGGCGGTGACTGTGTCTCCGGCAGCCTCACGTTTGTCCACTTCTCCGTTAATGACACCCAGAACTGAAGAGTACTTGGAGACGTTGATCACACCAAGAACTTCTCCGTTGATGACCCCCAAAAGAACTTCCCCAGTGGCAGGACCTTCCAATTTAGTGGCAGTGGCTGCTGCTCACAAAGTACCTTCTCCCAAAATCAAAGTTCAAGAAAGATCGGGCATGTTACAAGGTTTACTGGATTTGTCCAAGCAAGAACTGGCTCGATTTAGTCCGTTACGTACCCCTGCACGACGTGTCATGCCTGTCCTCAAACTAATACGACGTCAAGACAATCAGTGGCGACGCGTTCCAGTATAAAAAAGGCCTGTGACCAAGTCGGGGTATCAGTGTTTTTTGGTGCTCCTGAAGACTCAAAGATGTCACCCTCCAGAAAACCCCAAGGAAAGAAAAGGAAAGGACTGCCACCACGTTTAGCCAAACATGGGGACATGTTATCTGTCCTGTCCAAAGCTTCTCCACCCCTACGAAAAAAACTCATTCAAACGGCCTCCAAAGAGGTCATCGATACCGTGTGCGAATGTTGTTTGAACGTTTTGAAAGGCACGATCCCTTTGTCCAAACACCAGAAACAATGCTTAGGCAAACATCGTCACGTTCTTCGCCAAATGGTTCAAAAGAAAATTCCCATGCGTCAAAAAAAGAAGATGTTAGTGCAACGTGGAGGTATTTTACCTCTCTTGTTAGGCCCCATACTGAAAGGAGTCTTGGGAACCATGTTGGGAGGACTGGTGGGAGCAAGATAAAAAGGCCTCGGAAGTTCCAAGATCTCAGAATCGACCCCTGACAACCCCATGGAAGGACGAAAACTAGCTTTAGTGCCTTACAAACGATGGATGGAATACCATCGGTGGCAAGAACAACACACCCCGCATTTACCTCCCAATCCCCATTTGAGCGAGATGTCCCAGTTACAACACGAATTGCAATCCTTGATGGATCGCCAAGATTTGTCCGAAACAGAAAAATCGCAAAAGTACGGTCAACTCTTGCAACGACTGCAACTCTTTCACCAGAAAGCTTTAGACGAAACAGCTCTACCCACTCTGAAAGATTTTAAGACCTTGATGAAAAGTCCAGCACCATCACCAGTACCAGTACCAGTACCACCAGTACCCGTGACCAAGACAGAAAAAGGAGAAGAAGAGGAAGGGTTTCAAACTCCACAAGAAAAAGTACGCAAGTTAACAACACCACCTACCTCCAGAATTGGATGGATTAAAAAGATGATGGCCACCCCTTCTTCCTCACAAGAGAAAAAGAAAGTGAAGACAGAAGTGAAGACAGAAGTGAAACAAGAACCGATATCCCCCGCTCAGACATCCTTCTCCTCTTCGACACCTATTGCTGGCCGCACACGCAAAGCATTGCAATCCAAGAAAATACCCCAAGAGAAAAAGAGTAGCATCCTCCAAGAGTGGGTGTCTTATTAACACACCAACCGACACAAAAAAATGGAAAAAGTCTTAGCCAGCATTTACTACGATCCCTCCCATCCTGCAGGTTACGCAGGAGTTCAAAAATTGTATCGTGCTGCCAAAACGCGACTGAAAAGTCTCCGTTTACCTCAAGTGCAACGATGGTTACAAGAACAAGCTACCTACACTTTACACAAACCCATTCGACGCAAGTTTGCCAGAAGTCGCACCCGAGTGGAAGGCATCGATCATCAATGGCAAGCCGATTTAGCCGATGTCTCTCATTTGGCCAGCTACAATCGTGGCTACAAATATTTGTTTTGTGTCATCGACGTCTTTTCCAAATTTGCCTGGGTCGTACCCTTGACTTCCAAATCGAGCAGCGAGTTAGTGCGAGCCCTGCAACGGGTGTTGAAACAAAGCGGTCGTCACCCTCTTCAATGGCAAACGGACAAAGGCACCGAATTTCTGAACCAAGCTTTAAAAAAAGAATTAAAGAAACGTGACATTCATTTTTTTACCACCGAGAATCCCGAAACCAAAGCCAGCATCGTGGAACGTTTTCAACGCACTTTGAAAGAACGCATGTGGAAATATTTTACGCATCACCACACTCTGAAGTACATCGACATCTTACCGCACCTGGTGCAAGCGTACAACCAATCTTACCATCGAAGCATCGGACGTGCCTCGCAAGACGTGACTCCCGACAACGAAGTGCTGGTGTTTGAGCGTCTGTTTGGTACGTCCCCGACGAGGGCTGTCCCCGAGAAAAGTGGAATGTTGGCCGTAGGAGATTGGGTGCGCATTGGCAAAACCAAACGCACTTTCGACAAAGGTTACTTACCTAACTGGACGACCGAATTGTTTTGCGTCACTGGACCAGTGCATGGCCGTCATCCTGCCGTCTATAAATTGGAAGACATGAACGGAGAAGTGCTCAAAGGAACGTTTTATTTGCCCGAGTTACAACGTGTCACCAAAAAAGAAGACGACGTGTACGACATCGAAAGCATTCTCGAACGCAGAACCCGTAAAGTAGGCAAACGACGTGTCAAAGAAGTCAAAGTACGTTGGAAAGGATATCCACCCAGTTTTGATTCTTGGATCGACGCTTCGCAAGTCATCGACTATAAAAAGAAGTGACCATCATGCCTTTTCACACAGACGCAGCTACGTCGACCACTCCTCCTTCACCTAGTTCTTCTGTGCAAGATTTACAAAAACAACCCTTGTGGGTGTGGTGTGGAGAACGTGTGCCTAAAACGCAAATCGTCTTTTTCTGCCAAATCTTCGTGGTGTATTGTGTCATCGGGGCAGCCATCGCCAATTTGAGTTTGCAACAAGGAGACAAACAATTGTGGACCATTTTATTGAGCAGTTGCATCGGTTACCTGCTTCCTAATCCCTCCCTGAAATTCACCTCCAACGGGAACCACGGGAACCTTGTGTCCAGTGCCAGTGCCAGTCACCACTCCAACCACAACCAGAACCCCATTTTGGGCGGAGACACGCCTCTGACGTCCACTAACCCCTCGGACAGCCACAGAACTCTGGAATTATGAGTCACCAAAACCAATTTTATTTAACCTTACCCAGTGACAGTTCCATGGAGGTGTTTCCCAAGAACACGTTGTGCTGTTACACGGCCAAATTACCTCAAGCCATCCCCTTAGATCACGAAGCCCAATGGGAAGTGGCTTTAGTAGAAATGATTCACCCGACCCAAGTCCTCAATGTCCTTCCCAATCAAAATTTTTTTGATGTGGAAGTTCATGACGAACAATTGCAACAGTGGATGGATAGCAATGTCAAATATGACAAGAAAACCCGTACACAAAAGTACACCACCTATCACTTGTTCATTTCCCCAGGCTATTATTTTAGTGGTCAACATTTGGTCAGCACCATAGCCTCCAGGTTTAATGCCGTGTTTCTGAAAGCTTTGGAGCATGTTAACAAAAGTGTCACCATGGAGTACCACAAAACAGCTCGTCGCTTCTTGATGAAATTTGAACGGAGTAAAATCCTGTCCATTTTATTTTGTCCTGAATTGTATGACATGTTGGGCGGAGACATGAACCTGAGAATGAGCATGATGAAGAAAAGCGAATTACCCATCGTTTACGACAACGAGTCTTTTAGCAAGTTATTTCGTGCCCCGGTAGAACTGAACCAAGGACTGAATTTGATGTTCGTGTATTCCGATGTGGTGGTGTACAACGTGGTGGGACACACCTCCGTACCGTTACTGCGTGTCATTCCTTTCAAAGTGGATTCTGCCACGAACACTGACGAGGAAGGTGGAAACACTTACCACGTCCACCGCGAATTTGTCCATCCTCACTATTTGCCTGTCAGTAAGTCGTATTTGGACACGGTCAACATTGCTATAAAAGGAGATCTGGGACAAAATATTCCATTCACCAAAGGAAAAGTCACGCTGAAACTCCATTTTCGAAAACCGTTCTCTCACGACTCTTAAGTCATGTATCCAGTGTACCGAGGGGTTGCTCGACAGCGAGGACACGGCTTAGGAGACATGTTAAAATCGGCCTTTCGTTCGGTGGCCCCGGTGTTGAAACCGATGGTGACACGCGGATTGCACGCCTTGAAAGATGCGGCACTGACGCAAGGCAAAGAATTTCTCCAAAATGTCATCATCGACAAACAAAACCCTAAAGAAGCCTTCATGAGGGCAGGCAAAAATGTCTTGCTGCAAACGGGCAAAGACATTTTAAGCCAACGAGAAACACCTATAAATGCCCTGCACGCTACCGAGTCAGGCATTCAGCAAGGACAAGGCAGAAAGAGACGACGAAGAAAACACCCTTTCACCAGACTTCAAGCGAGAAAGGCCAAGAAAAGAAGAACCGTTCGAGACTTAGACGTTTTCGATTATTGAGAAAAGAGACAAAAAAATGATGCACCGAGAATCTTGCGCTTGTTCCAAGACGGAACTGGATCTGTTTGCCATGCCCCCCACCATGATGACCATGCAAGAATCCCAGTGGGTGGAATTTCACCCCGTCTCCTCACTGACCGATTCCGCTCCCATCGAGTTTGAAATCAAAGGACAGCCCGAAGATTACATCGATCTGAATAGCAGTTACTTGTACCTGAAAGTCAAAATTCTAGATAAGACTGGAGGTGCTATAGACGATGAAGCAGTAGCTCCCGTCAACAATTTCATGCATTCCTTGTTCAGTGGAGTGGACTTGTACTTGAATAACAAACTGGTCAGTAGCAGCATGGATACTTACCCTTATCGTGCCTACCTGGAAAATCTCTTGACGTACGGAATAGATGCCAAGAACACTCATCTCAATGCCTGTGTGGTATGGGAAGCTGACGAACCTACCAAGTTTGAAATATTGGAAACTGATGAAAAGAAAGACAACAATGATGGATTTGTAGAACGAAGAAAGAGAATCACGGGAGCCGACACAAGTTTAGAACTGATGGATCGTTTGCATTTGGACATGTGGTTGCAAGAAAAGTATTTGCTGAACGGGGTGGATGTCCGCCTGAGACTGAATCGTAGCAGTGCCGCTTTCCATTTGATGGCTGATAGTGACGGTTACAAAACCAAAATCCTAGAAGCCAGACTCTACGTACGCCGTGTGGAAGTGTTACCTAAAGTGGGAAACGACATCAGTCAGACGTTGAGCAGAACGACCGCCAAGTATCCCATACGACGCGTGGAAGTGAAAACCTTCACCATTCCCAAGGGACAGCGATCCATGATCGAAGATCATCTGTTCCAAGGACAGTTACCCAAACGTTTGATCGTTGGTATCGTCGAGAATACAGCCTTCAACGGAGCTGCCGAAAAAAAATCCTTTCTACTTTCAACACTTTGGCGTGTCCAAAATCGAAGTCAGTCGCGATGGCAAGACCTTGTGTACCCGACCTTTCGAACCTGACTTTACCAAGAAGAATTACTTGAGATCGTACTTGTCCCTGTACGAAGCCACCGGACAGTTAGGAACCAATACCAGTCACGGTATTACGTACGAGGATTATGCAGGAGGCTACGCTTTGTGGGCTTTCGATTTCACTCCAGACCAAGGCAGCGACGAGGGACATTTCCACCCTATAAAATCCGGCAGATTCGTGTGGAAATTCAGTTTAAAGACCGAGACCCTGATGAAACGGTGAACGTCATCCTGTATGCAGAATTCGATAATACCATAGAAATCAACAGTTTGAGAGAAGTCATCCTAGATTACTAGAAACCATGGAAGACTGTTATCCCTCTTTACCTAGTGGAGAAACTTTTAGTGTTGGATTATTGTTAAAAAATGTTAGAGTTCTTGTTGTTTAGTGTTAAGTGATTTTTGAATAAAAAATGTTGTGTTTTGAAAAAAATTGTTTGATGTTATATTGTTGGATTATTGTTAAAAATGTTAGAGTTGTTGTTTAGTGTTAAGTGATTTTTGAATAAAAAATGTTGTGTTTTGAAAAAAAATGCCTTTGTCTTTTGTTTAGCTATAAGAATGTTGGATTGATGCTCTTTCATTTCTTACTATCCCTCTCATGACACTCACTAAACGTTGCGACTCAAAAACCGTGTGGGGGATGTTTTCCTTCACGTCCGCGCTTTAACTTTAAGAACCGGGTTGTTTCCAGTCTAACCATCCATTGTCGACTCATCCTCCTAAGAAGATGTGCTCCAAACTAGCTAAACTCAACGAAGCCTACGTGAATTTGCATAGGGTCAGACACAGTCTGATACCGAAGCCAGAAGAAATAGAGAATGTGAGAATGTTAAAAATCACTGAAGACCTGATAGAAGAGCTCTTCAGAGAAGAAATGAACAGGGAAAAAGAAGAATGGACAGAGAAGTACAGACTTCAGAGACAGCAGCAACAACAACAACAAGAGCAGCAGCAGCAGCAACCTGAACCTGACAGAGGCTTTGTCGATTGCCGTATCGACACCAAAGAGTTCTTCTTTTCTTTCCGAAGAAGCAGACCTATCGCCAGAAAGTCTATCCTCAGAGGACATCGCATTCTTAGAAACTAAAAAAAGAATGCCATAGCAAACACAAAAAAACAGCCCTTTTCAGGGCTACCCCAATACTCTAGAAAAGAAATAACGATCGATTTGCCAATGTGTGTAGGTAGAGTAGTGTGAAAATAAACACTAACTCTTTTTTTAAAAATGTGAGGGTATGTGTTTGTGTGTTAGTAAGTGCTTAAGTAAGTTGGTATGAATAGTAGATTAAAATCATGGGTTTTTTTGGTGTTTGAGGTGTATATTTGGAGTTAGATTGGATTGCTTTGCGTATGTGGATAGTCTAATGAAGTGATTTATAAAAAATTTTAAAATAGTGATGGGTAGCATAAAAAAGTGAGTGAGTGTTTCTTTTAGGTCCGCGCGTTGTTGTTTTTGGTCATGATATAGGTAACATCAATTTTATGTTTTTTAGGGGATGTTTTCCTTCACGTCCGCGCTTTCACTATAAATTGAAACTCGCTGGGCAGTCTAGCTACCCTTGTTGATTGATCAACACCAAAAATGAACACGAGACTGTCTAAACTGTTGGAACCTCATGTGCTTCTGGAATATGCCAGGCGCCTGTTGAATAAACTGGCCGCGGAAGCCATTGTGGAGGAGGGAAGGATAAGAGAGGAGGAGGAAAGAAGAAAAAAAGAGGAGGAGGAGAGAAGATATAAAGAAGAAGAAGAAGAGGAAAGAAGATACAAAGAGGAGGAGAGAAGAAACAAAGAAGAGGAGGAGGAGAAGGAAAAGAAGAGAAGAAGAATAAATTTCAGAATCCCAGAGAGCGAAAATTGGGATTCTGAAGCGACATATCCTGCCTCTGCTCTCTCCCCCTAAAAGTAAAAAGTAACTGGGGGATAAGATGTGTATGTGGCGCCAGGCCTGGAAGGTGCCACCATTAACCAGGTGTCCATGAAGTTCCAAAAAAACAGCCCTTTTCAGGGCTACCCAATACTCTAGAAAAGAAATAACCATCAATTTGCCAATGTGTAGGTAGAGTAGTGTGAATATAAACACTAACTCTTTTCTAAGATAGTGTGAGGGTATGTGTTTGTGTGTTGGTGCTTGTAAGAGCTAAGGTATGTTTGTGTGAATAGTAGATTATGGGTTTCATTATTGTTTCTTAGCGTATGTGGAGAGTATAGTTTGGGTTTTGTAACCGCTCACGTACGATTGTGTGGATAGTAGATTATGGATTTTGTTTATTGTTTCTTAGCGTATGTGGAGAGTATAGTTTGGGTTTTGTAACCGCTCACGTACGATTGTGTGGATAGTAGATTATGGATTTGTTTATTGTTTCTTAGCGTATGTGTTTGTGTGTTTGTGTTTGTGTGTTTGTGTTTGTACCCGCTCACGTACGATTGTGTGGATAGTAGATTATGGATTTGTTTATTGTTTCTTAGCGTATGTGGAGAGTATAGTTTGGGTTTTATTATATGAAATGAAAAAGTAGGGGATGTTTTCCTTCACGTCCGCGCGTTGTTTGGTCATGATCTAGGTAAGATCAATTTTACGTTTTAGGGGGATGTTTTCCTTCACATACGCGCTGTAAGTATAAGAACCCACAGTATTCGTCGTTCAACAAGACAGAGGAACAAGAACACCTAATTACACTATTCACAACAGTCAACAAGCTGGCCCCTCGATGCACATAACACCACAAGAACTGGAAGAAATCGAAAAAGCCATCAGAGAAGCAGATCAACTCGAACAGATGCCAGCCTATCACAACAATCTCCACAATGAGAATCACGAAGAAACATGCTCCAACAAAGGAAAAAGACCAATGAACAAAAAACAAATAATCAAAAAATCTGAACCACTTCAGCCACAAAAGGACAACCCAAACATACTAAGCAATATCCAAACGGAAACTATAAGGAAACAAACAACTCAGACCCCAAACCACCAGAAGCAACAGGAAATATCAGGTAAGAAAATAAATTCTCTTTCAGACAATCAAATAAACCAAGACAGCGGATCACAAAGAACTAAAACAGGGCAAAGAAATCAGAACAACAACAATCAGCAACAACAGAAATACCCGTACCATCCAACTGAACTTACACTATATATCACAAGCCCAAACCCCAAATTCATCAGGCTAAGTAGTACAACAATAGCCGGATCTCTAAACAACAAACACCGAGGGACATACAGAATTATAAGGCCAAACACTGAATATATAGTGATATGGTGTACCACCAACAGGCAGGTGGCTGAATATTTGGAGCTAGACCAAATGGCAGGAATGAAAATCAAGATCCAAAGACACCATGCCGTGAACAGAAAAAAAACAGCCACAACAAACATCAGTACCAACAAAAACACTACCTCAAATATCACACAGGACGAGCTGAACAACAGCAGAAAATCAATCCAAGGAACATTCAAGAATCCCACAGATAACAGCTGGCAAACCACAAACAGCGGAACCAGACACACAGACACCCCAAAAGCAAGCTTCAAAGCCATACTGAAACTAACGGGAACCTACAAGCACTACACAACAGCAGACATCGAATATGATCTACACTATTATAGCATACCATACAAGAGAGCTATAAAACTTAAAAACAAGAAGGGACAAGAAACTACCACAGTACTACTGGAGTTTTACAACCCACCACCAAAAAACATCAAAATAGGACCCCAAGCTAAATTGAAACAGCTCAACAAATATATAAATAAACCTCGGTTCTGCACGAATTGTAAAAGATGGGGGCATTTCACCACCAAATGCCACTACCAAACCAGGTGCTATAAATGTGGAGGTCCACACAAACAACAGTGCAAGTCAAAAATACAAAAATGTGCCAACTGTCTAGGAAACCACCACCCCAACTCTTACGAATGTCCATATACAAAAATAGAACACAGAACAATAGAAATAATGGAACAACAACAAATACCCTATTATGAAGCAAGGACAAAAGCCAAGAAACCACAACAAACAGTCACAGAAACTGCAGCTACGACAAGACCAAAGGAAAAAAACATAACATCAGATATTGAAATCAATCCGCCAATACAAATACCTAACAAACCGATAGGAAACAACACTCAAAGGAAAGATAACTCACAACTAGAGAAATATCCAACTAAACAACCACATAAACCAATAACCACAAATGTGGAACTACAACAACAAAACACAAGTAATAATGAAGGTTTGATAGATTCTAATCTAATACAAAAGTACATTGGGGCATTACAGAAAGGGGTCAAACAAATAACAAAAAACAATGAAGTACAAAAACAGGACTTCTTACAACTTTTAATAAAACTCATTGGAACATTCTACCCCAACACTATTTAAAACTGAAAACTAAGGAACTACATAAACGCACTAAAATCTAAAATGGATACAGAAGACAGCACAGACAGTGAAAATAGGATACTCATTTGGCAATGGAACTGCAGAGGACTAAAAAAGAACCATGGGGAACTTTCTGCAGCCATTGCCAATACCAATCCTAAACCAAGCATTATTTGCTTGCAAGAAACCTATCTAACCAATGCAAACAATAAAATACCCAAAATTAGTGAGTACCATACAACATACACAAAAAATAGAATCAATAACACAAGAGGGGGAGGATTAGCCATTTATATACACAACTCGGTTACCGAAACTTATGAAGCTAATCCTACCATAGACCTAAATGGGAGTCCCATAGAGTATCTAGTCATAAATATTAAACTTAAAAATAAAACAATAAACATATATAACATATATGATCCAGGTAGCTCTAGCCTAAATCCCATACAAAACTATATAGATATATTTAAAGAAAGGGGTCAACACACAGTTATCTGCGGAGACTTTAATGCACACAATCCAGAGTGGGGAGGCGACCATACTGATACCAGGGGGAAAAACCTAGAAAAGTACACAATGGAACATCAATTAGTAATACTAAACACAGGAACACCCACCAGATTAGACCCAGGAACAGGAAAGCTAACCCCTATAGACATAACTATTGCCACACCCAGCATAGCACTAATCAGCGAATGGGAAGTACTACATCAAAGCACCCTGGGCAGCGACCACTTCCCCATATGCACAACAATATACACACAAAAAACTAAGCAACAAACTAAAATCATACCAAAATGGAAAACTGAAAAAGCTGATTGGAATACATTCTACAAATCATTAGAAAAAATTACACTAGGGGAACTACATAACCACGACAGCAGCCAATTTTATGAAGCCATAACTCAAGCTATCAACAAAGCAGCTACAATCAGTATACCGAAAACACAGAATAAAATAAAACAAACACCTATACCATGGTGGACAGAGGAATGCCGAATAGCAATTCAGACCAAAAAGAAAGCACTAAATCGGTTCAAACATACTAAAGTAACAGCAGACTTCCTCGAATACAAACGTAAAGAAGCCATAACTCGGACTACAATTAAGGACTCCAAAATCAACTCATGGCGAAAATACTGTTCCACACTTAACCATCATAGCAACTCAAAACAAGTGTGGGGAAAGATTAGAATCATGAAAGGAAACACACCAAAATCAACACCAAAAATTCCTGGTGCGGACACTAACGAAGAAAAAGCCAAACAACTGGCCCAACATTTTGCAAACTCTAGCAGCAACAGCAATCACACCAAGGACTTCATGAGACAAACCACCATTCTCGAAACGGAATTCCCGCACCTATTTAACGATCAAACAAACAACGAAAATACACCACTAAATGATTTATTTAATATAAATGAATGGAGAAAGGCGTTACGTAACAAAAAATCAACATCTCCAGGTGAAGACCTGTTAGGCTACGAATTTTACAAAAAAATACCACCAAACATGGAAAATATAATTCTCCAACTAATTAACCAAATATGGCAAACAGGGAGCATACCAACGACATGGAAACAAGCAATAGTCATCGCCATACCCAAACCCGGGAAAGACCCTACAAATATTAATTCCTACCGCCCAATCTCCCTGACCAACACCCTGTGTAAACTTATGGAGACTATGATAAATAACCGATTAAAACACCACCTAGAACAAAACAAATTATTATCAGAGAATCAAAGCGGATTTAGACCTAGACGATCTACTATAGATCAACTCATCCGGCTAGAAGCCAACATCAAACTTGCTTTCAATGCAAAAAGGAAGAAAGACCGACATCTTATTGCGATCTTCTTAGATCTAGAAAAAGCCTTTGACATGGTGTGGACCAAAGGACTCGTATCCAAACTCAACCAGTATGGTATTACAGGACGCATGCACTGCTGGATCTCTAACTTTCTAACTGGAAGACAGATTAAAACAAGAGTAGGGGATGCACACTCAGAAAAACACACATTGGAAAATGGAACACCACAAGGGAGTGTGATTAGCCCCACTCTATTCAACATCATGATCAATGAACTCAGCAAATACGTCAACACCAACCAAGTGGAACTTTCACAATTTGCTGATGATAGTGGTATCTGGAAAGCAGGCAACCCAAACAGCCAAGAAATTATCAAACAAATTCAACTCAACCTAGATAAGATAGGAACCTGGGCTGACAATTGGGGCTTCAAAATATCCAAAACCAAAACTGTAGGAATGCTTTTTTCCCCAACGAATAAGTGTAAAATAACATACCCTAAATTATATCTACAAAAAACACCAATAAACTTTGTCAAAAATACATACTTTCTAGGAATGTTGCTGGATGAACAATTAAACTGGCAATCTCATATTACCAACATCATACAGAGATGCAATAAAGATCTAAATCTACTTAAAAACATAAAGGGAACAACATGGGGAGCAGATCAACAAAGTATGTTAATGATATATAGGTCACTGATTAGATCCAAATTAGACTATGGCTGCCAGGTATATGCATCGGCAAGCACAAAACTACTTCACAAACTAAACAACATACAGTATAAAGCACTAAGGCTCTGCACAGGAACACTTCCAAACATTGCTCTAGAAGAACTACAAATCCTTACAGGGGATTTACCCCTATACCTAAGAAGGGAGGAACAAACCCTTAGGTATGCCACCAGGAACTCCATACACTCGGATAATAACCCCACCAAAAGTACAATCACCAAATGCCGACTAACATTTAGGCCAAAACTTGTCCCAAATCCACCGGCAGCCAATAAGGTACATACGCTCTGTACCGAAATAGGACAATGGGGACTACAAGCTGAACAACACCAATTAATAGACATAACACCATGGAAAAATAGGACTCCAGACATCAACCTGACAGCACAAAAAATTGGATCCAAAAACGAAAACCCAATAGGACTCTTAGCAGAAATACAAAAGATCATAACGGAAGAGTACCCGACTCATGTTAAAATCTACACAGATGGCTCCAAATCGCAAGAGTTAAAAAGAACGGGAGCAGCTGTGGTTATCCCAGAATATAACATCGAAATAACTGAAAGACTCCCAGACGACTGCTCAATCTACACAGCTGAATTTTGGGCCATAAATGAGGCTCTAAACTGGATTACACTCTCAACCACAAAACAACACGTAATCATCACCGACTCCCTCAGTGTACTTAAATCACTAGAATCTGGTATTTCCAAAAGTAGAGCAAATCTCATGGAAAAAGCGCTACAAACAATAAGGGAAATAGATACCAAACAACAGAAACTAACATTCCTGTGGGTACCCTCACACATTAACCTACCAGGAAATGATAAAGCAGACCTAAGTGCAAAATCCAGCCTCACAAAAAATACCTATCTGACCATGCAATATAGCGTTACAGAAATATATAGTCAAATAACTCAGAAAATCAACCATAAATGGCAACAAACATGGGACAACAGCATCAAGGGCAGACACCTATACCAATGGCAAAAAAAGGTGGAGAGACATAGTACAATACCTAGAACACTGCAAAGCCCAGATATCAGAATCATAAATCGAATAAGGACCGCTAAAACCTTACTCAAGGGAAGCTTTGGAAGACATCTCAACAAAGGAATGGACAACCACACCCACTGTCCCCATTGCACCAGCACAGAGACCCTGGAACACGTTTTTAATCAGTGCACCTATTACCACTCACACAGAATGGAATTTCAAAAACAACAAAAGAAAATCGGATCGCCCTACAAATATCCAGACTTCATAAATCCCAAAACAAACAGCAACAAAGACCTAACATACAAAAACATAATAACATACTTAAAACAAATAAACAAGTATGACAAGATATAACCCAATGAGTTGAAAGCATTAATTGCTAGCTGAAAAGCACACTCAAGGTTAAAAATACAAACAGGATAACACAAAATACAGGCTACCAAACACACATCAATAACGAGAACAGGTACCTTTGAGAAGTCCCCAGGACCTGATTACTCGGCAAAGGTGCCTCCATACTCGATATATAAAAAAGAAGAATAACTAACTTTACAAACAATACAAATCTTTACAAAAAAAATAAAAAATTATTAAAAAAAATAAAATAGCAATTTTAAAAATAAAAACTAAAAATAAAATAAAATAAACTAACGAAAAGGGAAAGGGAAAAAAAAAAAAAAAAAAAAAAAAATATCTTTAAGAAAATGGGGAGACAGGCACCTTTCATAAGTCCACCCGGACCTGAGTATTCAGCAAAGGTGCCTGCACCCATAAAATTATTAAAATACATGCATGTACCAATTTTCCCTTCTCTACCTTCCAACTTTGCATGTATATATTCTGACTATAACATCTAAGGTCTGACAACAAGAACAGAATACATTAACTCCCTAAATTTAGATATATAAGGTGACATAAGCCCAGTCATCAGGACCCTCCGCACAAGGCGGAACTAAACTAAAGTCACAACAAAACTTATCATTAATAACACACTACACAGGGAGCACAGGACTTTTTCAGACCACGTGCTGACAATTTTAACTATTAAAAAAAAAAAAAAAAAAAAAAAAAAAAAAAAAAAAAAAAATTATTATTATATTAGAGTTTGAGGCACAATGATAATTAAGATAATGGTGTGTGGCAGTTGAGCAGAAGGGGACTCCAACAAGAAAAGACCAGCAACTCACAACAACGATGACAGAAAGAAGACACAGACATCGGTCAATTGCCTCAAAAGAAGCTCTCACATTGGCTATTAGAGGGCTCTTCAGACATACCAAATTTTTGTGGCCCTAATTCAATATGATCATTTTTGGACACCGCCATCAAAATTCAAAACTTAAAAATTACAATACAAGAACTGAAAGTAACGGGTGACAAACACCTAATTGATTGGCATAATTTATGTTTTTTTTTTTTATATACATACACAAAAGTACACTCTGTACATAAACAAAAGAAAAGAAAACTGCTATAGGTTAACATAAACAAATCTAACAACTATCAAGATCAGGATAATTACAGTGGCTAACACGACATTGATATATTTAATGTCCATTAGTACAACTGGACTCGATTTGAACAATAGGCTTTGGCGTTTCTAACAACATGGACCTGTGACGTCGGGCTCCTCCTGGACTCATGCCTTCCCTCCTTTGCCACGGACAGACATTTTAATTAAGTAATGCGGTCATCGCATATAAACACGGGGATGTAGTGGCACCATTCCTACAAACCCGATCAAATAAATAGCCTGGTCATCAGGCATTAACAAGACGCAAAAGTACTAGTACGTAAGCGTCTATAATTCAATATTCATTCATTCATTCGTTCAAACCATTCTGCAAAGAATAAAAAAGAAGATGGCTTCTAACCAAATGGACAAAATACAAACATTACAAGACGTTTTAGACAACTTAGGAATGATGGAGCAGATGTTGATAAGACTGGTTGAAGACCATTATTCCTATAGTCCCCATCGTGTAAAGATGGAAATTAATAACTTAAAAAAGGTAAAGGACAAGATTAGTGGTGTCATGAAAGAGATAAAGGAGGAGAAGGAGAATGAAGAGGAAAGAATAAGAATAAGCAAATGGAACGAAAAGATTGAAAAAGAAGAAGAAAATGAGAAGAGGAAGAAAGAAGAGGAGGAAGAGAAGAAGAAAGAAGAGCAGGAGAAAAAAAAGAAAGAAAAGAAGAGAAAGAGTGTTGGAGATAAAATAAGAACTTGGTGGAGAAAAAGAAGAAACTAGAAGCAGAAGAAAACCCAAAGGCCCTTTTCAGGGCCAGCCATATTTCTCGAAAAGAGATAGCCTTTCCATTGCCTACCCCTTTTTTTTAAATTTAAATTTAAATTTAAATTTAAAAAAACTTTAAAAAAAAAAAAAAAAAAATCCCAAAAGCCCAAACTCTATTCCCCATGTTAATTTCCCTTGTCCCTAGACAGACCCAAACTCTATGTTAAATTCCCATTGTCCCTAAAGTGGCCCAGCGTTTTTCTCCATGTTAAATTTCCATTGTACGTATATTGTCCCACGATTTTTCTCCATGTTAAATCCCCTTGTACGTATATTGACCCACGATTTTTCGCCATGTTAAATTTCCATTGTACGTATATTGTCCCAGGGGTCTCCGTAATGCTAATTCCCATTGTACGTATAGTATCCCACTTAACTACTCTTCTGGTTTGGTTTTCCCTCTAACAATACTTGTGCCATCAGAGGAGACTACAATCCCTGGTTTGGTTTTCCCTCTAACAATACTTGTGCCATCAGAGGAGACTACAATCCCTAGTTTCTGTTATCTGGTTTGAGCACTCACTAATTTCTTAAAGTAAATTAGCTTGTCCTCAGACTTGTGCCACAGAGCGGGTGCAATTTTATATTTACTAAATCTTGGAATCAAACTTAAGTTTCCAGTACTGTAGAGATCCTGACGCATATCTGTCATCTGCACTTGTACAGCTTTGTGCAGTTGTAGAAAAAGATCATAGTTTTCCATTTCAGTTTCAGTTTGTGGTTCATGGATTCAGTATTGTTATCTGTCCATTGTTCATCTTTCTTGCTGATGTAGTGGTCATCAATTTTTCTTTTTATGTATTTTTTATGGTATTGAAAAAATCTCCATGTTCATATTGCAGTCTTTTAATTTTTTGTTTCTATCAT
The DNA here is from genome assembly GCA_028554795.2 of Sinohyriopsis cumingii. NCBI lineage: Eukaryota > Metazoa > Mollusca > Bivalvia > Unionida > Unionidae > Sinohyriopsis > Sinohyriopsis cumingii. The sequence continues at coordinate 29,985,650 of CM068836.1, read as the reverse complement.
CAAAGTCAAATCTATCATTTGCATGGGCTACTCCTGTAGGGCCAAATATCTCCATGATAATTCTTTGTCTTTCATTGGATGCATTTGCTTTTTGTCAGTTATCTGCTGCTTAAGATTCCCTTTGATATGCTTAGTAGGTTCGTTTGTGCCATGGGGGAATATCATGTCAACTACATTTGTTAATGCTTTCTCATCATTGGAGCCTATTAACATGTGGGAGAAAGACAATTTGCCGGAATGTCATTTTGCCTGTGGACATTAAAAAGGAATCAATTCTCAGCACAAAATCCACAAATTTGAATAGCAATATAGCAGTATCATTAATATTTGCTCTCATTTTCAATTACTTTTGAAACAGGGAGTGCTTGGTCAAATGTGTACATGAATTATCAAAATATAAGGGATAAAATAGTTACATCATACATGTGTTACTTAATTAGTCAAGAGGGAAGACGGGGGAAAATGAGAAAATGTTCAAAGCTAGTGCTTGGCAATTTCAATTTTAATATAACTATCCAAATGAAGAATTAAAAAAAAATGTTTTAATACATGTACTATGTTACGGTTATTAGTCAAAATTTTAAAGATGTAGTACCACACAAAAATCTTACAAACAATTATGTAAAAGTATCTTTATTTCTTGAAATTGATCATTCAGCCAGTTTTACAACAACTTATTTACAGAACTGTTGATGTCGCTTCTATTAGAAGCTATAAAAAATAAATTACAAGGTATGGGAATGAACTCAGATTTTGTCTTTCACCTCTGTAGGTTTCCTCTGTTGATTTGTAGGTTTTACAAGGACACCTTCAGTGTGTCCTTGAAACGTTTCTTTTGTCCTCCAACAGCGCGCTTTCCCTCGCAGTGTTCGTCATAGAGCATCTGTGTTGGAATAGGTTCGCCGGGCAAGCGGATGATACGTACTGCCCATCTAACTTGGGCTGTCTGTAGCAACTTGAAGACTGACGGGATGCCAGTCCCCGTATAAACCTTGGAATCAGGAATTTTGTCTTGCCACCTTATCTGCATAATCCTTCGGAGGCAGCTCATGTGGATTTGATTGGGTTGTCGTGAATGTCTGCTGTGGTCCATCCACGTCTCGCTGACATAATGGAGGTGAACACTACTAGTACGATACACTTTCAGCTTGGTGGTAAGATCGATTCCTTGCGGGTCCCACACATTCCCACGTAGTCTCCAGAAGGCTGATCTGGGATTGGCAATTCTGCTGTTGACCTCAATGTCAAGTTCAGTGGTGACTGCTCTTGAGAGGTTGCTGCCGATATATGTGAAGCTGTTAACAGTCTGGAGTTTCTGACCCTTCATGGTGATGCTCGGGTCACAATATAGCTTCAGGGGGGAGGGGTGTGTGTGTGTGTGTGTGTGTGTGTGTGTGTGTGTGTGTGTGTGTTGGGAGGGAAAAGGCAGAAAATAAAGTTTGCTTATTTTCAGTATGTCATGAAATTTCTTTGTTGCTCTAAATCCGTTGAATGGCTGGTTGCTTTCTGTGACTGTGAATTTCCCTCTGCTAAAACGAGTTAAAACGAATACCTGTGAAGTTCGTTGTCTAAAGCCAATTCGTCGATAAGAATTTAATGATTTGTTGGTTGTTTTTGTGACCGAGGATTACCCTCTGCTTGAAGCAGTTAAAGAATTCCTGTGAAGTTCGTCGAGTAACTGTAAAACTGAGCCCTATATATTTTACTTTTTCAGACATTGGACTGTTGAAGATAAAAGAACAAAACGTATCGTTGTTCCACTAAAAAACTTCGATAATGTGAAAGATAATGCTCATAAAGTTTATACGTTTAATCATTTATAAATAGTTCCAAACTAGGTAACGCAGGTAATCCATCTTTGGGTAGTTTAGAGGTTAAATCATATTTATCAACCATTCACTTGAATTTCCTTAATGATGGTATTTGTCACGTATTCGTAAGGGGGTGGGAGAATTGTTATTTACATCGCTAAAATGAAACAGTATAGTTGCGAGAAATGTAATTACTGATGGCTAATTCCACCTTTCCAACACCCCACCTAAAGTTTTTGTTGATATTTGTTAAATATCAGCAAGAACCTTCACTAGTATAGGTCAGAGAATTTAAGACTAATATTCATCTTGGTTCATCGTAATTAAGATTACACAAGGACAATCTGAACTTTTAACGTCGTGACTCTGCTTGCTTCTTAGTAATGCAGGGAAATATTACTTTCTGCGAATTTTATTGTAATTTTTAAAGTTTGCTAAAATGACGGTAGCAGTAATGTGTTCGATGATTTCCTAACGTTAATAATGGTTTTGAATTATATAGATTTTCTGCATTAAACACATTGTTATAAAATTCGATGTTCATTACCTCAAGGTTTTGTAGTGTTTGAAAGCAGGAGAGGAACCCGGGTCTCAACTAAACTGTAATTTTGTCTTAGGAAGGAGAATGCAAATATTAGTATTTATTTGTTATAGAAATGAGACTCATGTGTTGGTCTACCACCACTACCACCATCCCGTACAATTCCCTTTACGTTTGTCGTTTCGCTACAAAACAAGGCGTATGCATCTCAAAATGACGTGACTACATTGAGTAGTTCGATGCGACATTTGATCTTCATTACTTTTAATTAGAGTTTGAAAACAAGTAAATCCAAACTGTCTCAGTGTTTCTACTGGATCCGGTTCGATATTTAGAAAGGACAATGCAATCTATACAAAAAATTGCTTATTTTCAGTATTTAATAAGATTCGTGTGTTCTTTCGTTTAGAAAAAATGAGTGATTGTTTGGTTTTTGTGACCGAGGGTTGCTCTCTGTTTACAACGTTCATAACAAATTATGTGAAGTTCTTGTTTTCAGGACAAATTTATTGTAATGTGAATCTGAAATAATGGAATTTAATTGCATAAAACAATATGCATCATCATATGGTTCAAAGTATTTCTGCTCAACGTCTGTATACATTTTACAAGGTTGACATCTAATTTTTTACTTAATTTACTACGCATGATTTAGCATGAATGTATAATCCAAATCATTTGAGCTCTTGTCTGAACAACGCTTTAATACGAGGTATAAAATTAAATATCGTTTCAGTAATTGTTGATAAATCCTGTATTGGTCTGCATTTTCTAGAATCCGAATATGCTAAAACAAAATATCGCTAATAACTTTTACCTTGTTTTGCTTTTAGTCTGTGTATTTTACTTGCTGCAGTAATGCAACTGTAACATATAATAATGCATGAAATAAGTAAAGTAAACTCTAAAATATTCCAAAGGGATGAGGATTTTAATATTCCTTTAAACTCAAAGTACAGGAACACTGATTAATTTATTATAACCTAAAACCGATGCAAACACACTAAAGAACTTTGATAAGAACAGCTGGCAAGGGAGGGGAAAAAGTATACCTGAAGTGGTTGTTTACTCGTACGTGGCTTGCTTGCAGTCAATGTCATACAACACATTAAACTTATCTACTTATATTTTGACCCATCCAAAAACAGACATATACGGGGGTTGGGGTTAGAATAATTTATACCACTGGTTTTATCACTTGAAAGATTGTTTTGCCATTTTAAAAGGATATTAATAAATGTGCGCAGCTTGAAGTACTTAATATTACTACTTTATCAGCGATCTCTCATTAATCATTGCCTACCCACCTTCAATCCTACATCAGATTAAAACTTTAAGATAATGGTTTTGTTGATCGGAAACATATATGTAAATAAGCCAAAGTGGCATCTATTTTACTGTAGCACGACACAACTATAAACTAACCAAGAGTTAGGAAAAATAATGTGCATGTTAAAATTGGTGATTTGTCCAGTAATACCAGTAAGATTTTGTTCTCTTGAACAAAATTAGCAATAGCTCTGCAGATGGGTTGACAACAAGAATTCACGATGTGTAAAATTTTAATTAGGCGGCTTTCTTGAGGCTGTTGAAATGAATACTATTTTCGAATAAAGAAATCATTATATCCCTATAGTATGTATCGACTATGGGTACAAAAAATTTAAGACGACAAAGTACAAGAGTTATCAAATGCAAATATCTTGACGAAAATGGTATTTTTTAAAATTATTTTCTGGTTGAATTTATGAACGTGTCCCCAACACTCCTCATAAGTTAGAAAATTCAATAATCGCTATGACTTTGGACATGAAATAGCGAATTACTGTTTTGGCAGAAGGATGGCCAAGATAAACTAGAGTATTCTCAGGGAACATTTATAATTGCAACCAAAATAAAACCGCTTTAGTTCAACCCATATGACGACTAATCGATTAAATATATGTGCGTCCTATAATTATCATCCAGTCCTAAGCCTCGATGAGTAGCATCATCATTCAATTCTAAGCCTCGATGAATCGCATTATTATCCAATCCTAAGCCTTGATGAATCGCATTATTATCCAATCCTAAGCCTCTATGAATAGCATTATTATCCAATCCTAAGCCTCGATGAATAGCATTATTATCCAATCCTAAACCTTGATGAATCGCATTATTATCCAATCCTAAGCCTAGATGAATAGCATTATTATCCAATCCTAAACCTTGATGAATAGCATTATTATCCAATCCTAAACCTTGATGAATTGCATTATTATCCAATCTTAAGCCTATATGGGTAGCATTTACATACCGTTAAGAAAGAAAACAAAATGTTCTGATCTAGTACAATATTATACAATTACGTACAATAGTTCTGGGTAAAGTTAATGGGATGTTCTATTTGACATCACGTTTTCAGTCAGAAGCACGCGTTTATTCAGCCATTGCCTATGTTGGATGGGTATCTTAATGGCTGTGATACTGTCCTCCGTATAAAGCTAACATCACTGCATCGATAGGTTGTATGTTACAAGCGTGACATATTTTTAGTCAATGCACTTTGACCGCTCCGGTGGCCTAGTGGTGAGAGCGTCCACCTCGGATGCGGGAGGTCGCGGGTTCGAACCCCAGTCGAGTCATACCAAAGACTTGTAAAAATGGTACTAACATCTGCCTCGTTAGGCGCTCAGCATTAAGAGGTTAGTGTTAGGGCTGGTCGGTCTGGTATCAGGATAATGTGACTGGGTGGGACATCATGCTACATGTCTGAGTCATGATGCCCCAGTGCTAAATATCACTATAAACTGCCACACTGCAGATATCTTAGCGATATGACTAAACAGCTGTTAAAGCTAGGTGCGCAGCAATAAAAGGTTAGTGTAAGGACTGGTCGGCCTGGTGACAGGATAATGTGGCAGAGTCTCCGGCATGATGCACCAGTGCAAGACATCACTGTAAACTGACACACTGCAGGCATTGTAGCGATATGACTGAAAAACTTAAAAAGCTACGTTAAAAATGAAAATCACACACACACACACTGCACTTTGCACTCTTAAAATGGAATAGTACGCTCAACCAATGCTCTCTTATCGCCTGCACGCGTACATACTAATGCACATTTTTACATACATCTCCATACAGACAGACACATCCTAATACATGCATTAATACGTACAGTTATCCACTCATTAATCCGGTCATGCATTACACTGAGCAGTAAACGCTTCGACATTTCGTCTATTATTTTGTAAAATATTTATTTGCCCAAGGAAAATAAAGAATAGAATAGTAAAACGAACCAACCAACAACCAATCAAACATTACTGTTTCCGTTGCTCTACTAGGCTTCCACCCCCCCCCCCACTTGAATTAATTGGTGGGGGAAAATTTCGGGATCGCTGTCGTCATAAAAGGTAATTATCGATATGTTTCGACTTATCTGTGGTCGAAGGATTCTGAATGCACATATTAACGAAATAGTTTTTTCGTATGGGTATAAATGTCGTATGGGTATATATTTCGTATGGATATATATGTCGTATGGGTATATATGTCGTATGGATTTCAAATGCTTTCTTGTTCCTTTAAAGTCTTCTATAAACCTGTTTTAATTATGGTAGCATTCATTCATTGATTTGCATGCACGTATCATCAAATATACCAAACATGTATTAAGATATACAATAAATGTACTTATTATTGTACATAGAACATGTACACACATACAACGGCCACACATTAAGCAATGAGTAGTGCACCTTTGTGTCAGTTAGACCAATACTTTCATTTGCATCTTAAAACCCGTGTAGGAAATGAGAACATTCAAAATCAAAGCTAAAAATTACCAGATCACTCATATTTGTGGGTATTACCTAAATTATAGATTGCTTGTCCATGAAAATGCTGGGAAACAAACGTTTTAAAATTATAGTAATGTGTGGTAGTGCATAAAAGTTAATGCTTATTGATTCATAATAATAAATTATATAATGCAAGATTGATCACAAAGCCGAAGACATCGAATAAACAAAAACACCTGTCTTTCCTATGTCACATTATCCTTTGAGAAAAAACAACACCTTTTTATGTTTTCGTCTGGTACTTGATCATTGGTTGCAAGATTTATTTCAAGCAGGTAATGAAAAAACATTTGACCAGCTTCATTAGAAAGAAGTAAATGTAATTTTTAAATATTGCAAGACAAACTGAAACTTATGTCCTTTTCAGGAATCGGCATGCTCCTGCCTATAGGGAGTTCTGCTTATAACGAACACTTGTTTAAAAGAGGCACAAGCACAGGCTCATAACGGTAACCTTTTCATATTTGATACCTACTGATATGGACTCATTTCCACAGGAATTTAAAACAATCTATAATTCAGGTCAAGTACAAAAGGAACTTGATTTTGGACAGGGTTAAGTCCAACATACAGTTTTACATTTCAAATAGCATATAATGAAATAAAACAAATTAAAAATCTAACAAACAGTGCAAATTAAATATACATAACACTATTATCTTCTAAAACATCGTGCATAAATTCGCTAATATTGATGGGTTATTTGTTTATAAATAGGGCTATATGGTGTGGCTTTCTCTCCGGAGTTGGGTATGTGTGGGTGTCAATAGTTAAAATATATTAACGTTATAATGGCAGGGCTTTTTTTTGTCAAAGACCAAGTATATGCATTCATGATGAAATATACATTTTGCACGTAGCAGATTTCTGCCTTCACAGTTCGGGGTGGAGGAGATGTGGGGTCAAAACTTATACTCTTTAATATAAGTGATACGTCGAAAAACGTAATCCCAGATTCTGTATGGGAAAATGTATACCTCTACAGAATGTTAGTTGTGGGGGACAATATCACAGCGATTCATGTACTCAGGCAATAGCTGAATATACCTGTGCGTCTGAACAAAACGTGTTGTCAAATAGAACATCCCATGAGCGTTACCAAGACTCACTGTAGTTAAACACTTTATTACAAAAATCAGCCTAATTTCTATCCTGACTCAAGTCTAACACATGGAGTTCATTTCGTAATTTGGACCGCTCCTGTGTCCTAGTGGTTAGAGCGTTTGCCTCGGATGCGGGATGTCGCGGGTTCGAACCCCAGTCGAGTCATGCCAAAGACTTGTAAAAATGGTACTAACATCTGCCCCGCTAGGCGCTCAGCATTAAGAGGTTTTTGTTAGGACTGGTCGGTCTGGTATCAGGATAATGTGACTGGGTGGGACATCATACTACATGTCTGTGTCATGATGCACGAGTGCTAAATATCACTATAAACTGCCATACTGCAGATATCTTAGCGATATGACTAAACAACTGTTACAGCTAGGTTAAAAAATCCCAAAACACACACATTTCGTAATTTGCATTTTTTGCATGTCCTGGAATCAATAATAGCGCATCTGGTCTAAACAGATTTCATTGGAAATCTTGAAAGAGTGTGATTAGATGTTTGCTAACCTCTTGCATTACATGAGCATCAAAATGTGCAAGCGTTTTGTGCACATTGCGTACCTTCTTGAAAACACAATTTCGCTCACTGCACTCTAGAATGTTGTTATTATTGCTGATTTTTTTGCAATTAATTCAATTACACGACAAAAGGACACAATACAGTTCTTTTGTAATTTGCACGAGTCACTGATAAAATTAAGTATCCACCGCGCTTGGTCATGAGACCGTTTCGTTTGGTTTAGAGACCAGTCTGGTTGAAATTAGGTATGTTTCACATTCAATATAATCTTGTCTAATTCTTTTAATCTATTTTGGTAAAAATGATTGGGCTGTTGAATTAAGTCGGGTTTCCCTAAAAGAGAGATGATATTGAAGATACATTGTTTGAAACTTTCTATTTGAATACTCCGATGGCACACCTAAATTTGAGTACTCCGATGGCGAACCTAAATTTTACCTCTTCAATACCATAATGTTACACCTCATTTATACGCCGCGTTTACAATCCTTAATCATACTGTGGTGACATTTGAAAACTCAAGACTTGATGTTTTAGTAGAAAAATGTCTTTTGTCATTTTTGTATAAGAAAAAAAGATGAGGTTTTATCGTAAAAGATGAGTTCATCTTATCTCAAAACAAATTTGGACGTACAACCCTGGAATCTTATTTACATGCGAACACAGTTCTTGCATATATAGAGTTCGATAGACAGATAGATGGATGAATGAATTCAAGCACAATACCTATGATAAAGAGTGTTCTTGTCGAACTTATTTTATCTTTTTATCTGTCAGAACGTAAACTGCCCAATTTTAAATGTCACTCAATAAGTAGTTAACAGTCATACTTCTGATAAATACTCAGTTTTGTTCCACTTAAAAAGTTCTTTTCTCGACAGGTACACTCTACAAAGTACTTTGGTGTACGTTCCGGTGATCCTATTTTATATCCGACATACTAATGTTTCCAATAATTTGAGGTTAAAGTATATCTAAATTATTGTTTCTTTTCTCTATAATTTCATTGCAAAAAGTTTGGCTATTTATTTCCAGATTTATTTTATATTCGATGACTGTTAAAAACGTAAAGTGTGTTGGTTGCTAATGCGATAAATGAAATAATAAATATGCTTGGGAAGAACGAGAGTAGTCAGGTAAAATACAGTTTTAAACAAATTATTGAAATATTGTATATGCTTCATGCAAAACATTGTTTACTACAATATGAACCTAATCACAAAAATATTTGCATATAGTCATCACGTGAGCAGCACACTAAATAGAACACTTTTAAAGTTTAGATACAGTTATGAACTAGTTGTAAGTCTAACTTGTTATATGGGATAGATTCCATTTTTATGGGCTAAAATTTTCAACACCCTCACCGTAAGGTTTCAATAATTCGTGTATTTTCACACTTGGAGAGAAATATCAATAAGTTCGTAACGCAGCATACAAATGCTTTTCTCAGACCAAAACTGCCTTATCACCAGTAAATGAAATGGAAGAGAAATTTGTCGAATTTTTCTCTTTGAGCACTTTGAAGGAATAACTTGAATTGTCCTCTTCGATAGCAAAATTATTAACATAAATCTAACCATTCCACCTACAGTATTTATAAGCATGAACACTTGATTAAGTATTCTACATGTATACAAAGTATCATGAATATACTCATTTGTGTGAACATATCCAAAATGTGTACAAAACCAGTGTAAAATAAATGTTACTAAACAAAATACAAATCATAGAAACAGCCCATATTCATAAAGATAGAAACAGTCCATAATCATAAAGATATATGATATCTTGGGAGGTTATACCGTTGAAAACAATTATCCAGTTTTTAAAAAAAATTACCAAGATTTTATCTTATCAAATGGATCGATCATATTCAATATCAATTACTGACGTACAAACATCGAATCTTATAACATCAAACCTACACATAACAGACATATAGATAGATAGGTACATAGACTGAAGCACCATAGCTAGCCAAAATAATCAACGTGCACTTCAGCCTAGCACATTTGATCTGTATATCACAATCAATACTGTCAAAAGTAAATTTCTTACTTGGAAAACCTATTAGTAAGGCTACTCCACGCGGATTCAACAAGTAGTTAACAAACACACTTGAGATAAGTCCTCAATTTCATTCCATTTGAAAAACAGATGTCATTGTGGCCTGTATAAACCACAGAGTGCTTTATTATGTGATTTTATGTTGTATTCGATTTACTAATGTTTCCAGTAATTTGAGCGTTAACGAATATCATCATTACCACTACTCTTTCTTTGCAATTTAATTGATAATTTATGATTATCTTTTTGTGTGATTTATCTATTAAATTCCGTAAACAGTTGAAAGTATAAAGTAGGTTTATATAGTAATGAAATATCTATGAAGATGATTGAAAATATATCTCGTTAGAAACGAGAGTAGACAGGTCTCGCAGTTTTCTCGTTATTACTGAAATATTTTCTAAGCTTCCTGGAAAAAGAAAGATATTACTTAATACAATGGAGGAATAATTTCCGAAATATTTGTACCCAACCTTCAAATAAGCAAAAATCAAAATAGGGCACGGAACTAAAGACAAGAAACTTAAAGAATTTAGATGCAGATTACAATTGGTCTACCGTTTGCTAGGATACGTATCTTATTGATTAAAAACACGTTAGTATTAAAAAAAGTTGGAAATAAATGAACGAGGTATTATATACATTAAGTATAGACTCAAAAGTTATAGAGGGTTTTGTTTTGTATAACGTCTGTTCCCGTCTACCATAGATGTGACTGACACCATTTTTTCACGTTATTGTACTATACCTTATATACGTTTTAAACCTGGTTATATTTTATTATTAGGGTGGAAGATATTTTGAAATCCCAAATTGTTTTATGGGATTTTGACCTCGACAATTGTTGCGGTTTTAATCTCTGTATACGGCATGCTTAATAAGTACATTTTCGTTCATGACACTGATTGAGAGGCCTGATTATTAGTATTGCTTGTGTATGACTAAGGCGATGCTGCTAAGGAAAATTCAAATTGGTTTTAAGAATTCTTACAGTTACCACTACTCGGACTCGAGTCTTATTAATAGTGAGAGCCGTAGAAACAACTTCAATATTTGTAGTATTTGGAAGAACGGGAAGACCTCTTTGATATTAGCTGAGGTATTACGAATGATTTGCTAATGACCTGCACATTAACCTGAGGAAAACCATGTTACACGTTTGCAATACTGTATCCCAAAACCTGAAGAAAACCATGTTACGCGTTTGCAATAATGTATCCCAAAACCATCACCTGTGAGTAACGTTAGACACGAAATGTCCAATTTGATCAGAAAGCTGTATTGAAAATATGAAATGTGTCCGACATTTAACATCAAATTTGGTGTTATATATATATATATATATATATATATATATATATATATATATATATATATATATATATATATATATATATTGATTATACACCTTATGAAATAACTTCTTCAGCCTGTTTAAAGACCGACATTATAGATTCATTTTCATTGTAGTATTATTTTGCAATTCGTAATATTCATCCTTTTAAATTCGCGGTCTTTGATCACGTGATTCGTATCTGGTGTAATCAGATTTTACTTAAAGTCTAGAAAAAACATTTGGTTTTATGTTGTTCACCTATTTGATGATCAAAGACAGAGAGGAAGAGAGATGGAAGCTAGGCAAATGTGCACATTTTAAAACGTAGCTAAAACTGTCAGAACGTTAACTGCATTACTTCAAATGTTACTTATAAGTGTTTAACAAACAAAAATATTTCCCACTTAAATAACTCATTTCGACATACAATGTACTTTTATCTGCATTCGAGGATTTTAGGTTATATTCGACTTACCAATCATCCAATAATTAGAGCATTAAGCGATATTTGTTGCTATTTTTCATTATTATGATGTTTTTATTCAACTTGATGATACATTCCATGTAAATTTGAAGCATCATTTTGAATTGTTGTTCATGCAGTATCATTCAACGTGATATATATATATATATATATATATATATATATATATATATATATATATATATATATATATATCGGAAAAAGCAGATAATAAAACGATTTGCTTAATTTCAATATGTAATGATGATTCTTTGTTCTTCTAAACCCCTTTGTTCGATAAGAACTGAATGATTTGTTGGTTTTTGTCACCGTGGATTGCCTTCAGTTAAAAGGAGTAAAATCAATTCCCGTGAAGTTTGTTATTTACCTATAAAACTGAATCACTATACATTAAATTTTTTTCACACAGTTAACTCCTGAAGATAAAGAACAAAACGTGTCGTTCATTTATCAAGCTTTGATAAAAATGAAATATTGTAATAAATTTGTAGTATGCGCATTTGGTTATAGAGCCCCGTATTAAAGAATTCATAGATTTTTGTGATTACTTGTCAGATTACTGGAATTTGGTGCAATAAAGAGATTTCTTTGCCTGTAATACTTAGTCAGTTACTAGGAGCAAACATCACGGAGCAAAGTGTAAGTGAGTTTTCATGATGCCATGGTTCACTAGTAGTGGAGTCAGGTCAAAACCGAATGAGTGTCGATGGAATAAGAAAGTCCCTGCTAAAATCTAGCGGTGTACATTGGGTGTTGTGACTGCAATGGCAGTATTTACGGTAGGAAACCGGTAAATTACACAATGAAATTAATAAGAAGTGACTCGGCAGATACCGTTTATGTCGCCATGGGGGCAAATGTAGTGCAGTTATAATGTCGAAATGTGCATGGAAAGCATATTTTGACTGGCCTAAGGTTTAAATAATTCCTTGTGTTGAGGGTTAGTTGTATAGTTTATACGGCGTGAACTGCTGGCCTTACGGAAACCTAATGAAGAGAAACCATGCAGATGTTCGGTTGATATATATTTGGCGGGTTGTGAGATCTGTGGTCTTGCATTGATTAGAGTAAAATTTATGTATAGAATGGGCTCGTCGGGCTTTCTAATTTGCAACTGAAGTTGTATGGAAGTCTTTGGAAATTTGGGGTAAACTTATTAATTCTATCGAGAATCGCGCCAGGTTTTGACTGCGCTCGGTCAAGTAAAGACCCCTAACTTGTAACAATATTTATGCGCATAATGTTTAGCTGTTTATTAGTGTACTATTGGTCCCTATTCAGGTAACGTAACTAATACGTTTGGGTGGACGTTGATTGTTTAAACTACCTCCAGCAATCTTTTACTGCTTTTATTTAATAGTGATAAGTTCAACTTCTTATTAGGCAAGTTCTAATTTTTATGTCTCCAAAATAAGCAGGAAACTTACGATAAATGCTCTCACTGAAACATCGTTCCATCACCACCCCCGTAATATCTTCGACGGTTTGTAAACTTTTGCAAAAGAACCGACAATCAAAGAAGTCGTTTGAATTTTAGAAAACATTCGTCATGAGGATAAAACTCGATTTAATAATTAAGATTCCACATTCTTTTCTAATTGGTTGAATTTTGACAATTGTGGTTGTACTGTGCACGATATACATACAGTAAGAAGGTTTGACACCATTATGCTGTCATGACCTATTTGAAGATTAAATGCAGAGGAACAAAAGTTTTTATGTGCACATTTTCATGTAGTTCTTCAAGTCATACTAGCGTGTGGATAACAGGTATTTATTCGACGTATTTTATGACAATGTAAGTTTTATTGTACGCAATGAAGATCCTATATGCGTCTTACATGTTCCACCCATTCGTCTATCGACCCGAATATGCGACAGAAAAACAAATATTTGTATTATCAAATTTTCAAATACAAAACCTTTATCTTGCAAACTGCATTTCTTAAAATCAATTATTAATATATTTTTGATAAAATGAATGTACTTGTTATGTATCTTTAGGAACACCGACATATCAGAAATAAGGAAATAATAACGTTTCATCTTCCGCTTTACCCAGATCATACTGATGCTCAGCATTTTATCGGTGCACCTTATTAACGTGGTACAGTAGTAATGCTTGGTCATTCTTTCAAGAACCACCGACAAAACTAAATTTACCCGGTTTGTCTCACGACCATTTTTTACGTAAGGAGATGGGCTTGAAAATACAGATGTTTCTTATTCAATATGGTATGTTCTCTTTTTCTTTTAGTTTTGTTTCCTGATCAATAAACTCAACTTTCGGAAAAAAGAAATGACATGGAAGAGAAATTCCTTGCGTTTTTCTATTTGGTCATTCTGAAGGTATAACAGTTTTGCCTCTTCAATACCAAAATGTTACATTATCTTTCAACGTTCACTTGCTGTCTTTACCAACATAAACACTTTACCAAGTATGCTACTCATAAAGGTTTCAAGCATTTAGTACTTCGTATGAACATTTCAAACGTGTTTACAAACCAACGCAAATAATCTTTGCTAAACAAGACGAAGCGAATAAGGAACAATTCATAACCATATGCTGAAAGCATACTATATCTAGGAATTCTATGCCTGAGAGGAAAAAACTAATTTATTTTCTAGAACAAAAATTGGGGGATTTAATTGTAACAAATGGGTAGATTTTATTCAGTATGAAATTTTGCCTCACAACCATCAAATCTCAGATACATCATATATACTATATATGATAGATATATACATATATACATTTACCAATATCAAACCAAAATAACCAGAGGTACACTTCAGCCCAGCATAATTTACCTTTACACACAATTCAATTTGAACTGTCAAAACGTTAATTGCATCACTTCAAAATGCATTAGTAAGGTCACTCAAAGTGAACCCTCAAAATAGTTAAGTAAAAACAATTATAAAAACTGTCTCATGTCAGGGACAGATATGACTGCGGCCTGTATACACTGCAAAGTGCCTTGGTGTACATTCAAATGATTCGATGTTGTATTAGACTGTCTTATGTTTCCAATAACTTGAGCGTTAAACATTTATTTTAAATTATCACTATTTTTCGAAATTTCATTGCTCTTTTTTATATTAATATTTGTTTCCGTTACATGCCATAGACTGTTGAATATCTAATAAATAACAACGACAAAGAAGTTATACAACTGTATCGATGGTTATGCATATCAGTAAAAAAGAAGAAAGAAGTATTTTTGTACTTCCATCTTCTATATCTACAAGTCTAACTCTTCTTCACCAAAAGTTATTGCCAGTCCTATTAAAATGATATAATATCAATCCTTGGTAATTCTACCAAATGTTTATGATAAAACCGCGGTTTATCTTCTGACCTTTTTGTTTGGCAAAGATGCCGTTATTCTTGAAATCTGATAAGTTTCCGATTCAATCTGTATTACTTCTTTAATATACTTTGGTACAAATGTGCTTGCTGAACAGTTATATCGTCTTTAGAAAAGAGAGAGGATATAGATAAGAATTTCTATTTGATCACTCTTCTTTCATATTATAATTTTTCCTCTTCAACACGTTCACGTCCATCCTCAAACAACACAAATAGTTGGTAAGGTGTCGTACACACACAAAAGTCCATACAATTTGGTGTACACATATAATATATCTGTAAAAGCCATTGGATATGATTTTACTAAACAAGAAACACACCATAGGAACACTACCTAATCATATTCTGAGGGATCTTATGCCTGCCATGATTTTTTGTGTGTGTGAAAACAAATATCCAAGATTTTATCGTAACAAAAGGGTAGATCTTATTGAATATCAAAACTTGATGCACAATCCTCGACTCTCATTTACATCATACATACATAATATGATTAGATAGATAGATAGACAGCCAGACATAGACAGACATATATATATAAATATATATATATATATATATATATATATATATATATATATATATATATATACAAACAGACAGATAGATAGACAGACAGACAGATAGACAGAGAGACAGACAAACAGACAGAGAGATAGATAGATAGAAGAACCATATCTAACCAAACACAACCAGAAGTGCACTCCAGCTCAGCACATTTTGCTTTTGCATCATAATTAATTCAGTATAAACGAAAAATGAATACCTTCACAATGTATTAGTAATATCACTGCATGTGAACCCAATATGCAGTTAACAAACTTCGGATAAACTTTCAATTTTGTTCTGCTTGAATAGCATACAGCATTGAGTCCTACATACTCTGTTACGTTTAGGCTCTTACAAAACGTAACAAGAAAGGAGTGAAGATAACAAGCTTTCTAAAATTTAACAAATATTTTATTTCCCTATAAAAACAAGGTAAAAATGAGAAAAAGAACTTACAGTTCTATGAATAAAACCCAAAAATAATCCAAGAATAATCGAAGAATTAAAAAATAGAAGTCATAGTAATAAAAAGTCCTAATGAAACTGAGTTCGAATCTCGATGAAATCCAAAATGGAAGGCGATGACGTATGCTGTGGTCAGCGTCGTACTGATGTATCAACAGTTCCTTGTTGAATCACAGAAAATAATATTCCAGTGTTTGAATTCTGTGCAAATTTCAATAACTGTCATTGTCCAAGAATTAATTTAGAGCACAAGCATTTCCAAGGGAAAATAATCTCTTAGAATCCAAATAATTGGAAGAAAAATAAAAATTCAACTCAAACTGGTCACAACAAAACACCTTTAAGTATCAATCTTTCAAAGCCCGACTGCTCAAACTCTCTATAGTGTCTGTGTGTGTGTGTGTGTGTGTGTGTGTGTGATTTAGATTTTTAACGTAGCTTTAACAATTTTTCAGTCATATCGCTACGATTTCTGCAGAGTGACAGTTTATAGTGATGTCGTGCACTGGGGCATCATGCCGCAGACATGTAGCATGATGTCCCACCAAGTCACATTATCCTGACACCAGACCCACCAGTCCTAACACTAACCTCTTAATGCTGAGCGCCAAGCGCGGCAGCTGTTAGTACCATTGTTGTAAGTCTTTGGTATGACTCGACCGGGGATCGATTCCACGACCTCCCGCATCCTAATCGGATGCTCTAACCACTAGGCCACCGGAGCGGTAAATTCTCTATAGAAAACAGTTTTAAACTAATTTAAGACGCAAAACAGATTCTCGTATGAAGGTCACGTGATCATCCTTCTAGAACAACAAAGAAGCTGTTTACATGCCTAAAATCACGTACTACCAGTAAGGTCTCGATTTCACTTTATGAATCTTACACTGAGAAAGAATGAAAAAGAATTTTCAAAAAGTTGTTTACTTCAACTCTTACTGGTTCTGAAGCAAGGTCAGGAATTACGTCAGCATTAGATACAAATTGTTTATGAAAAACAGTCAGGTCAAATAGAACTGAACCGATTTTTTGGAAAATGTCAAATCCAGTAAATAAAGTTAGTTTACAATATCACGTAATGGAATAAAGAAAATTTAAAACAAACAAACAAACAATTAAATTAAATAAAATATAATTTAACTCAAATATACATAACAACTCTGCAAAGTATTTTATGGTACATTCCGATGATTCTGGGTTGTATTCGACTCACTTATGTTTCCAACAATTTCAGTGTTAAGGAATATTCAAATTACTACTATTCTATCTTCGCAATTTTTATCATCAGTATTTCCTGTCTAGCTTTCTATTACATGCCATAAACTACTGAAAATCTGGATTAGATGCCACTGTAGTACCCTTCAAGATAATTTAATAATGTAACTTGACAGAAGAAGAGCAGTGAAGTCTCATATAATTTCCATAATCCTGCATTATTGAAATATTGTCCATGCTTCCAGGAAAAGTATTATTTAATATCATGTAAGATTCATTTCGAAAAGTTTGTTTAAATGCTTTAAATAAGCAATATCAAGATAAGGTGGCAAACTAACCATGGGAAATTTAATTGCAAGTCACTGGCACCGAAACACTTTAGTATTAAATTAATTTGAAATAAATGAACAAAAATATTTAGCTTAATGTCCTTCACAACGAACCGACTCTGACGGTTTAGAAAATCGTAGTCTGTCTACTATGAATATTACTGAAAACATATTCAGTTGTTATTATACTACATCCTGTCAACGTCTTATTTTATTTTGCCGTTAAGGTGGAAGACATTTTGAATGAAATTTGTTATGGAACTTTGCCCTCTACAATCTTTCTGTATAAAATTTCACCCCAGAATCGGTTTTATTTATAGATTTTTCCTTATATACTTGATAATATAATGTCCTCCTCCGTTTCGTTTTCTGTATTATTTTGAATCAAATATACTTGCATAATTAGCATATTTAAAAGTTTAAAGCAGTTTATACAAAAGAAAATATAGGCAATTTCAAACCACTAGTAAGATAAGCAATTTCCAATCATTAGCAAGCAAATTTGGATAGTGAACATTCGAACAAAAGTATTCTCAATGTATCTGTATAGTAATTATCACTGACCAGACAAAACATATTGCTGAAAAAAATGATTGGCGTACTGTAAATTGGAAAATATCTTATGACTTTGCGGACTTGGCGCCAAGATCGACATATAAATTGAATTAACATTTCCAGATGTTTCATAAAAAAAAACGGTATAATAAGATGGACCCTTATTACCCTTTCAGAGTTCAGAAGTTACCGAAAATACGTTAGGACTCAGTCT
The DNA here is from genome assembly GCA_028554795.2 of Sinohyriopsis cumingii. Taxonomy (NCBI): domain Eukaryota; kingdom Metazoa; phylum Mollusca; class Bivalvia; order Unionida; family Unionidae; genus Sinohyriopsis; species Sinohyriopsis cumingii. Next base: position 29,967,230 of record CM068836.1, on the reverse strand, counting down.
TGCTTAACAACTTTATTTTCGTTGATGAGACCGAAATAATAATCGTGACTGTTTTTTTGTTGTCCTTGTATGACTGAGACGATGCTGGTACGCAAATTAGACGTCCCTTGTAAGCTCTCGAACAGTCACCTCGACTCAGTTTGGGGTGCTGGAAAAAGCGAGAACTATGCAATTAAAAATCCCAGAAGGATCCCCATTCCTCTTAAGATTTGAAATAAAGACACTATAGAAGTGTATTTTCTGTATCTGACAGAAACAAATAGCATTTGTGCATATACTAATTATCTTTCAGCGAAACATCTTTAATTTGTTTCATAACAGATTCAGATATGCTCTTTGTTGTTTATCCTTCACGTTAAATACATATTAAATATTAAATAAAAATATATTAAATAAAATAAATGTGTGCCATAATTTTCCAATGTAATTCAAACAAGTTTTATACAGTAAAAAATATTTACTTGTACACTCCTTCACCATATATCAGACAAGTGCCATACCACATCATTCGGTTCTCGCCTTAGTGGAAGTAGTTTTTATATTAAGGCATTTTTGCATGTTGATTTCATTTGCATTTCTAGGTAAAAAAATAAGCATAAACATATTTAAGATATTGAAATTAAAGATCGTTCAAGACGCCTTAAAAGTCAAAAGGATCCTCTCTATACCACCTTTTAATTTAGTTCTGATTTTGGACTCGATTCTCCGATATATCCGACCCGCGTCCGAATGCACGAGTCCTTCTTGCAGTATTACATTTATACCACAAAATTAGAAGAATGTTATTCACGAAAAACTCAGTAATGTATAAGGATTTGATAACATTAACAGTTCGATCCAAAATAAATAAAAAATCATAAATTATACACCAGTGTCCAATATTGTTTGTCAATAAAAATGTCATGTACATGCAACTTGTTTTTAGTAATGATGTCTTTCTCCAGGTATTCGTCATATATCACACTAATGGGTTCTGGCTTTTGTAGACATGTTTACCTCATTTTGCATTCTTGAGGTGAAAGTAAGAACCATGAGATTCTAAATTTGGCAATAATCCCTTCAACAGTCAACAAAACTCGACATATACATGCCATTTGTTTAGTATTCGAATCCTTACTGATGCAAATGTGTGGAAGTATTATTTGCAGAACTACGACGCTTATCCAACAGAGTGTGACAAATGTTATTTACGAAAAGATTTAATAGCGTTTAATTTTTATGAATTGACTGTATTACGCAGTTCCTTTGACATTCGATTTTCAGTAATTCGATACCGGGTTTGAAAACAAGTCAATGAAAAATGTCGTTTGGGTTCGATTGCATCCCCATTGTTATTTAGGAAAGAAAATTTTGCTCATAACATTTTCTTATTTCCAATTTTTATTGAGTCTCCGGTGTTCGTCTAAAGCCAATTCGTCGATAAGAATTGAATGATTTGTTGATCTTTTCCGTGACCGAGGTTTACCCTCTGCTTAAAGCAGGGCAAGGAATTCATGAGAAGTTCGTCGTGAACTAGCAATATATGTTGTACTTTTTCAGACATTGGACTGTTGAAGATAAAGAACAAAACGTACCTTTCTTGCACTAAAAAAGCTTCGATAAAAAGAAAGATAATTCTCATATAGTTTATACGTTTAATCATTTGTAAATAGGTCGAAACTAGCAAGCAATGCATCTTAATGTTGTTTAATTACATTTAACAACCATTCACTTGATAAAGTGCATTTGCCATTTATTCACAAGGTGGGGTAACTTTATTCATATCGCTAAAATAAACAGGATAGTTACGTGAAATGTAGTTACCCACGCTTAAGTCCACTCCTCCATCACCCACCCACCTAAATGTTATTTGACATTTCCTAAACATCAACAAAATAACTGTCATTCGCATAGATCAGTGGACATTAATAATACTTTGGGTCTAAGAAGAGACTATAATATTCGCATTGGCTCTTCGTAATTAAGATTCAACGCTTTCTGACTGGTTGCACGTAAATCTGCTAAATTCTATCCACAAAAGGCGTTCTGGCTTTTGAAGCCATTGTGACATCATGACTCTCCTTGCGACTTAGTACCGTAGAAAACTTTAATGTTGTGTAATTGTTTAGTTCAGTATTTAAAGAGCGCTAAAATGAAGACAGCTGTAATGTTTTCGAGTTTTACTGTTGCAAATACAATCACTTTGAATTATTATAATCTTTCTATATTAAGCAATTTGATCCTTAAACAATTTGATCCAAAATTCGATCTTCAATTATTCATGTTGTAGGGTTTGAAAGCAGGAGATGAATCAGGTCTCGATTAGGCTCTAGTTTTGTCTTTGGAAAGAAAATGCAAATACTATACTTTATTTCTTTAAATTTGTTATGATTTTAATGTGTTGATCTACCTCTCCCACGCGTTGCTAATAATTTGGTTATATTTTTTTAACGAGGATTGTCCTCTGCCTAAAACGGTCAAAACAATTCCCTTAAAGTACGTCGTTTAGATATAAACGTCCTCTACCATTTAACGCAAGTAATGCGTTTAAGTGAATTAACGTAACTAATGCGTTTAAGTGGATTAACGTAACTAATGTGCTGAAATGGGGACAGAGTCTTTTAATCATCTTTAGTAACCATTCACTTGAATTTTCTTAAGCGGTAATGTAGCCATTTGTGTGTGTATGTGTGTGTGGTTGGAGGGAGTCGTAGCTGACTCTACCTATATTAATATTGACACACACACACACACGTGTAGACTGTATCAGTTTTGTTTCAGGAGTTATTGTCAGTACTATGATGTCGAACCACGAATTGAATATATTTCTTGAGAAGAATGATATTGAAATGGTTGAGTTTAGAAACCGAATGAATAAACACAAGAGTCACATTCGCAGAAAAGTCAATGCGAAACTCACCGGCCGCTACAACTCATCTGGATTTTCATCCGAGTCCCTTACTCAGTCGAACTCGGTGTATACCAATATAGAACGTACACATAATGAACGATAGTAGAATTTAGTCTAAAGGAAACAAAAGTAACTTTCCTTATTCAGCCTTGTCAATATTTCAGTCAGGACGCAAATCATGTCGAAAATTTTCTCCTAATTAAATATTCTTTGATATTTTACGTGAAGTTTTTCATTACTATTATTTCTTTTCCCATATCGCTGTAAGTAATATTTTCTTTACTAGCTACTCAGTGCATAACTTTATTGTGATATAACCTTTGAAGAAATTGAAGTTTATAGTTTTCTGGTTGTTGCTTGCTTAGCATGGTTTCGTCCTTTGTCTCACCCTGGAGACACGTTAAATCTACTTGGTTCTCAATACGAAAAACATGCATTTGAGTGGGTTATCACGCTTGGACTGTCGTTTTAATAAGCGTTTGCTATTCACCTCCAACACAAAATAGACATGAAAATTACATATTTTTATACTGTTCTACCATTTGATTTTTATTTTTTTAAATTTCCACTGTCTCACGCTACGAGCATTGGAATATAATATAATACCTTCCGGCACGGAAGCTTTAATCGACTCGACCATGCGCAGATATAATCCTCGTCCTCCAACTCGCTTGTTATTGTATATATTTGAAATACACTGGAAAAATGATCTCCTTGGTTAGGAAAAAAAGACAACTGACAAAAAACTACACACACCTTTGAGCCCATGATAAAGGAATGAGTAGAATTCGAAAGGATTTCACGCTAGTTGATGTGCGTGTATGCATATATGTATGTTCATTTTGTTGCGAAATTATTAGCTGCAAAGGCGCAAGTCGGACTTCATCGATCAGAGTAAAATAAGTACTGTGAAACACATAGGCAAGTCAGACTACAATCGTCAGAGCAGAATAGATCCTGCCAAACTGTTAAGCAAGTCAAACTACAGCTGTCGGGGTAGAATAAGTACTGAGATAAACTTAGGCAAGTTAAGCTAGATATGTTAAAGTAGAGTAAGTACAGCGGAACACTTTGGCAGGTCAGACTGAATCCGTCAGGGTAGAAAATTACTGCCAAACACTTAGGAAAACCAGGTTAAGATGTTAACTACTAACATCGTAAAGTTTTAATTTACACTAAACGTAAATAGTGTATATCATGTTAACTTCGTGAGTTTGTCTTGTTCTATGTATACCTTCGGTGCTGGTCAGTCAGATGGAGTGTTGGTTTGTAGGTATTGGCAGAGGTCAGAAGGTATGAATATTGGTCAGGAAATATGGATGTTGGTCAGTACGTATATGTGTTTTTCACATTACCATTCCAACAGTGCTGATTCACGGTTTGTGCTGGGTTTATCTATATATGGTCCGTGCTTATCACATTCTACATGGAAAAAGTGTATAGCTGTGGTGGTTCTCTTTATGTTGGTGTATCAGATGAAATAATGGTTATAATATAAAAAGGCTTAGCAGTGTACTTTCTGGGTAACTTCGATATAAAACTTCAAGCTCGTAAGTTGATAGAGAGAAAAAATATCACAAGAACTCCGAAGAACGTTCTAACATGCCTTAACTCGGTATTTACACATATTTGTGTACAACAAACGAATGTCACTCCAGCAAAAGCGTCTAATTTATGTGTTTAATAATGAAAATGAATTTCCTTTTGACGTTTTGCTTGGTTATAAGAGGGTTTATTTTGACTGCCAGTAAGTTTTTTGTTTGTTTTTCTCACTCAATGTGACCTGCATTTATACTTTGATTGGCACGTGTTTCTTCTGTACTTCTGAATGAGATGAAATATTCTTGAGAATTCGTATATTTTATATTTTCAATTTAATCTATTAGCTTGCATATATTAATTATGCCTGTTCCATAATAAAATTAGAGAAACTTCAACAAGTGTATTTTTTGTTTGCAAGCACACGTCATCTTCCTACAGAATACAATTTAATCCATACATTGTTTCCATCTATTTAGTGTCTTTGCAGCTACCAAATATATTTCACTATTTTGCCATCTCACAACATATTGATCATTTCCATCCATGAAATGACTATCCATCTACCAATGTATTTCACTAAGTAGCCATCTCACAACAAATACCAAAGCTTTTAGTTAGGTAAGATCAGAACTGTGAGCTAAATACAACCAAGCAAGAAGGAAGCACACCTGATAGTTTATTGCATCTGCATAGTTATCCGCTATTTATCTACCTATCCGAGTCAATGCATTCATCAATTCATCAACCGGCTTTTGAAATTACTAGGATATTTTCAATATGAAATATTAAAATATTTCTCCTGAATGTGAAAAAAGTGTTTAACTATGATGTTTGGTAAAACATTGGCAAAATTAAAACAATTATGGTAGAAGCAAAAGAAGTTAATTAGGTTCGCGTATTTAAAGATATGGGAAATTAATATGTATGAACGTAAAGGCAGTATAATAGCAGTACTCTCAAAGCCTCTTTGAAGAAAGTCGAAGAGCCTACATACTCCTCTGCAAGAATTAAAAGCAACGTTATAAAAAAATATTTTAAAAAAAATAAATAAAATAAAGATAACAACCATATAGTAAGGAACATTTGATTTGTGGTCCGATTTACCGACACGTGTAATGCATGACATAAAAATGCAAAAGATTGGTAGTTTTCCGTACATGTTGTGGTAGATAATAAATATATTCAAAACAACATTATATATGTGCTGTCCTGTAAAATTAGTGAATAATGTTTGCAAATAAAATGACAGATGTATTTTTAAAAACGTTAAATATGAACGAAATAAAAAATAAATGAGTTACTTTGTTATCTTGTTAATTACTTTTTATTTGAAGATAAAAGACTTGGAAACTTGCCCTTTCAGCTGAGTGATATACATATAGAATCTATGTTGGTGTTTGGGCCGAGACAAGGAAATCCCAGTCAAGGATGTAATGTAACCCCGGACTGGGATTTCCTTGTCCCGGTCCAAACCCCAACGTAGATTTCTTTTTCTCACCCAATAATTTCCTTTAAAGTAAAAAAGAACTTCTCACTTCTGCAATATATTTCACGTGCCAATGTTTACATGTGTTGCATTAATACAAGTAAGTTAATTAATACTGTGACGTAACCGTGTTATCCGAAGTACACAGTTTTCATACGTGAGCCAAACAAAATAAAACGTTGCATATTACTGAGGTATAATCTTATTTAATACATGGATATTATATGAAATTAACAATAAATATTTAATATTTATTACAAGAAAATGTTTCATTTTCATCAGTTCCAATTTAGAAAATTATATTGTAAATAATGAAATGATACTGGGCCCACACCTTTGTTGTAGTGTATAGGTTATTATTATAACAAAAAATTCCATGTAGCATGAGTGTCCGTTCTTGGGTTATTCACGGGTAATTAGTTATCTGTGTCACTATCGTATATAACTCTTCTTTTCTTTGGAGGAGGTGAAACTGTTTGTGACATACTTGTGTTGCCCTTAATATTGATTGCAGAAGTACCCCCTGTGTATTAAAGACCCTCCAAATACGGACCCCGGCGGATACTTTCAGGTTAACAGACTCTTTGAAAATTTTAGTTTTCTTTCTTGAAAATATGGCAAGTGCTACCGTGAAATTTGTTTATGGATTAATGTATTGACGGATAAATGATTCCTTCTGGCTGGTAAGTGCATTATATGTCATTAAATATTATAGGTATATTTTTGATTCAACTGGGGCAAAATGGAGATGCATAACAATATTAGATTAAAACATGTTTGACATAACACATTTTCTGACTGTTATTAAATTTTCAGTAGTTGTTAAGAGAGTTGAGAGGCTATGAATTGTATATGTATATAGTTTATGTACATGGATCAGTGTTTTATGTCATTTCACACAGCATTGAGAATTTATCCTATCTGTAGCATTTTTTCAGGTCAGCGTCATTAAATGTAGCTAACAGTATATACTTTGTTTCACACGAGGTATTTAAAACTAGTTAGGTAGCTTTAACTACATTTAATGACGGTGACCTGAATATGTACTGAGCTAGGCATGCATATAGGATAAAATTGACCATGCTGTGTGGAACAAACTAGCATAATACCAAGAGCTCGACATTGTATGCGTGTGTGTCTTTGCCTCTCTCGAAATGTTTTTGTATGGCGTGTTCTCAAGGATGGATTTACCTTAAGTTACTATGTTTTTGTTATATATTTGTTGTTGTTGTTGTTTGATTTTAGAACAACTACGTCAGGCACAGCAGAAGACAACAAGGGTTTTTTTTTTAAAAAAAGTAGTTCTGAGCGCGTGGAAACCTTGACTGAGACGACTGGTCTGAGATGACTAGACTGAGATAAGAAAAGAAATGTTAGTAAAACAGCTAGATTTCTCTGTCACATGGGTGAGAAAGCATAATATCTGTTCGGCCTATCAGATGACAGAAATGTAAGACTCGTATATAATCCACCCAAGAGCCTCTGATAAAAAAATCGACCAAGGTGAACTTACTCGCCTTTACTTTTGATTGTCAGACGGGGCGCTGAAACATAAGAGAATATAGAATGTGCTAAATTTTTTTCCTCATGCGTTGAAGATTGCATATCTGTTTTGAGTTTGCAGGACGTTTATCCTACCCTTTGTATTGAGAGGGTTAGTTGTAATATTATATAAATGATTTTACTGTGAAACTAATTAGTAGGTGTAGAGTGATTTGGTTTTTGCGTAGCTTAGATGGACATACAATTTCCAGTACAGTAACTGGGACAGTTTGTCTTATCATTAACCACATCTCCTCCACCCCGAAATGTGAAGTTGCAAATATGCTACTTGCAAAATGCCAATTTCAGCATGAATGCATATATTCAGTTTCTGACCAAAAGAACTGACATTATAACGTTAGTACCTTTTAACTTTTGACGCCTACCCCACCCCCACCCCACGTATGGGAGAGAAAACCACACCGTATAACCCTATTATTCAGTTTTAATCATGTATACCAGTAACCCATCAAAATGAGTGAATTTCTGCACCAAATGTTAAAACATATAGTAATGGATGGATACACAGACGAACGAATAGACTAACAGATAGAGGGAATCTGAATTGCTTTGATATTGTCCTCCATACCAAGCTAACATCGCTGCATATATAGGTTATACGTTACAAGCATGACAGAAGTTATGATTTTAGTCAATGCATTTTGCATTCTCAATCAATGCTTTCTTATCGTGTGCACGCATCCATACTAACGTACGTTTTTACACACATCCATGAAGATAGACACATACTTATATATATACATTAATACCTACATGTATCCACACAATAATCCATTTATGCATTACTCTGAGCAGTAATATTTCGTTGCTTTAGTACGACCTTGACAACTTTACTTGAATGTCAGCATCAGTTTTTGGTTATCCATTCTCGTCTCAGTCCTGAAGCAAATTGATAAAATTAAGATCAAAATATCAAATTAGCGGTATTATTTTCTCTTCAGGAAAGTGCTAATTGCCCCATTGATTTGGGAAAGGATTGAGTGGGAGTCGAATACTTGTGACTTTCACCGCATATGCGTACTTGACTACTTCAGATCTGATTTATCAGTGTCAGGTTGCAGACATGTCACAAACCATTTAAGACAAGAACTTCATACATTTTGTATCATTACTGAGAGAGTTACCAAACTGCATAAAAAAATTGAATTTTATTTGGGAATGGGATCAAGAAATGAGAGTGCTCTAGGGTTGATATTGATAATCAGAGAAAAGTTTACATCTTCACGGATAGTAGTGATACATTTTGTTGCAGGTTTTAAATTACTATTTTCCCCCAAATAAAATAAAGGAAACATCTAATTGACTATTTATCATAATATAGCACATTTGTAACGTCTTTAATAATTCGGTGTCGGAAGCTCTTATGGATTATATTAACGCCATTTTCAACACATGGTAGGCTATACATGTAGGCCAGTAAATTTAGTGGAAGAAGAATACGGGCATCAACTATAATTTATTCTTGTGAGTTGTTGTGTAAGGATCAAGTATGTACAATGGAGGCAAGGAAAATCTAAGTCTTAATAAAACCGACTCAGGTCTATGATAAACGGTCTACAGAGCGATATTTGTTTCTAGCTTCTCGTGACATTCGTAAGATGGCGAGGCAAGAACAAACTTTGATATATTCTATCCGAACTAATGACTTATTTTCTGACCGTTACTAAAATGTGAATACTTACTGTATATAAAATGGTAATATATTTTTGAAGTAAAAGTTGTATATTTTGTTAAAGAATTTTATACTTTGTTTGGCTTGGGCAGGTATTGAACGCGTGCTACTTGGATTACAAGTTCGATCGCTCTACTGACTGAGCTATTGCAAGTCATCTGTAGAAAAGGAAGTGCTGTGAGATTCCTGTCTCGTATGAAAGATTTTGTACCGCGAATAGTGTAAATTTCTAAAGTTAATGAAGAAGGCGGTTTATCTATTATTTTTTTAAAAAAATATTAGGGCATAAGTAAATTCAGAAAAGAAAAAAGGAACTAACCAATCAACATTCATACAAATGAACGTTACCCTCTCTGTCTCTCAACTAGTTCCAACGTTAATTGGTGGGGAGAAGGTTTATCTTTGGGGGATGAATTGCGAAACATCTTTCCTCTTAAAGGCTAATTATCGAAAAATTTAGACTTATCTGTGGTTGTAGGTTTCTGAATGCACAAAGTTACCGAGGGACTGTAGACTCGGGGTGTATAGGTCAAATAGATTTTAAATGCTTTCTTGTTGATTTAAAGACTTCTTAAAACTGTTTTAACTATAGTAGCATGCATTAATTTATTTGCATGAAGATATATCATCATGTATATCAAGAATTACCAAAATAATAAATGCATTTGCTCGTTATTTTACATAGGAAATGTATACACATGTACTTTAGGCAATAAGAGTAGAGTACCTGTGAGACAGCCAGACCTTTAATTTCCTTTACATTTTAAGACCCGATGGGAGTCACGAATATTCAAAATCAAAACTGAAAATTACTAAATCACTCCTATTTTTATTTGTCACCTACTAATATTACGACATTTTCATTTTCTTTTGTATTTATAAATTTGAATTGTTGTAAGTTGGTCATAAATTCTTAATTTGCTAAATTTCCGATAGCAAGATTTCCTTTACCAGGATTTACTTTTATCAGAATTTTCAGGCCCTTATTTGACAAGATTTTCAGGCTAATCTATAGAGCAACGTTGCGCCATTCTGTGCTGTTTTAAGGAATCAAAATCATCTTGAAATTAATAGTTTCTTCAAAGAAAGATATTGACATCAGAGCTTTAAACGATGCTCTAATTATAAATTAAAATGAGTACAGTAAATTTAACATAGAAAGAAACAACTTATAAAGTCTTCAATCATCAAAACTTGTATGAAACGGATTCAAAGTAAATCAAGAAAACATCACAGGAATTATTTTTAAATGGCAGCTAAATTTCAAAGTTTTGTCAGATGTAATAAGACTGGTAATAACTTCATCGATGTGTAAATTTCTTACAATTGGTAACTTTAAGGACATTTAGAAGGAAAACATTATTGAAATGGCTGAAGAACATTCATTGTGGAAAGAAAAATTAAAAACCATACTATAATGTATTGTACCACCGAAACAGTTAGTACTGTAAATTATGTAAATTATCATAAATGCAAACTACTTCAATAATTTATAAACTATATGACAAAGGCTATTAATGCCAAAAATAAATATTTTAGGGATCCATACTACAAATATGAACCTCGAGAAGGTACAAGATTGGTAGAAAACGCAGGCTATTTACATATTACATAAGCATGAAGGACACATTCCCTCTAAAAGGTTTTATGTTCGTTACATAGGGATGATCAGTATCAGGCAAACTTTGTTGATATGCAAATGCATAAAATGTTTCAAAATGGTTACTCTACATTTTTACATCGATAGATGTCTTCTCTTAATGCTCATAAGCTAAGTAACTATAAAGAAACAATGAACGAAATACACGACGTTTTAGAGAAGAAAAAAAATAGGGTTGAGAAAACCAGAACAATACAGATCGATGAACGAAAAGAACTTCGTAATCGATATGATCAAGGAATTATTGTGGATAGAAGATACTGAATTGTTTCCACTTAATCAAATAAAAAATACATCTGCAGTATAAACAATTAATTGAACTCTTAAGACTGGAATAGGGAATGGGTATGTTACTGAAAATGAACCCAGAAAAGTGTTACATATACTACATGAACAATGTGATGGATACAATAAATAGGTCGTATGATAGATTGATTTGTTGCCGACTGAAGCAAGCATAAAAGAAAATATATGTAAAGTATGGATTAACTTATATGGCTATATAACAAATAATACCTAAAGAACGCCAAGATATAAGATTTCGTGAGAAAATTAGGATCTCAAACTATAAATCTAGTTTTGCTAGAGACTGTCTTCCTAATTTCCGAATAGAATGACATACTCACATTTCAAAATAATCAAAATAACAATGAATTATGTAATAAATTCTTTAATTTCTTGTCTTGTCAAAAATGACCTGATTTCAAATGTAAACGATGTTGAAACCTGTTCTTTAAGCTAGTGTTTATGTGGGTGATATTTACAACAATTTTAGTCTGATCTATCAGACGACACATATGTAAGACTCACAGTTGCTCCTCCTCCAAAGAGTCTCTTATATAAAAGAATCTGCACCAAAGTTTGACTTTCTCACCATAATGTTTGCTTATTATACAAGTTGCTGTAATCGCAGATAATGTTGGAGTGTATACAATCATTTTGCTTATATGGCAGTTTGCTGTAATTGCAGATAAGACTGGAGTGTATACAATATGTTGGCTTATTAGGCAGGTTGCTGTAATCGTACATACGGTCATAGTGTATACAGTCTGTTTGCTCATGCTTTGTAGATTGTGTTTGTATAAAGTTTATCCTGTATTTTAGAGTGAGAGTGGTATGTTAGAGTATTTTATCCCAAATGGCATCACTTTCCGTCTGTGGAATTTGTCAAAATCCTTTCAGAAAGTCAAATTTGGTGACATACTTGGCATTTCATATTTTATCAATGCAGTCATCGATTCTTGGCAATTGAAATGAAACTGTTTTAGTCACACTGTTCACCTTCCTATAATCAGTGCATATACATACAGTTTTAACTGGTTTCGGGACAAGCATACATAGTGTATTCCAACAACTTTTACTGGGCTCTATAAAATCATTCTCCAGCAATTACTGAATTTTCTGTTTGAGAGAGTTCATCCTATATGGGTGTTGTTTCACACGTTTGCAATTTACAATTTCAACGTCACGGAAAATTGTGTTCATTCTTGTAGGAACATCTGGAAATAAGTGCTCATAATCAAATAATAACTGTTCAAGTTCATTCCTTTCTTGCTGTTGAAAAATGTGAAAGTCTATGGTCCATATCGTTCATAATTTTTTAATTCCGAAGATTAGTCACTCAAATATCTGTAGAGTCCGTTGGTATTCCTTCGCTTAAATCTTCACTGAGTGGGAAAGGTAAACATAATTAATTGCATGCTTAACCTGGCTATCTTTCTCAATATACTGGTACTCCTTTAATATATTTAGGTCTCAGACTCAAAAGTTCTCTTCACTGTAGTTCCGTCAAATCATAATTTCACTTCTAACTTGAATTGCTGGATACCAAATTAAAGCATAATTGACTGGAAACTTCCACGCATGAAATGTGACCCTTGATCAGATTTGACAGATTTGGAAATGCCAGATCGAGTTAAACACTTTATTAAAGCTTTTACTATTGTTTTAGATTTAATATTCCTCAAAGGAATGGCCTCTGAAAACCTTGTTAACGCACACATTATGGTCAACAAGTCTTGGTAACCTGGCTTGTTCTTAGGTAAAGGACTAACACAATCTACCATAATTCTGCTAAATGGTTCGTCTAATGCAGGAATAGGTTGCAGATGAGCCTTAGGTATATTTTTCTGATTGGGTTTTCCTACCATTTGACAAATATGACAAGATCTACACAGTACTCACAAATATCAGTTACTTTTTCGGCGAATAAAAGTGAGTCAAGATCTTGTGATAAGTCTTATTAATCCCTAAATGACTAAAGCCAAACAAAAGAGTTTCATGGGCCTGACTAAGAATTTCAATTTGATAGTTCACTGAAAACTCGTCACCAGCAGTTACATCGGAAGGTCTCCATTTTCTCATAAAAATTCCATTTTTAATGAATAACAGATAGGTACTTCAGTGGCTTCAGTTTCACTAATGACCCGTTGAAACAAATAGGAGATCTCGTGATCTTTTTCCTGTTAGAGTACAAGTGATTGTCATTCATCACTCTGATTAGAATAAAGAGAATGAGTAGTTAAAAGAGAATCACTGCGATCAATACATTCTGATTGATCCAAACAAGGACTGAAATTGACCTCATCAAAAGCTTGACCAATACATGTGTCAGCTAAAGGAATGCTTTCCTGATCAGAATCATTCTCAAGAACTTTCTTTGCCATAGCTATAGCAACTACACAAGGTGGATATAAATCAGAGAATTCATTTTCAGTATGATCGACTTTCTGATCCAGTCAAGGCTTGTCAGTTACAAGTGGATTAACCACAACCTTATCTCCAGCTAGGTCGTTGCATAGTAATAAATGACGGGTAAAGCAACGATATTCCAACTGTCACAAGTCATGAGACTAAGTCTGATTACACATTTACACAATGGAGAGAAACAATAACAGAGCCACACTCTACTCCCTGAACAAGAATACTCTCATTATAATAAGACTTCTCAGAAAAAGGCAACGTACCTGACAATAAAAGACTCTGGGAAGCTCCCGTGTCCCTTAAAGTTTAATAGGGATAGGATTGTCCTTATCACCCAAGAGTGATATAGAACTCTTCGACATGACTGGTTCATAATTCTCCATAATAAAATCAGAATGGGGTTTATTACACCCAACAAATATATTTCTTTCAATACATGACCGGAACCATGACCTCTTAGAAATAAGAGCATTTGGAATAGGTCTGTTTTGATTCTGATGCTTATTTTTCAATTTGTAGCAATCAGAAATAACGTGTCCTTTCTTCTTGCTATAGGTACACGTAGGAAGAAACAAGGATTTTTAATTAAGCTTATCGGAAGTTTGATGTTTAGAAGTTGCGCCAGACTGAGATTTAGAAGGGCTTGTATTAGGCGGAAATACTTTTCTGCCATAAGACTGCTGAGTGTAATTTTTGCTTACAAAAGGAACTTTATGAGCTAAACAATACTTGTCAGCAGCAAGAGTAGCATTTTCCAAGGTTTCGACCTTATGCTCCTCAAGAAAAGTTTTAATGTCACCATGTATACGATTCTTAAACTCTTCAAGTAATACAAGTTGTTTGAGACTTTCATAATCTTGATCGACTTTCTTGGCTAAGCAGCATCTATTAAATAACAACTCTTTTTCTCTTGCAAATTCGACATGAGTTTGTCCAGCTTCTTTTTATAGTTTCTGAATTTTTGCCGATAAGCCTCAGGAACTAACTCATAACCCTGTAAGATGCATTCCTTAACCACATCATAGTCAGCACTTTGTTCAAGTGACAGTGAATGGTAAATATTACTAGCTTTACCAGTAAGTACACATTGTAATAAAAGAGTCAAATGCTCCCTTGGCCATTTCAAATTTTCCGCTATTTTTTCAAAACGAGGGAAATATTGTTCTACTTCTTTCTCTCTGAAAGGGGTCACTAACCTAATATTCTTTGTAACATCAAAACCTGAATTTGTATGCAAACTAGGAATGTGCTTTTCACTTGCCAGCTCCATTTCTTTTATTCTAAATTGAAATTCCATCTCTGCCTTCTCTCTTTGCATTTGCACCTGTCTCTCTCTCTTTCTTCGTTATCTCAGTGCATTTGTTTCTCCTCTTTCTGTGACTGCAATTGCATTTGTTTCTCTTCTTTCTGTAACTGCATTCGTTCTTTTTGTAACTCCATTTGTTCTTTTTGTAACTCATTTGTCATTCTTTCTCTTCTTTCTGTAACTGCATTCGTTCTTTTTGTAACTCCATTTGTTCTTTTTGTAACTCCATTTGTCATTCTTTCTCTCTTTCTTCCTTATCTAATTGCATTTGCATTTGTTTGTCTTCTTTCTGTAATAACACTTGTTCTTTCTCTTTCTCCAATTGCAGCTGCATTTGTCCTCTTTATCTTTCTTAAGTTCCAGCTTCCTTAATTCTAATCTTCTATTTTAATTTTGATTCCTTTACTTTATCGTCAGAGTCTTAATGATTGAAACCAAAGCACTTTTATCCAAAACATTCTTTTCTACCAAATACTGCACCAAAATATTTTGTATTTCTTGCTTCATTAAGAAAGCTTTTTGCCTCAGAAAGATAATATTTTCTTGCAGGTTGAATCAATTTATCTTTTTAGAAGGTCAAATTGTTCCTGGGTAGTATTTGAAAGATAGATTTCCACTTTTGATGACATTGTAAAAAATCTTGCTGATTTAACTAAAGATTTCAAAAATGTAAAATAATACTTGAGATTTTTAAAAAAATCAAGAACATGGGGAATTTGAATTTAAAAAAGAAACATTTTTAAAAAAAATATTTTAGCCAAAATTCATATATTCCAAGGAAGAGCAATCCAATTTTCTTTGTTACTTTTTAGGCTCTTTAAAACATAAACAAGAAAAGAGTGAAGACAAGAAACTTTTTACAATTTAACAAATAATTTATTTCCCTAGAAAAACAAGGTAAAATTGAGAAAAAGAACGTACGATTCTACGAATCGAATGCAAAAATAATCCAAAAATACTCCAAGAATTAAAAAAGTCATAGTAATAAAATGTCCTAAGCAAACAGCCTAACATCACGTACTCCCGGGATGGCCTCGATTTCACTTCATGAATCTACTCTAAGAAAGAATACAAATAAAATAAAAAAATTGTTTACTTCATCTCTTACTGATTCTTAATCAAGGTCAGAAACTAGGTCAGCATTAGATATAAAGTTTCTACTATTAGTGCTTGCGAAAAAAACGGTCAGGTCAAACTAATTTTGGAAAATGTCAAATCCGGTAAATAAAGTTATATTACAATAACATGTAATGGAATAAAAAAAACTCAAACTAAAGTACAGACAATTAAATTAAATCAAATATAAATTAAATAAAATAAAAATAACAGAATCAAGACAAGACATATGCAAGTGTGAATTTAGAATTTCACAATGTGTGGCTGTTAGGTTATTAAATAAATAATTAGTTAATATTTGCGCATCTGAGAACCTTTGCGTTGACAACGATTGATGTCGTGAGGTCAGTAGAAAAATGGAATGCATAGGCTATCACGCCACGCTCTCACGTGTGTTTGATGCGTTCGGTACTAAACCCCTAGTGGGGAAAACATGGACTATCAACCCACTCTCACGCATGTGTTTGATAAGCTCGGTATGACACCTCTGCGTATAACAATACCATGTACCTCTAAGGACCTTCCTCATTTAGAACATATTACATTATGTCTCATTTACATGTTGACAAACAAGAGAATGTATAAATTAAAAAGAAGTCACCCAAACATGAAATTTCACAGAATTTTATCGTCACTTTTAGGTTTTGATTGGTACGTGAAAATTTTTGGCTATCAAAGCATTGCACTTCACATGATGAAACGATGCATTTACATGACGTTAATGTAGAATTTTCCGACTCGTATTAAACTTCAAAGGAACACAACGGGGTATTGCATCATATTTCTAATGTTTACATTGTTGCTATGTGAACAACACAGTCAGACCTTATGATTCTGGATGTTTATCGACAGACTTTTTTTGAGACTGTAATAATGAAATAAGGTGGTATTCAACACTGTTCGATAGTCATCGATTGACGAGATGTATGTATGTATGTATATATGTATGTATGAATGTATGTATGTATGTATGTATGTATGTATGTATGTATGTATGTATGTGTATATGTATGTCTATAGTAAGGCCACGTGTTATATGGCGGCAGTTTTGTTTGGTTGTTGTTATCTAGGAGGTTATTAACCACGGTTTTATTGCCCGGATCGAGAAAATAATTTTAAAAAATATGAAATTATTGTATGGAATATCAGAGATCTGAGTAAAGAAATAAAAAAGATAACAACACGAGCCACCACATGTAAAATATAACAGTTTAATCAATCATATTTCATCCTCGAAATCGAGTGACCGATCGAACTGAAATTGCTCAGCATGCCTGCATAACCTGGTTGCTTCCTCTTCTCTCTCTTTTTCCCGCCTCTTTTCGGGTCCTCAACCGTAGCTTGGTTGTCTGCTCTCTTTCCCTACTGTATGCTGCATATATTGAGCTATTTGTCCTCTTGTCCTTTAATACATAGCCAAATCTCTTGGTTTCTTTAAGTTCCGTGTCCTTCAACTTACAGACACCATCCTTTGGACAATTTTTAACCAGAAAGTACTTTCCACTAATACCGATGTCAACTTCTTGGCTTTCCACACAAACTTAGACTGACTTAACTTACGAGGTAGAAGACTTAATACATTGAATTTAGTCTGGGAACCCCCAATTATTTAGCATAGCCAATCAGTATTAATTTTATATAACCGCTAAAAGTTAAAACACGTAAATCCAGGTTTGAGTAAAACATCATATTGCTTCCGTTTCTTAAAAACTATTTCTGGAAAATCTATTTCCCATGGCACAAATTTATTTCAGAATTATTTTAACTTGACATTTTCCCCGCTACTTAACCCACATTAAACTGGCCTAGTCGCTGTCTCTAACCGTTACCTCAGTTAAAAATCAATCATGCCCCGGCATGAGCATCACATTATCCCAGGCTAGCCAATACGTCAATGTTTATTGCTACCAGTCACGCTGACCGCGATAAGGTTTGCTGAGTAATGTGTCGCCATCTTTCAAAATTCATATATATACGGCACATACTGAAATGATCTACAGACGGACAGTGCTATGTTTATATATCGATCGTCCATGCTGTGTTTATAAGTCGACGGTCAGTTCTGTATTTATACACGGACCATCGGTGCTGTGTGATCTCTGAGCGCTCCGTGTGGTATTTATTCACGGTTAATTTTGTGTTTGTTTATATATAGTCTGTGTTTGGACCGGCCAGTCATGCTATTAACATATTTTACACGGAAAAAGTTTTAAGCTGTGATGTTTCTCTTTTTGTTGATTTTTCAGATGAAATAATGGCTATACTATAAAAAGGCTATCCCGTGCACTTTTTGGGCAACATCTTTGTAATAAAACTTCAAGCTCATGCAGTTGATAGAGAAATAAGATATCACAAGCACCCCCAAGTACGTTCTAACATGCCTTAAATCGGTGTTTACATATGATTGTATACAACTAACGAACGCAACCCCTGCAATAGCATCTAATTTATGTGTTTAATAATGAACACGAGTTTCCTTTTGACATTTTGCTTGGTTATAAGAGGGTTTACTTTGACTGCCAATAAGTTTCAGATTTATCTGTTTTTCTCACTCAGCGTGACCTGCAGTTACACGTAGATTCGCATATAATACACCCAGGAGCCTCTGATGAAAAAATCTCGACCAAGGTGTTACTCGTCATTATGTTTGCTTGTCATACGAGGCGCCATAACATAAGACAAGTTTCGAATCTATTCAGTCTTGTCCCTCATGTTTTGAAGATTTCATATCTGTTTTCAGTTTGCAGGACGTTTATCCTGCACTTTGTAGTGACAGGGTTAGTATCATTTACATGATTTATCCGTGAAACCATTTAGTAGGTGTAGCGTGATCTTACCTTCTGTGTATCTTAGAGGGACATACAATTTCCAATAGAGCAACTGAGCACGTATTCTACGTATTGCCTATATTAAGAGTATAATCTTGGACCCCACATCTCTTCCACACCGAAGTGAGAAGTTGGAAATCAGTTACGTGCAAAATGCATATACTTAGTCGCTGACACAAAACTGTCATTATAACGTAAATACATTTTAACTTTTGACACCTACCCACCCCCGCTCCAGAGAGAAAACAACACCGTAAAATCCTGTTATACAGTTTTACTGTGTATACCAGTAGCTCATCATGATGAGAGAATTTTCTGTACAATGTTTTGAAGATATAGTGTAAGATGGATACACAGACGAAATAACAGACGGACAGACAAAGGGAATCCCTAATAATGTTCTTTGAAATGAGAGGATAACACGTGTACCTCCATTCATTTATTTCTATGCACATATCATTAAATATGTTACACATGTATCCCTATATTGTGGGTATGTGAGAAAGCTTGCTATTAGCTTCCCGTAGGTCGATGGTTCTTACCGGGATTTTTCCGGGTTTTCCCTCACCAATTTTACAGGCCGCCTTTCTATCCTATATTGCGCTGAGAAATGGCGTTAAACCCATATCACCACCACAACCACCACCAACATATCTTAATGCAGTGCATTAACAACATGATATAAAGCGTTTAAGTACAATAAATCTGGGTAAAGTTAATGGGATGTTCTATTTGACAACACGTCTGCAGACAGAAGCACGCGTATACTCAGCCATTGCCTATGTTGGCTGGGTACCTGAATTGCTGTGATATTATCCTCCGTATCAAGCTAACATCACTGCATCAACAGGTTGTATGTTACAAGAATGACGAAAGTTATATACTTTATTCAATGCATTTTGTACTCTCAATCAATGTTTTCCTATTGTTTGCACGCGTACACACTAATGTACTTTTTACATATATCCATACAGACAGACACATCCTAATATATACATTAATACCTACATTTATCCACACAATAATCCAGACGTACATTACACTGAGCAGTAAACTGTTTTTGCTGGAACTAGGGAATTTCATTGTCTTAGTAAGATTTTGACAACTTTACTTGAATTTCTACTTCCATATTTTGATATCCATTCTGGATTCAGTCCTGAAGCAAAGTGACAGAACTAAGTTCAAAATGTCAAATTAGCTGTATTATTTTTTTCTTCAGGAAATTACTACTTGCCCCAGCGGCTTGAGAAAGAATTAAGAATAGAACTAGAAAAGTTGTTACCTTCACCAGCAAATGCGTGCTTGACTACTTCAAATTTGATTGGTCAGCGTTAGTTTACAGACATCTCACAAACCATTTAAGATAAATACCACATACCTCTTTATCATTATTGAGATAGTAGCCAAATTTACATTCTAAAGTTAACGAAGAAAGGCGGCACCAAACACTTCGACAGTTTATCAATTAAATTTTAAAAATATTTGCGCATAAGGAAATTTAAGAAAAGAAAAGAGAAACTAACCAACCAACAAACAAGTAAGCGAAAATTACTGTCTCCGTTGCTTTACTAGATCCCTTGTGAATTGGTGGGGAGAAAAGAAGATTTAGGTGGATGAATTGCGGGACCGCTGTCGTTTTAAAAGTTAATTTTCGATACGTTTTGGCTTATCTGTAGTCGAATAGGGTAAATGGATTTTAAATGCTTTCTTGTTCCTTTGAAGGCTTCTGTAAACCGTTTTAATTATGGTAACACACATTCATTGATTGGTATGCCCATACCATTAAGTATACCAAGTATGTACTAAAATACTCAATGCATTTAGTCATTATTGTAAATAGGCCATGTATACACACATACTTTAGGTAACAAGACTAGTGTACATGTGAGACAACTAGACTTTTAATATCTTTTGTATTGTAAAATATGTATGCAATTCGAGAACATTCAAAATAAAAACTAAAATTTACTAGATCACTCGTATTATTTAGTGTAACCAACAAATCAAAATTTAAGGTCAACGTGTACTCATTTATATTTAAAATTATATTAATATCAGGTAGTGCATATATTACTGCGGATTGATTAAAAAATATGTTTCCTATGCAGCGGAATACTTTGTTAAACACATTCCATTTTTCTGTTTTCGACTGGTATAATTTTTCGTTTGCAAACAGATCGGTTTGAAGCAGATAATATATATGGGGAAACATCTAACCAGCTATCAAAGGCGATTTTCAAATATTGCAAAACAAACTTAAACTTGTATTCTTTTCAGGATCTCAGTATGTTCTTGTCTACATGGAGACCTGCTTGTTTAAAGGGGGTCCACGGTCATGATGGTTCACATTTGACACCTACTGATAATGGACTCATGCTCATAGTAAACATGTGCTCATAACCAGTAATTGTTTAAAGTGATACATCCTCAAACGAGCAAATGGATTATGCAAACCATTAACATAGCATATTTTCGCTTGGCTTTAGAATTCCTATCTATAATGTTCATTTAGGTTTAATGTGCTCTGGGTGTATGTGACAAAAATATGTTTTGGACTGAGGTATTTAACGCAATGCGGTATCTTTTCCTGCTATTGAGGAGTTAAACATTGACAGTACATTATCTTTTTGTAATTTATCATACTTAAAAAGCACAAGTGCATTTATCATGATGGTGTTACTCAAACGTTACCTTCGGCACTACTATTAGTGCTACCCAAAAGCCGGAGGTGAGCGTGACGTTGAAGATTTTAAAAATCTTGCAAGCAATAAACATAATAACACCATTTACACGCGAAACGAATATGCATTGCTTTTTACTTGATCATTGTCAGGTAGAAGAAATGATTACGTTTAATAGTTGTCTTGTAATTTTTAAGTTTGCCTTATTTGCACGTGAGTAGATACTTTCTGCCGAGAATAAGCGTATAGAGCGAAAACATTGCACTGATGTTTTAAAGTCTGTCACCAAACTTTGTGATATGAATTAATTATGTAATCCATTGTTTCTTGACTGCTTTTACTGAGTGCTGCAGTTTCTCTGTATTTCTTATTGTATCTCTTTTTTCATCAGTTCCTTTAGAAACAGATAACTTGAAGAATTAATAAACATCCGGGGGCCACCCATCATTTAAAGAAAATACCGAGAATTTTGCAAGTAGACATGTTGTTCCTTCATTCCAAGGAACAGATATATTTTAAGATGTATTAAATACAGTTAGAAATTCAGGAAAACTATCGTAGATTGGAAAAGCCCAACGACATAGACACAAAGTGAATTTTACTTGGAATTCTGTTACATAACGACAACAAATAAAGTGCCCGTCGAAATGGAAATGCGACAATTGACAAAAATGAGGCGTTTGAGGAACAAGTAAGAGAAGCTGAGACTATAATAGATGAAGTTTACGAAAATATTCAATGTGGAAAGCTTCCACCTGCAGTGAAACTTTCATACACTTGAGAAGTGGAAAGATGATTAAGGAGTTATTTTAATGCTGCTGAAGCTGGCAAAAGAAATGAAATATATGATAGATGATGCTGAAATGTAACAAAAGCACATTTAGTTGATACCTAATCATCTCAATAGAGCTTTTAAAGAAAATATTGAAACAAGTCAATTCGAAATTAGAGAAAAGGTACGAAATATCAAAGGCTTAAACAACTATTGAAAGCAATGAGTATTTGCATAACTAATATAGTCACTGTACTTAGGATGACCATATCGTTTAGTGTTCCGTAAAATGTTCTAATATGTGTGATAAATGGTAGAAGAAGAAATGCCCACAGTACTTCATCAGCATGCAAGATGATTCGATCTTGACTCGTTTGATTACTGGACAAATGGTTTCTTTATTTTCATTGCTGAATTTGGCATGCTACTTTGTTGATTGAATGTGCATTTTATTCCTGTTTATTGTATGTCTTTGAAACATGTATGAAATATCCAGGTAATAATGCATGCTTCATAAATTGTCTTTAAGTGCCATCAGCAAGGTAAAATTACATCCATATGAAGCCGGTATTTTTTTCAGCGATTAATTTTAATTCTTTCAACCATATTAATGGTTTCAGATTAATGTGAAATGCTGCCACTTCCATGGTTCATTCCAAAATAACTACTCTGTGAACCGAGTTACCATGGAAATTATTATTGTAATGACATTTTATAGTTATACCGTGGATTTATCGAAACATAAATTTGTGTTTTCACCCAGGAAAAATACATTATTTATTTAAGCCTTATACTGCATTATTTTTAATATCAGGTTTGATGCTGCTTATAGCAATGGCATATATTAAATGCAATCTGCAAATCTGCATACGTTCTAAAACATTAGATTTATTTATTGTGTTTAAACCATCAAATTAACACGACGATACTCTCTGAATGTTATTCTTCAACAAAGCTAGGTTTGAGTCCACTTTTATCAAATCAAGGCTTGTAATAAAAAGGTTAATCTTTGATACCGACAATGTTTCTGATCAAATTAACACCATCATTTTGATTCAATGCTATTCTTCAACACAGCTAGATCTGAGCACACTTTTATCGAATCCTCATCTTTTGATACCTACAATGTTTATTTCATGCAACAACTCCGGCTATATTTATATCACTGTTGAATTTTGTGGATAAAATTGCAATTGTTTGTGTCTTGCACATACCGTGTCTCACCTAACTGTCTTCATAGTTTGGTTGCTTCAATGATTTTAATGATTTTTAAGATACCCAGAACAGTTCTGGTCTAGTGATTTTTATTTGAAGTTTAATAGTCTCGTATCTCTGTAAGAACGTTTACATCGCAGAAAGATCGGATGAATTCACATCTACATTACTGATCAGTAGTACAGGAAATCAAACCAGTAATCCATGTCATAACCTCTTGTCATCAGTAGTACAGGAAATCAAACCAGTAATCCATGTCATAACGTCTTGTCATCAGTATTACAGGAAATCAAACCAGTAATCCATGTCATAACCTCTTGTCATCAGTAGTACAGGAAATCAAACCAGTAATCCATGTCATAAGCTCTTGTCATCAGTAGTACAGGAAATCAACCAGTAATCCATGTCATAACGTCTTGTCATCAGTAGTACAGGAAATCAAACCAGTAATCCATGTCATAACCTCTTGTCATCAGTAGTACAGGAAATCAAACCAGTAATCCATGTCATAACCTCTTGTCATCAGTAGTACAGGAAATCAAACCAGTAATCCATGTCATAACCTCTTGTCATCAGTAGTACAGGAAATCAAACCAGTAATCCATATCATAACCTCTTGTCATCAGTAGTACAGGAAATCAAACCAGTAATCCATGTCATAACCTCTTGTCATGTTTTATTTTTATATGCTGACTAAGAAAAGATAGAATGTTTAAAAGTAGCATTTTTTGGCATTTAATCGGCGAAACTGAATATCTCTTTTTGGTACATAGTACATAATGGAAACTATGTCAATTTATCAATCTCTTGGAACATAGTACATAACGAAAACTTTATCATGTATCTATTTCTTGGGATACATTATGTAATGTCTCTTGGGTCAGAGTATGTAATGGGAACTATGTCAATGTATTTATATTTTGGGACAGTATGTAATGCAAACTACGTCAATGTATCTCTTGGGACATTGTACATAATGAAAACTATGTCAATTTATCAGTCTCTTGGGACATAGTACATAACGAAAACTATGTTAATTTATCAATCTCTTGGGACATAGTACATAATGAAAACTATGTCAATTTATCAATCTCTTGGGACATAGTACATAACGAAAACTATGTTAATTTATCAGTCTCTTGGGACATAGTACATAATGAAAACTATGTCAACGAATCCATATATCAATCTCTTGGGACATAGTACATAATGAAAACTATGTCAATTTATCAATCCCTTGGGACATAGTACATAATGAAAACTTTATCATATATTTATTTCTTGGGATACATTATGTAATGGAATCTATGCCAATGTATCTGTCTTTTGGGTCAAAGTATATTATGGGAACTATGTCAATGTATTTATATTTTGGGACAGTATGTAATGCAAACTACGTCAATGTATCTCTTGGGACATTGTACATAACGAAAACTATGTCAATATATCAATCTCTTGTGACATAGTACATAATGACAACTACGTCAATATATCAATCTCTTGGGACATAGTACATAATGAAAACTATGTCAATTTATCAATCCCTTGGGACATAGTACATAACGAAAACTATGTTAATTTATCAATTTCTTGGGACATAGTACATAATGAAAACTATGTCAACGAATCAATATATCAATCTCTTGGGACATAGTACATAATGAAAACTATGTCAATTTATCAATCCCTTGGGACATAGTACATAATGAAAACTTTATCATATATTTATTTCTTGGGATACATTATGTAATGGAATCTATGCCAATGTATCTGTCTTTTGGGTCAAAGTATATTATGGGAACTATGTCAATGTATTTATATTCTGGGACAGCGTATGTAATGCAAACTACGTCAATGTATCTCTTGGGACAGAGTAATGGAAACTGTGTCAATGTATCTGTCTCTTGGGTCAAAGTATGTAATGGGAACTATGTCAATGTATTTATATTTTAGGACAGAGTATGTAATGCAAACTACGTCAATGTATCTCTTGGAACAGAGTAATGGAAACTGTGTCAATGTATCTGTCTCTTGGGTCAAAGTATGTAATGGGAACTATGTCAATGTATTTATATTTAGGACAGAGTATGTAATGCAAACTACGTCAATGTATCTCTTGGGACAGAGTAATGGAAACTATGTCAACGCATCTGTCTCTTGCGACAGATTATGTAATGGAAAATATGTCCATATCAGTGGTGAGAATTTATAGAAGTAAATCCTGGGCGCTGTATGTAAATGGGTACAATAAGAAATTTGTACTGTTCTCAATAGGGATCTACCATGCATACATAATGGGGAAAAAATATTTTCAGTATGTTAAAGATTTAAAGAAAAATACAATTACTGCTGATACTTCTACTACTAATTCGACAACAAAAACAAATACTACTACTGTTGCATATTCATTATTATTATTATTATTATTATTATTATTATTATTATTTGTAGTAGTAGTAGTAGTATATAATCAGGTTTAATGATTGCTTACAAATGAAATATTATACCTTTTCATCGATTTAGGGTCTTAAAACAATTAAAATCTATATTTAATTACTCAACAAAGGAAATTGCTTTGTACCATACAAATGACTCGTCTTATTGAAATAAAAGATCATTTGTTTGACACATGAGGTCTAAAACCCAATGTGATGCCCCCCCCCCCCATGTATTTTGAAAAAAACGTCACGGTGTTCTTAAGCCACTCAATGTTATCATCCATGGACATGCTAAAATAATTTCCATAATACTAAATGTTAATTGCTTGTTTAGCGGTAAGGTTGGAATAGTTCTAGTACTATTAGTAGTAATTAATGTCCTTACATTCGTCAACCATAGGGATCTTAATATACATCCTCGTAATAAAATATATATATTTATAAGTATATAGTCTTTAGAGTAATTCTCCTTAGGCCAGTGCTTGGAGTAATGCTACATTACTCCCTTATATAGATATAACCTAACTTTGCCAGTGCCAAGGTATCTTAGGGCATACGATATATATATCTAAAGTTTCGAGAGTGTCTGCACGTTCTAGTACCGTATATGAACGGCAACCGAAACATCATTTTTTGGTGATGTGGAGGTGGCCGTG
This sequence comes from Sinohyriopsis cumingii, assembly GCA_028554795.2. NCBI lineage: Eukaryota > Metazoa > Mollusca > Bivalvia > Unionida > Unionidae > Sinohyriopsis > Sinohyriopsis cumingii. The sequence continues at coordinate 29,940,702 of CM068836.1, read as the reverse complement.
GTAGTATTGGTGCTGGAACGTGCAGGCAGGCGATAGTTGTCTTATCTCGCATTCAGAGGTCCTAGGTTCGATACCAAGCAGAAACCCAATATGGAGCGAATTATTGATATGCTTGTTTAGCGGTAAGGTTAGAATAGTTCTAGTACTATTAGTAGTAATTAATGTCCTTACATTCGTCAACCATAGGGATCTTAATATACATCCTCGTAATAAAATATATATATTTATAAGTATATAGTCTTTAGAGTAATTCTCCTTAAGCCAGTGCTTGGAGTAATGCTACATTACTCCCTTATATAGATATAACCTAACTTTGCCAGTGCCAAGGTATCTTAGGGCATACGATATATATATCTAAAGTTTCGAGAGTGTCTGCACGTTCTAGTACCGTATATGAACGGCAACCGAAACATCATTTTTTGGTGATGTGGAGGTGGCCGTGGTAGTATTGGTGCTGGAACGTGCAGGCAGGCGATAGTTGTCTTATCTCGCATTCAGAGGTCCTAGGTTCGATACCAAGCAGAAACCCAATATGGAGCGAATTATTGATATGCTTGTTTAGCGGTAAGGTTGGAATAGTTCTAGTACTATTAGTAGTAATTAATGTCCTTACATTCGTCAACCATAGGGATCTTAATATACATCCTCGTAATAAAATATATATATTTATAAGTATATAGTCTTTAGAGTAATTCTCCTTAGGCCAGTGCTTGGAGTAATGCTACATTACTCCCTTATATAGATATAACCTCACGTTCAGAGAGGCAGGGTAATAGTGCATTGTGTTTATATCACACACACACACACACACACAGAGAGAGAGAGAGAGAGAGAGAGAGAGAGAGAGAACGTGTTTGTAACTAAAAGCCACTTCCTGTAGATTTTATTAAGGGGATTTATTTGGGTATATAGCCGGGTCAGCACACTCTCCAAATCAGTATCTTTGGTATCATGGAATTTTCTTGAAAGGGTGCTTTGCGATAGCTACTTGCACTGTGAAATTGGAAGTGCACTCGTAAAAATTTCCAAACCGGTATCAATACCGTGTACTTCTACATCAAAGTATTCACCTTTGCCCTTTCAGTATCTTTGTTATCATGGAATTTTCCAGAAAGGGTGCTTTTCGATAGCTACTTGCACTGTGAAAATAGAAGTGCACTCGTAAAAATTTCCAAACTGGTATCAATACCGTGTACTTCTACATCACAGTATTCATCTTCGCCCTCAATGACCAGAAACAGTATCCGTGCTTGTGATCTAGCTAGTGACTATACGTAATTTCTTTCTTTCTTTCTTTTTCTTTCTTTCTTTGTTTCTTTTTTCTATCTTTCTTTCTTTCTAATTGTAGAAACAAGATATTAATGGAGAGTTGCAATTGTGTAAGAAGAATGTAGATATAAATATTAAGGTCAATATAATTGATTGGAAATAAATGATAGATAAATGATATACATAGATAAGAAAACAAATTTATAATTTAGGGACCTCATTTGAAATAAAAGTTACTTGCAGTGCCAAATTCATGGTTGGCGAGGCACTTTTTTATGGCTGGTAAGTCCCAAAGTACGATAATTTTATACTCTGTAACTGATGTGAGAGAAATATATTCCCTGAAATGAATAAATATGGTTACCGCACTCACAGCATAACGATAATTTTGCTATACTACTCAAGTAAAGTGCAAACAGAAAAAAAATACCAAAAAGATTTGCGCCCGAAAGAACCTGGTTCGATTCCCGAGCGAAAGAGTTAGACTCTATCTCCTCTCCCATTACATTTGGTAGCTCGTCGGACTCGCAGTAGTTAGTATTCCAATTGAGAATGGGTTTCGTCCGCTCCGAGAACTGAATTGGGCTAACACCGGTGACCAATTTCAAGGTAAGGGAGGAGGAATGTAGCGAGTGGAGGAATGTAGCAGTCCACGTTTTTGAGGCCACATACTAACAAGAGTAGCTAGTTCTGACCTTGTGGGCTACTGCGATATGCGCATTACTGCGAGACAAACTAATCGGGTTCGATTCCTTACAGCGACAGTTAGACTTTGACTTCAATCCCTTAGAATACTATCTCCCAGAACCCATTGTAAACGGAGAAAGGTAACAAAGTTTGTTGTCGATTATTGAGCGAGACTTCTCTAACCTTGTATTAAAACAAGCACCAATTTATTTGTGGCCAACAATGAACTTCCGATAAGATTTTTAAACCCTGTACACGTGAAGTTATGATATATCGAATTGGAAGGCTGTTAAAGTCGAGTACATTTCAAGCAGTTGACAGTTAAAGATAAAACCTGGGCTTTTAAACGCAGTCTAGTTGACTTTAGATTATCTATTCTATGGTGCACGTGTCTCTTAAACAGGATATAATGTAGACTGGTTTGATAATATATATCAAGGCCACCACTTATGTAAAACTCTTGATTGAAATGCCTGTTTACAATTAAATGAAAGAGGAAAAATGAATTCCATGACTGGTGTTACTTAATACAGATGTAATATGTGTTTATAAATTATGAGAGGTTGATATATAAACATACTAATGTACCTAAGCAACATATACGTATTCAGTATGCTATACGAATAATTTGCTATTAAGCAAAGCGATTTTCAGTTATAAAGCACGTAATCTATATAGTGACATTAAAAGCGTTTAGATAGGATACCTTATGATCACACGCAACACGTAATTTACTATAGCGTATATTTTCTGTCACAAACTTTGTTTTTGTTTTTCTCTCAAAATGTATCTTTATTTTGTTTCTATGGCTACCTTTTTCCTTCAAAACAATGCTCATACTCTACCATTTTCAGTCTCTGATAACTGGAATTTATTATACTTGGTGCCGAAAAAAAAAATGTAGTAAGATAAAATTGATAATACAAAAACCGTACCGTTAACGTTAAATGCACACCATGATAACGGCAAATGTGTATGGATTTTAGCGTGGTTGTAAGTTTCAACCAGAAACTTCAATAACCAATCCATTTTTAAATTTTGTTCTAAATTAAGCATATTCAAAAAAGATTTAAGATAAATAAATAAATAAATGTCCGGTTGAATAGTTTATATTTCTTTCACGAAATTGTATTTATATTTATAACCTTAATATTTATCAATGATAAATGCGATCGACACATAAATATATGTGGTTTTTATATTTATTTTTTTCCGATTTCTGGGTACTATCTTGCAGTATAAGCAAAACTCGATACTAAATCTTCGATTTAAGTCGACCGCTACGTTGGCCTAGTGGTTAGAACGTCCGCATCATGTGGAAGATCGCGGGTTCGAACCCCGGCTGAGTCATACCAAAGACTTATAAAAATGGTACGTACAGTTTCCCGCTAGGCGCTCATCATTAAGAGGTTAGTGTTTGGACTGGTCGGCCTGGCGTCAGGATAATGTCACTGGGTGAGACATGATGCTACATGTCTGCGGCACGATGCCCCAGTGCTAGACATCTCTATAAATTACCACATTGCAGACATCATAGCGATATGACTAAAATTGTTAAAGCTACGTTAAAAGCACACACACAAGCACGCGCGCGCGTATTTAAGTCCCTATTTGTCTTGGTATTTCTTGTACATTTTAACATTGTGTATACGTATAGGCACATACAATTATAAATGCATACAAATAATAATCATCACACACACACACACACACACACACGCGCGCGCGCGCGAACTTGAAATCTTACACAGATTAAAAAATGAAAGTAAAGTTGATGATCAAAATGGTGTGATTAATACTAAAGGTAAACATTTTATGATATCGTATTGCAGCTTTAAGCAAAAACATATATAGTCTTATACGCACAGCTGCATACATGGAAAATTACTATTGTATTTTAATATTTTTTTTGTGAATAACAAATAACAGCTTCAGTAAGAACATTGTTATTCGGTACTGAATAATATATATAAATCTATTCACTCTCTTGTCCAATAGGGATCGGGAGGCCTGATCAGAAACCAATACAAGTACAGATCTGCCTGTCATTATCGGCACACGTTCCTCTCATAGCCTACAGCCAGGTAAGCAGATTTCAAAACTTGTGAAAGGACATATGAAATGGTACATGATAAATAGACAGGCTGCAACATGAAGGCAGTGATTGCACTACTTTTAATCGTCCTTTATTGCATTCATTCAGCTGTTTGCGCCGGATGGGGTTGGGGAAGAAAAGATGATGGTTCAAAACAGCCGACTGTGGAGGGTGAATCATTGAAGGGGTAAGTGGAAGACATACCAACTGATCCAATTTTTCTGGAAAAATGTTTGTTTAAACAATTTTACTGACAGATGCAAAGCAAACCAATCATCATTCCAATTCTAATAGCAAGAAATGTGCGTTCATTCAAGCTTCATTTTATATATGGTTCCATATTAAAATTCTACTTAAGGGGGAAAGCGTTTTTTCTTAAATATTTAAAAATTAATCTTAAACATTAGTTACCGAAAGCTGAATCAGTTTTCATTGCTGAGTGCACATTTTTTTTTTAGTTTGGGGAGAAATAAAAAATTGATATTTATTCATCGATTTGGGGAGGGGAGAAATTTCACATGAAAACAAACAAGTGCAATGTTGTCGGCTTAGACCTATCGCACGCGCGTTGTCCATAGACAAGAAATCCAGTTTTTCGTAAATGTGTGTCCCGCAGGTGCAGAAGATGACATTACTTTCAAGCCGTACGATGTCGACAACTACGATGCTTTCTCCTGAAATAACAGATTTTGGCGGTCGTGAAAATGTTTTTCGGGAGGACGGTGAAACCAAACCTGATTCCCGACCTGTGCTAACCGAGAAAACCCTTCGTAGCTAAATTTTGTACCTACATTAAACCTGATCCAACCAACGCAAAAGAATTGGTAAAAAAAAAAAACATCAGGAGCGACTGAACAGGGCTGTTTTAATGATTACAGAGAAGGTTTTGGCCTTATCGTCTACTTTTACAAAAACTGTTTTTGTGCATCCAAGCATCCATGACTATCGTGTTGTGTGTTTGAGCATGCGCGCTCAAGAGTGCCCAAACGTAATTCTGAACACTATCGATTAGATGATTAGATCCTTTGTTCCAGTGCGAAAAAGCCCTGCGAAATATCCATAATGATACGCACAAAAATGTTTTATACCCTCATCCAGGGCTATCTTGTGTGACATATTAATCTTTGTGTTCTCTTTGAAAATTCAGAAACATATGTGTTGGAGTATTATGCATCACGGATCGATTGACACTATACACGGTGCCCAGGTCATGGTTTTTGCTGTGATACTGATTCCTGTCCCAGGCTATCCTCTAGCTTTTATTCACATGATCTATTCTTCTAGTTCGACTGTTGGCTCAAGGGCGTGTGATTTGTAAAAGTGCAAGTTCACATGTATCGCCTCGAGATTTGTTCAGCCTGGGGCGGTACAATGTTTATACTTAACACAGCAACAAAAGTGCTCGTATACCACCATGTCCACCAAAAAAAGAGGCATCATAACCGAATACGAATCTTCTCATATTATAGTAAACATGGAACCGGTAAAAGCAGTGGACCATATTTGGCAAACCTACGACAAGCGGTTCTTGAAAACATTGACGAACAGCAGGTAGTCGTGCATCAGAGGGCAAAATTTTGTTGATTTTTCTAACTTCATTTTGCCGTCTGCCGTTCCAGAATAACAGTTGTCCAAGATACTCCTCCACTGGACCTAAGGTAACACGTATTTGTCGGCCGTATCAACTGATTTAGTCCCGAACGAAACACTATCACTTCCAAATAGTCGAAGTTGTGGGGCCCCGAGTGGCCGAGTGGTCTAAAGCGCTCTCCGTTACGGATCACTGCCATCTCACCTCTGTCTGCGTGGGTTCGAGTCTTGGATTCAGCCAATGTGGGTAGGTGAGAAAGCTTGCCAGTAGCTTCTCGTGGGTTGGTGGTTCTTTCCCGGGTTTTCCCGGGTTCTTCCTCCACCATTAATACTGGCCGCCATGTATAGCATATCGTGTGCTGAAAAATGGCGTTAAACCCTACAACAACAACAGCAACAGTTGGCGGATCTGAGCTCTCTACGCTTTGTTATAGTTACTGATGCAAACTATTAGTCATGTCTCAACTAGTTCACGCCTGATTTTACTTCATTAATTTTCATTAGAATCGTGGTTACAGAAAGCGTGCAAGGCTGTCAATCTATGTAAACCAAATCGCACGTATACATAATGAGAGAAGGAATCAACCACTCAATAACGCCTCACGCGAAGAATTTTAACTTATCTTTACGTCTATGTTTGCCTCTGGAGACACCACCCGGAGTCAGGGCCTCAACGTCATCATACAAGCTTCTGGATTTTCAGTCACTCTGATGTGTTCGGCTTGCGTAAACAGAATATTCGCTATACTTAGCTTAAAGGTAAAAGGACAAAGCAAATGGGTGGAGATTGGGAAATCAGACAAAGACAAGGTATACGAATCATCTGCACACTCTGCCAGTACTGAGAAAGATGGAGTATTGGTATAGCTCGCGTAAAAAGTGCATGCCATCTACAAAATAACCAAACCAATGGAACGAGAATATTTGCGCCCCCGTGGGTTCTCGGACTGAGGTGCAAAATAGATGGATATTGATCACTGGATCTACCCAGAGCATTATAAACCAACCAGGAGAGAGCAATGGTTAATTGGGGTTTCATTGTCAGATGTACTGTAGGGCGATATTGTTACTATAATAATAACGTGAAATTTGTCGAAACGCCCCTGGCGATCACCTTTCGGCCTGAGTATGTGGGGTCCTATATCATTCGTCTCACCGACAGAAAGTTATATTTGAAAAAGACTCGCTCTGGCGCATCAGAGTAATCGGCCAGAGAATGAAATACGAGTTAAAACTACGGACAGTGGGCATGGCATTTGTGACTATTGGCAGCACGGAGATAGAAACATCTTATAAGTAAGACGTATATGCAGTCACTTCCTCTTTTCCTAAACGTACCGGGAAACGCTATTAGCTTGCCATTGCAGACGACTAGTATTGCGTGGGAAATATTGGTCTTTCCAGGTAATTTGGCCTCAACAGTTTCATTGTCAGCTGTGTATGTCCATGTGGGTGTATTATTATAATTGGTATGAAAATATATTTGCGCTATGACTAGGATTTGAGTTAACGTCGTTTCCCTTTTAAGTCCCCTGGTTTCTGTCACGGTGCCAGACAAGACAACGGCATATGCACCTTAACAGCGTTGTTTGCATTGCCAGGATGCACTTGTGCGACGTGCTAGAGCGAGTCGCCAGAATAGCCAGCAGATTCCACTGACGTTTCGCAAAACTTCTCAACCGCGGACAAAACTCCGAGATGTGAAGTAACATTTTAGGACCCGAGAACTTTTTTATCCAGCAACTGACGCGCAGAAACGAGGCGCCGTGCAGTATCTCTGTCCTTCTACTACGCGCATCTCACGAACTTTTGACCTCATCCCTATGGACGACGCACGCATACTATATTGTCATACAGGTCTACTGTACCAAGCCTGTACTTCAAATTACAGAATATCAAGTTTCATTCAGGTCATTCGTAATAATGGGAAAGAGAAGAGCCACATATATGTGCATGTCATCGTGCTGTGATTAATCATGATACAATATAGAATGATAAAGCACAATGTCGAAAAAGAAATCACACGCGATATTTTGCTTAATTTAATTATCTTATGATCCATTCTAAATTTATCGCTGGTTTCAAACTTACACGAAAAGAAAATTTATATTTTAAACTGTGAGAAGTTCTTCTCCTTCATCCGTCCCCTGTTCATGTGAGTAACGCATTCGCATTTACGATCATTCCATGCCACTTCAACAATTGGAAACACGTATGCTCCTTCATATTGAGATACTGAACTAAAATAAATTTAACTGTGTGTACCGCTTGGGCATCGTCCCAGTTTTGTAACACAAAACTCCACGGAACATTTTATATCAATCATAACCATTTTAAATTATCTGAGTTTGGTATAAGTCATTATGATAGCACATACGGCAGAATACAATTATAGTTCTAGAAAGATATTTGGGTGGATGTCACGTGCTTCCTTCGGTATTATTTTTAATACTGGTGAAGGTGGACAATACAAATTAAAATAGCTTCGAGCCCCCAGTCAGCAATGCCGACGGTATAGGTTTATAAATAACTCAAGGTGAAAGGTATAACATTTTAATAAAATATATCAATTGTAATACAAAATTTCAGCGACAAATTTCTCAATCGCAATTTATTTCGAACAAATGCAAACAATGACCTATTTACAGCTGACAATTACTATCATCATATGAATCTAAGGTCTTAAATAAGAGTGTTTCCCATCAGTGATGTGTCTGTTACTCATCTGTCCGCCGTTTGTTTCTCTTTTGGTACTTCCGGTACCCTTGGTTAATGTTCTCCTGGCACTTCTGGATCCGTCCTTCCGACACTTCCGGTACGCTCTACTCAGGCACTGCGCTTCCACCCAAACAACTGACCTTCCGTGTGCTCTCGACGTGTCTTCCCTCTCACCCATCATCGGATGTCGCCTATTACACTCACCCGGAAAGCTTCCAGTGGAATTAGAAGGGACGTACAATCTTATCTCCTTGCTCTAATCTCAGGAGAATTAATCACATTCACAGACCTTTCATCAGGATAATGGCGAATACATTATCAGGTCAACTTCACATCTAAATATTCCATACACGCTTTGTTCTATAATAATTGTGCTATAACAATAACCATAGTATCAACGACTTCTAATACATGCATACATTCCTAATTCTTAACTTCTCGACATAGTAACTATCATCATCGACAACAATCATACATATTTCCTACCCTACGAATTAAGACATACAAATATACCAATACTTAATTATATGTGCATAAAATCCACCAATGACTAACTCCGCATAATTCGCAATCTATATATTTATAAAGTAATAAAGCAAGTACAAGTTCTAACACAATTCACTAATGCATTCAGTTTTGCATTACGATGCAACATAGTAAATTACACAATCCAACAATCTCCATACGTTAATCTTGCAATTACACAATCCAACAATCTCCATACGCTAATCTTGTATGTTAATAATTCGCTATACGCTACGTTACGATATGTTGATAATTCAGCTATACATGGAAGATTTCATTTCTAAAAAATAAAATGTACATAACAATGCATCAATCTTACAACACCTAGTGATGAAAGTTTTTTTGTGTTATTTTTGTTTTAAAAAAGTAGAGGATTTTTAAATTTAATTGTTTTAAATAATTTATTTATGGCTAAATCAGAAATATAGCTCATATCTCGGCTCTCGTAGAATGTCGCTTCCAGTTCCTCATCATAGTGTAGTTGATAGTAACTTTTCCTTTCGTTGTTGTTGTTGTGCATCCTCTTGTATCAGTGAACTTTCTTTAGCTTGTTGAACTTTCTGTTGATGTCGTTGCTTTTGTTGTTGTTTTTGTATCTTTTTTGTTTGTTTGGGGTTGTCATTGTTGGGCTTGTTTGCTGTTGTTGTCTCTGTTGCTCTTCCTTTCTTTCCTCCTTCTTGATGGGAAAATTTTTCATCTCCGTAACAAATACTTCCATCTAGCGGCTTATCCTTTTTTAAGAGTGTTGGGCATTTTCTCTTCATATCCCCTGTATTTCCACAAATTCTGCATTTCCGGTGATATATACAACCTTTTGTACTATAATTTTATTGGAAACCCGTGCATGAAAAAACTGCTTTCATTTCTTCATTTCTTTTTTTCTATTTCAATAATCCTTATCATATTTTCAATTGGGTTATAGGCATAAGTGTTCATTCTAGCACTTGTTACTTTCACTTTAAATTTCTTTTCAAATCGTTCTACTGTTGCCTGATGGATATTTCCAGCGGCAGCTCCGATAAGTGCGAGTCACCCGTTTTTTAAAATCTTTTTCTTAAGATTGGTGTTGGTTCCTTTATGTATAATGTTTCTCCGCCAATTTTCATTTCGCCGCAAGGAAGTATCGGCTGGTCTCCCATTGATCTAATTTAACCTCTTTGTTCTTTTCTATTTAGTGCATCAGAGAGCTTAAGTAGAATCTGTATTTACCAGTTATCTATTCCATACGTTCCCTCTTTGTATGCGCAGTCTAAAAATGAGCCTTCTATTGCCTCTATTCGTCTTGTTATCAAATATCTTTCCAGTTCTGTATGTTCTTTGCAGTTCTCCATTTTGCACTTGGTGTACGTTTATTTTTCAGCTGAAAAAAAGACTTCTCACTAGTTGTTTTTTTCTTGTATTGTATTGTTCTATGTTTAATCTCTGGTTGCTTCGGCAACTTTCTGCTATTCCACTGTCCTTTCTCTATATTCCTTGTCCTGTGGAACTTTGGCCACTTTGTCTCCTTCGTGCCATGGCAAGGATAGGTTGAAATATGAAAACTTTGATTTGAATCTCTCAATTTCAATTGGATAAGGTCTGGTCTCTTTGAAAATTGCCCTGGGGTAATTTAGCACTAACGTGGGGGTTTTCTCAGGTTTCCGGTCCCCAAAAGCTCGAAAGTGTTCCAGGCCGGTTGTGACAGCACTGACTGAGTGCAAAACAAAGAAAGGATACCCTTACATAATACGTATCAACATTTTCTCATGTGTTCTTAACTATGAATTAAGTATACGTTATATGTATACATGAAGAATACATCATCAAATTTTCCCCACAACGTGACAGTGGACAACATATACGATGTTGATAATTGAAAAAATAATAAAAGAAAAAGAAAGGCGAAAATGTCATACAATTACTTTAAATATATAATGAAATTAAGTTTGACGATCCTATCATTAAATTATTAACAGGAAATGACCTAAATATGCAACTTTCCCACCTTGTTGGTTGATATTTTTTTAACCTTTCTATATTTTCATATTTTAGCTTATGATGGATATTTTTAGACAGTTGAGTATATAGCATCCGAGGATGACAAATCATCACCTCATCCACAGAATATTGAACGTCGAAATTGTTTGGTTCCTGTCTCCCGCACCTTTAACACAATTTGATTTTTCTGACTCAATAACAAACAAAATAAATTTTAAATGTTTATTTGACCAAAGCTGGTTTTGTTTTGCTTGAAATGTACACAAGATTTAGAGGAAATAAGTATTTGGATTTTTTCCTCAGGGGAAGTCACGTTACCCCCTACACTGGATATAAGAAAGTACGGAAAGTTAGATCCTGTGGGTTTCTATGGATGGACACATGCAGCAACTACGAGTAACATAATACTCTCTCTCTTTCTCTCTCTCTCTCTACACACACACACACACACACACACACACACACACACACACACACACATACATACATACATACATACATGCATGCATGCATGCATACATACATACATACATATCGTTTACTTACGATTTTATTATAATATATTATGATCACACATTATAGACATCGAGTATAGAGAGGATTATAGAGCGTAAACAATTTGGCGATTTTCGATATGGAAATTCAGTAGAAAATTTTATTCTGCGCATATTAAATTTATTATACCTATGACGAAGTAGAGAATTCCAGTTTTGTTGGTTAAGAGCATATTTCTTTCAATTTTATACCCACCTTAGGCTTAATAGAACGATCAACAGAAGATTTAACTGAATATGTATGATTAGTGGCAAAACAAAGTACTTATTCAGGTAGTTCAAGGATAAACTATGTATCTGATTTGACAAATGAAATTCCAGTCTAATATAAGCAAGATATTCGTTAACTGTTGATCCCAATATTGAAGATTCTAACTGCAACATGAAAATACCCATTACCATAAGTTGCAATATTTTGTTTGGGTGCAGATTCTCCTTCTAGGATATTCATGTACCACTAGACAGCGAATACATTATATTGGAAGGTAGGAACACACATCTAATTAAGATTGTGCTCATGAGAAATTACAAATATGTATATTGAGAAAGAAATCCTCAAAGAACAATTCTTGCACAATGTGTCAATGCTAATAGTAATTTGAAATTTCGAGTTATTGCTTTGATATTAAAGCTTATGAATGTATGATCTGGAATAGTTTCTATACAAATACAGTAAAACTATGCTTCCTCGTATTTCAGTTATAAATTTAATTTCCCTAAAGTCTGGAGTAACGTACGGCTAGAACTTATTGTCATGGAATTCAACTTGTTGATAATGAATATCCTGAAATTTACTCAAGCAATTTTCGTTCTGTCTGTTTAGTTCTTCTGGATATATATATATATATATATATATATATATATATATATATATATATATATATATATATATATATATATATATATATATATATATATGTGTGTGTGTGTGTGTGTGTGTGTGTGTGTGTGTGTGTATCCATCCCGGTTGCGCGTTTCAAATTACCATGCACACGTGACCAAATATCAGTTTATTATTTCTTACTTAGGAAATGTCTCAAAAGTTGGTAAGAAGTTGGCAGCTGATGGATGTGTCATTACTAAATTTAATTGTATAAATTAATTTGCATGCTTTTTAAATATTATTTTCCATTTTGATTACAACACTTTTGTTCAACAGAACAGTAACTGCCATACTGTATAGATGTTGTCCCGGGTGGGCATCTGCTGATGGTAAAGACTGCAACATGCGTATGTATATTTCATGTTACTCGAATATTTCCTTAAGATATGATAAGCTTCTCTCTTATCAATAGTTGGCTTTATTGAACTGTTGGTACTTGTTCATATATGCATTTTTGTAAATATGTGACTCCACAACCTTCGTTAATGAAAATTTTATTTAATAGGATTTTGTTTGGCCAACACAACCTTTTCTGTTCGCAGAATCATCTTTGCACTTTTGTATATAAAAAAACTGACCTCACACCATTCGCCAACGACCTCTTGATGCAAATTGTATCAGAATGTTTTTAATAGGATTTACCTTGACTTGTTTGGCCACCAAACATTTGCTTTTCGCAGAATTATTATTATTCTAGCATGCAATTTGTATCATGAATCATGCATCATACACACAGTTAAATGGTGCTTGTCATTGAAAGTATGAACTTTCCAGTTATGGTCTATTTAGAAATAAAGCTTGAGTAACATGCACCAGTTCTTTAATGTGGATAATTCATCTTTAATTGACCGTTTTGTAATTGTTTCTTAAAATGAATAATATACCTCTGTTTTAGCTGTGTGCGCTGGACAGAGGAATCCATTAGCCTGCAACCTAAATGAAGGGTACGTTAAACACCGTGACGGGCGTATTGTTCAGAATAGTGGTGGTTCATGTGTGGACGCAAACACGTGTGGCAATTGCAATGAAGGTTACTATCCAGATAGTGGCTACTGTCGAGGTGAGTAGAATAACCTAAAATAAATTTCCGCGATTCAGGATGCCACCCACCACCTTTACTTATCTAAAGATGCTAAATCAGTTGTATTAATTAATAATCTGTAAATGCAATTGTCAAAATTGAGTTTATGTCAACATAGCGTTTATTTCACTTGTGTTCTTTAGATGCATCGATATACAGTGCAAATCATGCATGTGCTATCTCTTTTAGTGTTTAACAGCTAATTAATAGCGGAAGACTATTACATTTTTGGCACATATAATAATATCATCCGGAAGCATAGAAAACCCATATGTATTTGGCCACAAATATATCATTCTTCGTTGGAAGGATACTAACTTAATGCCAATTATTTTCTTTTTAGCATGCCCAAGGACTGACAAATGCAACATTCCCAAATGTGAGCACGCTGGTGATTCCAAATGTGTGTACTGTGATGGAGAATATACCCCAGAGTACGGCGCATACGCTTACACCAGATTCCTCGATGATGGAAAGACATGTAGACGTAAGTATATTCACCTACCCACCCAAGTAAGGTTGTATGTATGTATATATGTATGTATGTATGTATGTATGTATGTATGTATGTATGTATGTATGTATGTATGTATGTATGTATGTATGTATATTTTCGTGTGTGTGTGTGATTTGGATTTTTAACGTAGCTTTAAAAAAAAATTCAGTCATATTGCTACGATGTCTGCAGTGTGACAGTTTATAGTGATGTAGCATGATGTCCCACCCAATCACATTATACTGACACCAGGCTGACCAGTCCAAACACTAACCTCTTAATGCTGAGTGCCAAGTGAGGCAGCTGTTAGTACCATTTTTTAAAGTCTTTGGTATGACTCGGCCGGGGATCGAACCCACGACCTACTGCATCCGAGGCGGACGCTCTAACCACTAGGCCACCGGAGCGGTTCATGTATGTATGTAATTATGTATGTGTGTATGTATGCATGTATGTGTGTGTGTGTGTGTGTGATTTGGATTTTTAACGTAGCTTTGACAATTGTTGAGTCATATCTCTACGATGTCTGCAGTGTGACAGTTTATAGTGATGTCCAGCACTGGGGCATCATGCCGCAGACATGTAGCATGATGTCCCACCCAGTCACATTATCCTGACACCAGCCGACCAGTCCTGACACTAACCTCTTAATGCTGAGCTCCAAGTGAGGCAGCTGTTAGTACCATTTTTGTAAGTCTTTGGTATGACTCGACCGGGGATCGAACCCACGACCTCCCGCATCCGAGGCGGACGCTGTAACCACTATGCCACCGGAGCGGTTCATGCATGCAATGTAATGTAATGTATTAAGTTACTCTTATGTATGTATGTATGTATGTATGTATGTATGTATGTATGTATGTATGTATGTATGTATGTATGTATGTATGTATGTATGTCAGACAACGGAAAGTACTATCCCTGGATCCAGCAAGTGGATATGTGATGATGGAGTGAAATAAATATACATTGAGAAAACAGAATATTAGTTTAGATAAGACAATTTTTAATTCGTTTCTTACTGAGATTCGAGCTTCCGTGTGTAGCAGGCACAACTGCATGACGACCCAGCAATTAATCTAATAAACATTCACTCCAGATTCCCGTAATAGATGTCAAGGCAATTTTAAATTAATATATATACACCAGACAAAGCGGAAAGTGATATCACTAGATCCTACATGAGGATGAGTGATAATATATAGTGAAAATATTAAATATTAAGAAAGAATCATATTATACATGCTAGAGAAATTGGAAGTCTTTCCTCCGCTTACGGTAACAACATCGGCATCAATTGCATAACATGTTACGTTTCATTGTTTCTGTCAGTTAAATAGGTCATATGCGGGAATGTTAACAGAAAAGAATAATTTTTGCTAAATTAAAGTGCATTATTTGCCATAAAGATACACAGTTGAAAAATAAACTTTGTTATGTTCTAGTTCTTTTATTTCTCAGTAAGGCGACAGTATGTAAATATCCAGTTCGCTTGCGTCATTGTGCATGTGATTGTTTTCTGTTTTGTTGTCCACCTTGAGAAAAGGGATTCGTAGATCTCGAAAGCAATCGCTTGGCCAGTTTCTCAGACTTACTGTATAATACTTTGTGATCTTATATATATATATATATATATATATATATATATATATATATATATATATATATATATATATATATATATATATATATATATATATATATATATATATATATATATATATATATGTGTGTGTGTGTGTGTGTGTGTGTGTGTATGTGTGTGTGTTCACATTTGCAAATTTCGTAAGAACATTCTGGAGATAAAAATGAGACTTTTGATCTCCCGCGCATTCAGATTTTTACAGTAAGCAATAGCAAACGTAGTAAATGAGAGAATATTTCGAAATGTGTACATTTGTGGGTTTCACACATGTGTATCACTATGTATATTCATTCTGGAAGGTCGGGCATGACGCCTGTAATGCCAAAACTGAAGGCGTTTTCCTCCAAGAAACACTTTGCAAAATAAACAGGAAATCACTGGGGAAAAAGCATGGAACTTTCATCCTCTTAAACACAAGATGATGGGTGTTGGATGGCAAGACTTTAAAATGCACCGACTTAGCAGAATGTAAACTACAGTCGTTTTTCAGATACAAATATCAGCAAGTCAGTAAACAACACTTAAACTCCCGTTTTAAATTAATACATAGTGTACGTATTTTATACGTATTTTGTTCATGGCTATATTATGTTATATTCTTTCATCCGTTTTCTTTTAACCTATAGATTCGTTTCAATCTATGACAAACTTATGCATTCTTTTGTATTATATTTATTAATTACCCATGTGTATATGTCGTGTTTTGAAGACCATGTAAATGAATTTTGTTTAATTTAAGAAATTAATGCTTCACAATCAATGAATGAATTAATTAAAAACCGATATTTACCGTCATTGATGGAATATAACGTATAATATGATTTTGACTACGGGTTGTTTTTCAGCAACATTAACAAAATTACCCGTTTTATTTAGTGACATGATTTGCTTTCAATTAAAGTGGCATCTTTGAGAGAATTTAATGGCAGTGTCCCTGAAATTTTTTCTTCTTAGCACTGATGACTTTTTGAGATTTAAAGAAAAATAGATAATCTCCCGTCACTATTCCTCCGCTCCGTCTTTTACTGTGTGATTCTTACACAACGTACAAGGAGTTGATCTTGGCTCCAAAAATGATTAAAAACTTTTGTCATTATATCAAAGTTATTTACAAAGTAATGGTTAAATAAGACTCTTGGTACAGTGTATTTTCAATAATGCAAACTTATGTACATATTCTCACTGCATGAACTAACCAGTCCAAAAGGAATATTTTCGTTTCTCGTCACTAAGGAGTATTTTCTTTTCTCATAAAAGTCACGTTGATCGAAGACGGAAATGACGTTCAATAAATGGTAGCTTTTGATTCATTTAAGAAAATTTAACTCGATATTAACAAAATATTGACTGAAAAAGTGCTTTAATATTAATAAAGATACATCTCTTGTCGTTTTCTTGCAAGGAAGAATCAACGATTCGTTTGTTTATGAACTATTCCAGAGGCTTGCTCATGGCGAAAAGGAAGCCGTTGTTATCCCGGAAATTGTGCCGATACAACGACTGCAAGTTGCAAATGCCTAGATGGCTTTTCTGGATCAGACTGTGACCAAAGTAGCACTCTCCCCCTCCCTCTCTCTCTCTCTCTCTCTCTTTCTCTCTCTCTCTCTCACACACACACACACACTTACTTGTACAATTTTGGTATTCCTTATATAATTAAAGTTTTTACTGGGATCAAATCTCTACTATCTTTAAATATATCGTATGACAGTGGCATTTCCGGCTGAGTATTTTGTCAAATTTACTGATTTAAACTATGTATGTTTTTATTTTCCCTGGAAAACGAATGCAAATGTAAAGTGCATGTAACTCGCGGTATCGTCCTTGCCTTGGTTTCAGTTACTCGCAATTCATGCTTTCATTCCCTCCCATCGTCGCTCTTAAAATGCTTAAGAATTCTATCGCCTCCCAGAGATAAGAAATTTCGAAGACTGTATCGCGGGTTTTTTAACAGTCAAGTTCCAAATATCTTGTGGGTTAAGGTCTTTATCTTAGACCGAGCTGGCGATGTTTCGCATTACAATGCATGCTAGCTGGAATGAGCAGATTGGCAGAGTTTCAAGTTTTTAGTGTGGTACAGTAAAGATGTACCTATAAACTACATATGCATAAGTTTCCATTGTTTTCAATTGGTAACAAAGGGGCATTAATACTGACAATTTTTACCGACCAAATATTTCAAAATGCTTCTTTATCTTAAAAACGTTTTGTAGCATGAAATATAAACTATTTAGTAATTGCATATATAAAGGTTCTGAAAACTGAGTGTAAATATAAATGACGTAATAACAAGAAAGAAAATATGATTATTATCCCATGTAATTAGATGTTTTGTTTAATTTTTCTTGACATTTTGCAAGTCATTTTGTATTGCAGTAATCCAGGAAACGTCTATTCTGACTAATCACCTAAAGCTAACTGCGGGACTAGAAATTGTTGAAGCTCCTCCAAATATTTCAAATAGCGATGTTCAGCCTACAACCTGGACCAATCATAAGCTCAATAATTTGCGGGCCCACGCTATCTTAAATGGAAATTTTCAAAAAACACTCCCAAATTATCCATATCTTCCTAAATCCAAGGATACGTCACAAAATTACTCAGAAGTTGGAATTACTCACGGAAAAGTACAATTAGATTTACACAGAGGTATTCTCTCTCTCTCTCTCTCTCTCTCTCTCTCTCTCCATAATAACGGAGAAATTTCCATTAAATAGAATGAAAAGAAATACAAAATTTAGTTAAAACCTTGCCAAAAATTGAGTGAACTGATTTTTATGAGAATACTTTTTGTGATAAGATGTTCGCTTGAATAGTGATTTCATTTATCAAAATTGAATAAAACTATTCGAATTTAATCCCATGTAATATATCATGTGATAGGATTTTCATAAACTTTTAAATAAGAATGTACGAATGTAAGAATCAGACATTTTATATTATCATCCTGCTGGTATAAAGCAGGAAAGTTAGAACAATTATCTTGAAAGCTGAAACCTTCTTGTAACACAAAGGAAGTTCTATTTTGCCTATCTGTCAGGAAAATATGTACCGTGGCCCTGGAAATTAATACAGTTATTGTATTGTTTGTAACTGTACTAATACTGACTTGTCAGAAAGTTAAATTTCATGCCATTTATTTCACAGAAAGGAGGTGGGGAAGCACTGGCATTAATTCTGTTTTCACGTATATATTCTTTAAATTCTTTCATGAAAATAGTACTTTTATTATCAAAATATTCTTGACCTAGCTTGAATTTTAAATTGTACTCTGATTTAAACTTAAGCACTTGTAATTTGCAATTTGGCTACAATTGCATAACAGCCTTTACCTTTTTATATAACATGCAACTGATCACTTGTCAGATTCATGTGATTTTTGAGATGGAAAAAAGCGGAGAAACCTGGATAATTCACAAACTTTAAATTGGTGACATGCATCAGAACCGGTAAACGAACTGCTCAAATAGAGGTAGAAATGGAGTTTAGGATGACTGACCACGCATCGGAACCGGTTATAGTTTTCCTTGAATAGAGATAATAATGGAGTTTTATTTTTGTCAAATACCACCGTTCCACTTAATTAAATGCATATTGGCAAGCAATTGTGATCAAAAAGTGGAAACGATTTGCAAGATGAATTATCATTTAGAAAGAGTCAATAAATCAGAAGATACGTTTTATTTACATGGTCTCTTTACCACACGTAATACGATTCTCTATTACGAGCTATAGTCTTTTAAGCTTGGCGCAATATAAACTTTCGCGTCGCGTAATCGAAGTATCTGGCAAGGCAACATGACCATATTGTGAAAACGTTTCGCGTTTTGAAAGCACGAATGAGTGTACTGGAGGATTGAATGCGCGATCTTAATAGAACCAAATGTAAATGATTGTTTGAATCACATGATCATGTAATCACATGATCATGTATTCAGGACAGCATGGCTTCAAGTTAGAGGTGCGCGATACTACAGGTATACCGATTTACCGCATCAATTATTTCTGGTGTTTCGAACCACAGTAACTTTACATTGGACAGGTATTTCGTCCTTAAACATTATACGGAAGTTACTATGCGATCTTGTTACGAATTTGTGTGTGTGTGTGTGTGTGTGTGTGTGTGATTTGGATTTTTAACGTAGCTTTAAAAACTTTTCAGTCATATCATATCGCTACGAGGTCTGCAGTGCGGCAGTTTATAGTGATGTCTAGCATTGGAGAATCATGTCTAAGACATGTAACACCTTGTCTCACCCAGTCACATTATCCTGACACCAGGCCGACCAGTTGTAACACTAACCTCTTAATGCTGAGCGCCAAGCGAGGCAGCTGTTAGTATCATTTGTATAAGTTTTTGGTATGACTCGGTCGGGGTTCATAACTGCGACTTCACGCATCCAAGGCGGACGCTCTAACCACTTAAGGCCACCGGAACGGTCTGTTTCGAATTTAGTGATATTGACAGCGTGTTACATTTTACGTGACAGAATAATGAAAAAGTATTATCAAAGAGTTGTATTTTGGCAGAAAATAATTATGAATACATTTAAATTATTTCCTAGCTTATGTTGATGTATGAAACACATGCATTCCTTTTAATACTGCGATTCATCCTAAGATTTTGATTTAAGATTTAATTTTATGTAATTTCTTAAATTCACTAAATTTTCTCGACTGTTGTGTTAAGTGTTTTGTGTTTACTGTCACCCTCTGATATATATCTTGTTCAGATGTTGGCATCCCATTCGAGTTTCCCTGCCTATTATATAAAATGTAGCTAGTAAACGGAATGCGTTAGTGTTAACACGCCCTATTCTTATTAGCAAACTATCTACCATCCGCACAATGCATTTACAGAGTATCAGCTATAGTGTAAGATTACACTGGTCAACAGTGAAATCATTACTGACTTGAAAAGGCCCTAATCTGTAGTATTTTGGTGTGCCGAACACGAATATAACCGTGAAAAATTTGTATTGGCTCTCGTTTTGAAGATATTCATATACCTCATTTTCTATGTTTCACTGTGTAAATTTCTCCAGTAGGACTGCAGCAACATCCGGAATAATGATGTAACATTGCATAATACCATCATGCTCACATCATCCACAGTTGATTGCATCATTTTCTGATGCAATGCAATACTAATGCCATGCGGCTGCTGAAGTAAGTTGACGTCAGCAGTGTACTATACATGTGTAGGCCTATTATACTAATGCCAGGCGGCTGCTGAAGCTGACGTAAGCAGTGTACTATATAAAGCCCAATCAGATAGGTTCAGCATTTAAAATATTTTAGACGTTGTGCGAGACAGTTCAAGCTACTGTTACATAAAACTTATTATTTTATCCATTTACGTACAATAAAGAACAGTAATGCCTCGAAAGTGTGTTAATACCGCGGACAATTTTTGCTATATTTGTGGGGAAGTGACATTTGTAAAACCAGAAGAAAAGTATCAATTCTCAAGTGAAGAAGGCATATCATCTTTACTTCGGATGCAAGGTTGGTGACCAAGACAAAGCCTTGGGCTCCGCATATATGCTGTGCTACATGTACAACACAGCTTTCACAGTGGTTGAATTGCAAAAGGTCATCAATGCCGTTTGCAGTCCCAATGGTGTGGAGAGAGCCAAGCAACCACCTAAATGACTGTTACTTCTGCTTGGTTCCTCCTCTTTCCGGCGGAATAACGAAGCGAAAGAAGTCGAGAATAGTCTACCCAAACATTCCGTCTGCATTGAGACCAGTTCCACATGGTGAGGGACTTCCTATTCCAGAACCTCCAGCAGAATATTCTCTTGATTCATCTGACGAAGACAAAGGTGAGTCGACCTGTTCTTCTCCTGGTCCATCAACATGCAGTTATCCAGATTTTCACTGTGGTGCATCATCAACCCCACACAGAATAACACAGGAAGAACTAAATGACCTGATTCGTGATTTGGACTTATCAAAGAACAAGGCAGAATTGCTAGGATCAAGACTCCAACAATGGAATCTTCTAGAAGAAGATGTCACAATTACTGCATATCGAAAGCGCCACCAGCAATTGGAGCCTTTCTTCAGAAAGGAAAGTAATCTGATATTCTGTTCCGATATTGAGGGCCTCATGAATGCTTTAAAAATCACTCATGACCCACAAGAATGGAGACTATTTGTGGACTCTTCGAAACTGAGTCTCAAGGCTGTGCTTTTGCACAATGGAAACATTCTTCCATCTATTCCAGTAGCGTATGCTGTCCACATGAAAGAGACATACGATAACTTAAGGCAGCTACTGAATTCCATTGAGTATAACAAGTACAGCTGGCACCTCTGTGGTGATTTGAAGGTAGTTGCCTTTTTAATGGGACTGCAGCAAGGATATACAAAATACATGTGTTTCTTATGCGAGTGGGATAGCCGAGCAAGGGAAATGCACTACATGAGGAAGGAATGGACTCACAGGCAGAATGTAGCCATTGGAGAGAAGAATATCCAACACCCAGCTCTGGTTGAGGCTCAGAAAATCTTGCTACCACCCCTTCACATCAAACTAGGTTTGATGAAGAACTTCGTGAAAGCCATTGACCGGACTTTGCCAGCATTCCGATACCTGCATGAAAAATTCCCTCGACTCAGCGAAGCAAAGATTAAAGAGGGAGTTTTTGTGGGTCCTCAGATTCGAGAGCTTTTCAAAGATGACCGGTTCAACAACTTGCTGGAAGGTGACGCGAAACAAGCATGGAATGCTTTTCGCCTAGTTTCTACAAACTTCCTCGGAAATGTTAGGGCAGAAAACTATAAGGAACTAGTAGAAGACATGTTGATGAAGTATAAGAAACTTGGCTGCAATATGTCTCTAAAGATTCACTTCCTTCATTCCCATTTGGATTTCTTTCCTAGCAACTGTGGTATTGTTAGTGATGAACACGGCGAACGTTTTCATCAAGATATCGCAACAATGGAACAAAGATACCAGGGAAAATGGTCCACTACAATGCTGGCTGACTACTGCTGGACACTCCTCAGAGATGCTCCCGAACAGCTGTACAAGAGACAGGCGAAGAAATCTAAGATGTAGTCAATGACTTGATTTTTTATAGGTAGGCTATTACAGTTGACCTTTTACTATTGGAATGCATTTCGTTATGTAAACATTAATTTCTTGCAGATTACAAAAAAACTAGAGCCAATTTTGCAATTTGACTGTCATATTCGTGTTCAGCACATAAAAATTGATAAGAATTGACTAATTTTATTTCAGTAACATGACTTTTGTAAAAATTTGTTGTCCAGTGTTAGTCAACCCATTTGAGTTACAGTTTTTATATGATAACTCATACAGCAACTAACATCGACACAGCACGATCGTCAGCTATAAGGAACTGATCATGTAAGTTTCATGCATGTGGGATGGGTTTTTTGTTGAGCTATTTTAATTTCTTTTATCCAAGATATTTCATTTATTTAAAACAATGGATATACTCTTGTGTAATTTTACTATTAATCAGATCAATATATTTGTTTCCAGTGACTGACCGACGGATTTTTATTTCAAAATTGTCAGGCCCCCGCCACAGGATTAACTTGGTACCTAATATAATTTCGGCACACCTTCGTACGTATCGCGGTATGTTCAGAAATACCGCGGTACACGGTACAAATGTCTCGTGGTATTCAGCTCTAATGCGAGTTAAATAAGGTCGAAAGGGGCCCTGAACACTGCCTTTTTTGATCTCACGAGAGCCAGTCAGAAGTATTTTTGTCACATAATTGATCTTCTGATAGCGTGTTCGAAGAGCGGTGTACGCTCAAATACGCGATCTCCAGTCACAAAATTGATAACAAGTGAGATCATGTAATTAAAGCCAACTTTCCGATTTCCTTTCCTGAGACTGCGTAATCGAGCATTGAGAGGGTACATTTATGCCATCTCGAGTACATTGTCATCTGGTATTATCTTTTTATGGTTCTAACTTCGATTGCACGCATTCGAGTTTCGATAATGTACAATGCAATGTTTTTAACGTCACAAACATGAAGTTTTCTTGTGTAATTCGATTACGCGAAGTAGGAATTTCTATTTTATCGAAATAGCTCAATGATCGTAGTCAGTAGCATCCTTCGATTCCATGAGTGGCAGCCAGCAACAAATAGATCCAACAATATTTCCGGCTTAATTCTTGCTTTAAAAATGTCTCAATCTTACCCGAGTTACAGACATTATGTAAATGAAAGATACCTTCAGACTGACTTCTCAGGTTTTTGTGTTTGAGTCTTGAGATCGTGAAATATTACGTTATAGCCATCAGATGGCCCTGATGCTTGTTGTACAAGCTCCAACGAACATATTGTGTATATAACCTGTATCATTTTGTGCTATCTTCTGCTGAAAATAAACAGTCGAAATAGGAACATGAAGTTATTAGAGTTTTACAGTATATGGGTTGGATACTTAGTGAATGCTTAATATAAAATGTACACTATAATCACAATACACATGTATTGTAATGCATTTGGAGTATGCGCATTTGGTTGCGCATTTGGCTATAGCGCCCGTTGTAAGGATTTAAAAAAAAATTACCTGTCTGATTATTGGACTTCTGTGCAACGGAAATATTCCTTAGCCCGAAATAATTAGTCAGTTACCAGGGGCAAACGTCACGGAGTGAAGTGTTAGTGAGTTTCCATGATGCCATGGTTCACTAGTAGTGAATTCCGGTAAAAACCGAACGAGTGACTGTAACAAGACAACTGGGTGGGATTTCCGGATTCACAACAGAACACTTTTGACGATGTAAATTCAATGTTTAATAATGATTTGAATGAAAATATTAGATTTAATTAACACAAGAACGCACAGACTTAATGATGAAAAATACAAATTAATTTAGCAAATACAAAGACAACGGGTGAATGGTTCACAACGACTTGACAATGAAACGATGGATATAATTTACTCAAGGTAGTAAACAATGTAGAATTTTACTCCTGTAGTAAAATGAATTCACTCAGGTAGTGAAATTATGGTGATAAAAAGGGACAGATATACAACTTATCTTTACAGTCCCGAAGGAAACAATGGGTTTTACGAACCCCAAAATTAGCCCACGGCTGGCTAAAGAATTATATGTAAGGAGATACACTCCCGTCATCAGCACACTTTATTTCAGCTCCACGGCTGCTATAGTTCAGCTTCACAGCTGCTACGGTTAATTCCTGTGGTTGGTTTTACAGTTTGTACCACGTCGACCCCGATCAATGATAACTTCGAACGGGTCACTCTGGTCACTCTCGACACCCTAGATACTCGGGATACTCCAGACAGCTCTACACACTCCGGACACTCGGAACAGTCCGAACAGCTGAAAATATATCAAATACCGTGTACTCTACATGACACGGGCATAATAACGTTATGCCGTTATACACAGTAAGTTATACGGATTATATTACCGGTACAATAATTACACAACAGGCTTCAGAAGTAAACCTAACCCTGCTCGACAAGAATCCTACTGTACTAAACATTTCTTAAATACGTAGCCTTATATTACTAATATAAATCCCTTGCTACCTCGCAAACAATAATAGAAATACGTGCATTATATTGCATAAACCAAAGCTGCATAGGAAACATACAAAAATAAACGTGGTAGTACAATAGTTACATCTTATATACAAGAAATTAATAAACTTACATACCTCTACAGCTGAAGATATGCAAGTCTTTATAGTAGACCGCTGACTGACAAGACTATCCGTAATGTAAAGAGCTTTACCTACGGCGAGGTATTTATACACAGATATCGTCTGTGCACTGAAGGCATTCGGTTCTTCCCATCGAAAGCACTTCGCACGTGTGGAATAGGATGAACCGAACTCACTATTTCGAAATACAACACAATACACATAAATCACCTTCGTGTATCGTTGTACACAAAAAACGAAACCCGAGTACATGTATTTAATAAATAAAAAAAGTTTATACTATTCCGTGACAGTGACCCTGTCTTACCATGGTCACTATTAAAATATATTGGTGTACATTGGTAGTGTGACTGCAGTGGCATTATTTACGGTAGGAAACCTGTAAATCACACAATGGAATCAACAAGAAGATATACCGTTTATGTCGCCATGGTGGCAAATGTGATGCAATTTTACTGGCGAAATGTGCCTGGAAATCGTGGATTGACTGGTCTAAGGTGACGTAACTAAAATAGTTCCCTGTGTTAGGGGACAGTTGTATAGTTTATACGGCGTGAAACGCTGGCGGTACGGAAACCTAACAAAGAGAAACCATGCAGATGTGCGGTTGATATATAT
Source organism: Sinohyriopsis cumingii (assembly GCA_028554795.2). Taxonomy (NCBI): domain Eukaryota; kingdom Metazoa; phylum Mollusca; class Bivalvia; order Unionida; family Unionidae; genus Sinohyriopsis; species Sinohyriopsis cumingii. The sequence continues at coordinate 29,914,865 of CM068836.1, read as the reverse complement.
TTGACAGGTTGTGAGATATGTGGTCTTGCATTGATTAGAATAAAATTTATGCATAGCACGGACACCTCGGGCTTTCTAATATACAACTGAAGTTGTATCGAAGTCTTTGGAAATTTGGGCAAATGTATGACTTCTAGTGGGAATCGCACTATGGTTTGACACCGCTCGGTCAAGCAAAGACCCATGGCTCGTAACAGTATCATAGAATTATTAATTTGTTTGGGAAAATTATTAATTTCTTGGTAGAATTGCTATAGTTTACCACGGGATTTGTCTACACAAATCTTGAAATATTTACAGTAAGATCTATAACTACTTAGAATGTTAACTTATTTCAAGGGTTAGTTACATTGTGAAGAAAAATAATGATGTCTGATTGCAGTATGTATGTATGTATGTATGTATGTATGTATGTATGTATGCATGTATGTATGTATGTATGTATGTATGTATGTATGTATGTATGTATGTATGTATGTATGTAAATAGGTAGGTGTGTAGAGTACCTCAACACAAAAGTGACTATTTAAATAGTGTAGTGACGTGATCGAGGATCAAATCATAATCCAGTGTTAAACGGGGTAAAAAAAATAACAATAGGCACCCGTGTTGATAAGTATAGACAAAATGTATTGTCTAAGAACTGGATAATTGTTTGTTTTTTTCCTTTATTTTTCTTCACTGGATGAGTCTTTCTGGTTTGAAAAGGTAATAGTCTAGCAGCCTGGTTCTAATGTGACGGGAAATATAATAAGTTAGTGTCTGTCCTCCGACTGAAATAAATGTTGCGTCATAGGACAGAATCAATATATCTGGTTAGAAATTGTAGCAATGTATGATGCGTCTGTTTTGGCGGGAAGTGTAATTAGAGTTTGTCTGACCTCAAATATAAATTTAACATTTGAGTCTTTAATATATGGTCTCAAATATGGCATTCTTGACAAAAATGGAGCATGTGATTGAAATGGCATTCAATTAAAGCAATGTAACTTTCTAGCAAACGCCACGTCCTATGTAGCGATCAAGCTACTGTAGGGTTGATTTATTGGTAGCAATTAAAACACAAAATTTCGCACATTCCAAGCACTCTGCATGACAAGGTAACAACATAGCAATGATCTTGAGAAACCATTTGAAAGAAAAACCTTGCCTGACTTCATACTGACCGAAACTAGAACATACCTTAAGTATAAAGCGCAATATTCAGTGAGAATCTTTAATTTAGGATAGCCAACTTTTTTTAGGGGCCCCTAGTGGCCGAGTGGTCAAAAGCGCTCTCCGTTACGGATCACTGCCATCTCACCTCTGTCTGCGTGGGTTCGAGTCTCGGATTCGGCTAATGTGGGTATGTGAGAAAGCTTGCCGGTAGCTTCTCGTGGGTTGGTGGTTCTTTCCGGGGTTTTCCCGGGTTCTTCCTCCACCATTAATACTGGCCGCCATGTATAGCCTATCCTGTGCTGAAAAATGGCGTTAAACCCTACAACAACAACAACAACAAAAGCCAACTTTTTAAAACTCCGATTTTAAACTTCATACAGGATTTATAAAGGATAAACCTATGAATATTTTTAATTAAGAACGTATCTTTGCCACAAGAATCCTAGAATAGAAACTGGTGGCCTAATGTCAATTTCCCGTTGTCTCTCTAATCGCCTGTCATGTGAAACCTACCAATTACTTCAACATAGTATATCCCCTTGTCCTTTGCATCCCTAATGCCACAGATAATGGTAGCTCATAAAGTTAATTTTCTCTGTTCCATATAATCCCACAAACATTATGGCTTAATGTTAATTTACCATTGTTGCCTAAGTACCATAAAATAAGCCGGAGGTTTGTCAATTTACCGTTTGGCTCTAGAATATTTGTACCCTGAATCAACACAGAATTCCCGTTTGGCTCTCATTTGCCTTTCTTGAATCTAGAGTCCCTTATCTGAAGATAGACATTTTCCACTCAACATTACATTTATGTTATTGGGAAGACAAATTTCAACCGATTATATTAATCTCGCCAAAATAGAACCTACCTGTTACACTTTTGCCATTTCTAACCAGATAGACTTATGTTGTCTGAAAAAATGCTGTAAACATACTGTTAGAGAATGCAATACACTTATTAATATTCATTGTAGCATAGCGGCCTAATGTTAATTTCCTGTTGGACCCTATAATCATTTTTACGCTGTTTAACAAATGATCCTCCCCAAACCCTTGATAGCCCTGCTATAGTGACTATGCAGAGACAACAAAAGGGTGAGTTCATACACACACACACACACACACACACACACACACCAAAAATAGTCATCTGTAGAGTGAAAGAGAAATAGATTTCACTTGGATGAAGTCCTTGAACTCTTACTTTCACCTAGTAACCCACAAGAACATGGATCGTCACAAAAAATGTGTACGCATTCCATATTACTTATCTACAGAAATCAAAATATCAATGATACAAAATTGCAATAGCCAGTCCAGACTGTACTTCTTTAGGAGGCACACACATACTGTGATCAATATCTTTTTTCTCAACCTATATTATGGTTCTAAAAACAGATTATTTTTAGATATTAAAATCTCTCTCTCTCTCTCTCTCTCTCTCTCTCTCTCTCTCTTGGTAAGTCAGGCGACAGACTAACTAATCGAGAGAGAAACATAGAGATAGACCAAAAATAATCTGATGGTAAGTTTTCCCAAATTCCCAGCCCACCCATCTCTCTCTCTCTCTCTGGTTGGTCTGTCACCATATCAGTTTTACCACAGTTTATCACACACACACACACACACACACACACTGGACCCTCGTCTCAAACTTAGGGGAGAAAAAGATACATGATGTATCTGAAATAATCGAAATAGGACACTCATGATAAAATATAAATAAACCCGTATTAAAGAAATTAGGGTTTCTTTATCTTTTCCTATATACCAGTTTAATTAGGTGGCCTTGATATTGGAAAATATATTTAATTTCATTTGCAAATTTTGATATTTCAAATGTAGTTACCAGCAAGAAAATAAATTATTAGACGTACCGAGTTAAATTAATTTTAACAGTACATTGTTTATTTCATTCTTCAACTTCTATTTGTTTTTGTGTCTTCATTAATGCCAATTATTGTTAATCGTCATCGGATTTGTCTATAAGATTAAACTACACATTTCTTACATTCTCATATCAGGAGGGAACAGACTGACAGTCAAACAGGAATGCGGAAAAGGAAATTATAACCCAGTTCCAGCGAACTTTGCTTGCGAGGGCGACTTTGTTCTGATTGATTGGGAACCATTTAAACACCTAGATCGGTAAGAAAGCACAATATCAGCTTGACGCTTGTGTACATTTTGGAAAGGCTCCCAGTACATCCATGACATATTCATAGGAAAACAATCTAAAACTGAGTAAGGAAGCGGATGTACAAACATATTATATTGATTATTTAAAAAGTAACATTGAGAAGAAAAAAAATAATGATATGAAATGTGTCGTAAAACGTTCCCTCATAAGAAGGAAGAGATTACTAACGCATGAAGCCGTATAGCGTTATTTTACGTTAGTGAAACGCGCGATAACATTCAAAACTGTATAATTCTTTAAGGTTATTGTAGAGAAACTTAAAAATAAAAATATAAAGTGACAATCTTCTATTTTGTATCATGAAAATGCATTCATTATTATAGTAAATACAAGTAAGGGACCATGGTAATAGGTAATCATGAAAGTAGGTACTAAGCAATGCTGACGGAGATCTAAAAGAGTCTATTGAAACGAAACTGTCAGAGCTCAAAATGAAACTCTCATAGTAAAGTCTTTAAAGATATAGGTGCTAAATATGTTTAAATATAAACATTGTCTTCAATACTCGTGCTGAGTCCCCGAAAGTAACAGTATTGCATTGACATATAATTAATTATTTATAAGTGTGTGAAAAGTTCTTGATTTTGACTTTGTTGCTAAGAAAACCAATAAATGTTTTTTTAATCTAAGTTTGTGTTGACATCATTCATTTGTTACCGAGTCATTAGACAGACGCTTAGTCTAAAATCATGTTTTATATGCACTAACATTTCTTATATTCGCATCCTTTACTGCCTTGCTGAGATCTTATGTTCGATTTAAAAATGAATTGTTAAGTGTTTCAGAGATGCCATAATAATCTCTAGAGTAATTAGAAATGCTAATTTTAAATGGAATGATTACCAAGAAAACAATGCAGCGCTGTATAATTGATAGAAAGATTAACAATGTAGACTCTCTCTACCTATTAAAAGCAAAGAAAACTAAGATAACTGTACACATCTTATAAAGTCAAAGTTTAGAATTTACAAGAACAACAAAAATTAATTTTCAGAACTATATTACTCTTTGAAATCAAGATATATTTGAACAAAATGCACGTGTTTGATCAAATTTATAAAATCTAAATATCGGCGGGCGAGTTTGTAGTTAAAGAATCCGCCTCTTTTCTGAGAGTCGATTTTTTAAGAAGAGGCAGTACAAAATAAATTTTTGTGCTGGTATATGCTATACTGAAGTTTCAGGACGTTATATAACTGTAACTACGTAGAGAAATCACTTTCATAGAAACATAAAATTTATTCGACATCATTTGGAATCTATGATAATTTGTCGCATCGTTTTCTTGAAGGAGAAATAAGATATGTCAGAGATACATTCTGTACATCAATATGAATAAGCTTTCAATTTATTTTCAGCATTCAGTTTACGGTGGAGGTGACAAATGGTGGTTACGTGTTATTTAAAAATTTTGATAACTCACAGCAGATGGAAAAATACAACTTGACGGGTAAAACAAAACAAAGCAGCTTCAGTATTGTCTTTGATTATCAGGTCCCAATTCATTGCCGTGAATATGCCAGTCCTTGTTCCAGTGAGCCCATCATCGTGCCGGATGTAACTAACAGTGTAAGTGAATTACATGCTTCACAATGGGAAGTACTATAAAATATAAAATAAAACCGTGGTACGGACGTTGATTAAGTTGGTTTCGTAGGGTTTAACTCCATTTCTCAGCACGTAATTGGTTATTTATGGCAGTCACACTATTTGATGGAGCAAGAACCCCGGAAGATACTGAGGGGGCATGGGCCAATTTTTACGTACTAATTTAATGCCACAATCATCGACCTAGTATATATAAAAAATCATTAAAAAAATTAAATACGTAAGTACGGTCAAAAATGTCCATATTTTTGGATACCTATATTAAAACAAAGGATAAGAATATTATCCACTTGACCAAATAAGTCAATGGCAGTTCATAGCAGTAATAGTTTATGCACCCAAACCCCAAATATCTACCTGCAATTTTCATGTCCAAAGGTCATTTTTGACACCACCTGATGTTCACAGTGCAAACAGAAGCCCTTTTCCTAGATGACAATTCTGCAAAACAGAGTGTACTAAATAGGCTGATGCAATTAAAAATAGTTGTCATCCAAGCCGTTTTTTTAAGATATTCTACTTGCCCCAAACCCATGTGTTTACTGCTATGGGAGGCTAGCTCTTCTTCCCAGCCGACTATTGGTATTGCATTATCAACATACTGCAGAGTAACTATGGAAGGTGTACATGTCTGACATCAGTTTCAAGAACAACACAAGCCCGAAACACCTAGCTCAGAAATATATCCATATATTTAAATAGTAAACAATAATAGCTGAAAAAGTCACACCATAGCCTTAAGTTAAGAAATTTGCCAGGGAGGCCAATTTACGAAACCGTACTCTGCCACCTGAGAAGAACCAGCGACGATCGGGAAGCAACTTACAAGATATCTCAAAACCACGAAGGTTGTGCCGTGACTCAATCTCACGCGGACAGAGGTGAGATGTGTGAACGATGTGTAAAGACATGCTTTGTAGGCCACTCGGCCATCCGGGGCCCCTACTGATGTCGTATGAAAATGGTCGTACGGAGAGAAGAAAATATTTGAATTGCAAAGAAATAATGATGTGCAGTAAACATACCGACTAAAAGACGTCTACTCCTCATAATAAAAAAGCGATTCTGGGATTAATGACCAGCAGACTTCTATTTGTCAATTTATGTACTGCTGAATGTAATGTATCAGAGATTCTAATACTTTACAGACAGCAAAGTTTTATGTAAATAAAGAAAGTGAAATAATTTGTTGAGTTCGCTGAATTCATGCATTTAAAATGTAACATAGATAAGATATAAAAATGCCAATGCTCATACAATGGTATATCTGAAATCACGTAAAATGGTATTACAGAGATACTGACCAAGGTGTTCACCATATCCACTTATTAAGATCTGGAATTGTTTTGGTTTTTTTTTACTTTAAGACAAAAACTAATAACTTTTAATCTTTTTCAGTCGTCTTTTAAAGTTGCATGGGATGGATGGCACGACACTGATTCAGGGATAAGTACATATGAAATTGAAGTATTCCAGCTGATACCCGATGGTAAAATCAGTGACTTGACCAAACTGAAACACGGCGATAAAGTTTCTGGCACTCCTGGACCTTTCAGTTCATCAGTATCTGAGGTGTGTCTTGTGCAAACCAATTAACCAGACAATCTATCAGCATACATAATGTATTTCACACATGGGGTATTTTATATCACTGTATTTACTGGGGACTGGTTAATAGGTCATTTCAACTGTACATTTCCTTTGTTGTAAAGACAAACACATATTTCATCCATGATAATCGCGTCCTCTGGACATAATGACTTTGAGTACCACTACAAAAATTAACACTTAAATACATTTTTAAATCCGTCGGTAGCAGAGGAACTGTTTGTAAATATTGTTTCAGATTTATTAATTACATGAAAATAAGAATTCAATAAAGCAAGATTTCAAAGAAAATCTCAGGAAGCTAAGTGACAGTTCCGTTATTTATGTGAACATATATTGTTTTTACTAAATTGCAGACAACTATTTCCGTCACAACTGCGGGTGCTTATGCTATATTGTTGATAGCCTTTGACAAGGCTGGAAATAGAAAATCATCAAGACGTATTTTGATCTTCGATAACGTTTCCATTGTTGAACAAATGAACGATCCTTCAAAAGTGACTTCAGCCTCCAAAGAGACCAATTATGAATGGATAACAACGCCATGTGGAACCGTTCATATAGAATGGTTCAATCGTTTTACAAATAAAGAGCATGAACGGAGCGGATGGCTGAATTCGGTGCAGAAAGTGTACGACGTTGACACCGTTCTTGACGACAACGAAGGGGAAAGACAAATAAGCAAAACAGAAAATGTTCATGGTATATATATATATATATATATATATATATATATATATATATATATATATATATATATATATATATATATATATATATATATGATGTTTGTCATGTTTAAATTTAGTAATAGACCTTATCTTGTTGACAACTTAGCATGTTCTAGATATGATCTTGTGACCCTCATCTTGGTTCTGTTGCTGTGTCTTGATTTTCTTTTCATAATGCTGTATACCTGAAAAATTACTGATTGATACCTTAACACCTGAAGCAGAATCCTTCTTATTGTTGTGTTCAGTTTTTTATATGGGTGAATTTATTAATTCAAATTATTCTTCACTGGGATTGCAAAGTGTTCAATAATATTCTTGGACAGAAACATTAGTTTTGAATTGTAGTGAATTCAGAAAAGAACATTTTGGATTATATTATAGTGACAATCCAAAGTTAGCACTTCATTACAATCCAGGCCTAGGACACGTCAGCACATTCAATATTGTAACTTGTTCTGTATACCACCGAAACCCAACTGAACTTCATTCATTTTGACTGTGTTGGAATTTCTAAAACTATTTGGGATTTAATTCACAGTACTGTAATTTTAAAAAATTCACTTTGTACTTTCTCGAGAAAGAAATTATTTGTTTAAATTTTACAAAAATATTTGGCTTTCACTCTTTTCTGTTATTCAGTTTAAGACATTACAGTCGTAACATTGGTAAGAAGCAGGTATCAATTTGGGCATTTTTTGACTGTATTTAGAGACAGATTGATATATCTCGCTTAGTTAGTCAGGTAAAGTTCGTCTTTATACCATTGAATTTTGAACAATGTTAAAAGGTAGATTTTGTACAAATTAGGAGCTTGAGTTGTTTGAGGCAGCTTTTGGCTAAGACAATATTTTAAGGTATATTTTATTCCGTACGGAATAAACACATTTATGCTGATCATCACATCTTTGATTAATTTTGATAAACCTTTACCATATTGATCTATATAAAAAATAGACACCGAGTTAGCAATTTTGATAATGTTTTTCAACAGACATTTTTCATTAATTATCTCTTTTTGTCCGTTGAATCCCCTGTCATTCAAACATATAATGATGTGTGGTTTTCCCTAAGCTTTTGTGCTAATTGTATGGTTTGGTTTAGTAAGCTTGTTGTCTTCCCATTACGAAGCGCTTGATTATCCCAAAATATCGGCAAACTGTTTTTCTAACATCAATTTTATCAATGAATCAAACCAATTTGCACGCACACACGCACGCAAACAGAGACACTATATATATACATATGTGTGGTACGGTATGAATGTGTGTGTGCGTGTGTTGGTTTAAGTAGTAAGGATCATATTCGGCTGCTCTTTCTTGGATAATATCTTGCTTTTCATCCACCAGAAAATCGTTATCATGGAAAGTTTGTTCTCATCTTTATTTTACCTATATATTTCTATTGTTGATAAAATCAAATTATTCCAACAAATGTCACTCATTATATTATACACCCTGTTTTCTTAAAGGTATTGTTCGTTTTGAGGTTGGTTACGAGACGATCTATGCAAGCAACATCACACATGTTCCCTTCAAAAGCATACCGGATATACATTCAGAAAGTGCGGACCTGAAAGAAGACATTATAGATGGAAAGCGACTGGTAATTCACGTGCGGGCCTACGACATAATGGGTAAATTTTCCGAAGATACTGTAAATGTCACCATTGACACCAGTCCGCCTGTTATTGAGAATCTGTGGTTGACACGAGGAGATCGTGTTAATATCAGCGTGTCCAGTTTGAGGGAATTTACCAACTTAACGTAAGTGATCAAAACACTTGTAAATGTCTGTAATTATTGTGAACATCATCGACTGTAATATTATTTTATTTGTATTTACGAATGGATTGAAAGACGCATATCTGTTTATATAGCTATGCCACCGTCATGTTTAAAATCCATTTGTGGTGCACTTGTACCGAGGTAGGTTTTGTAATATTCGTGACAAATCCATTGTATTTAAAATCCGTATAATCAATAAGGAATCTGAATAGTTATTTAATAATACATTGTTAATGTAAGTAATTAAACCATCGGTGAAAGAGAGTTTTTTTAACATCAAAAGAAAGGTAGTTTCCTTTACATGATAATAATAATGAATGCTATTTACAAGCAATGTAGGTGGGGCAAGGAGAAGTAGGGGCGATTGTATTACAATTTAAGAAATATCCTCAGTTGTATGCGTCACATGTCTCAAATTTGGGTAATCAGTGGCTCAAATATCTATATTCAACGGACTAGGACTACTGAGTGATTCGTACAGCTGACATTGAATCTGGGACTCCTGTTAACTTAGTACCTGGGTCATAATCTGGAAACCATTCAGATTTCCAATGATATGAGCATGAACAGGTAAACGTGTACGTGTAAATTACATGATATTGTCGGTCACATAGTCCATCAATATACACAGGAACTAAGCCCCAGGATCATTAAAGCTGAAAACTATTGAGATAGATTGTAACCATATATGCAACTACTGGGCGTAAAAAGGCAAGTAAATGTATGCATACAGCTGAAATCGCCACCCAGGTCTATCCTTATCGCAGCCATTTCAACAATCTTAGTCCCTGGGTCATATACTGAGAACTAATGAGATGCCCACTTAATGACCAAAAAGACACTTCATGGACATGTAAAGACAAGTGCACGAACCAAACTAACATTTGTCCCCGTGGAAGTCCTTATGTTCTCCAAAAGGGACAGGTGGGGATTCGCCTTTAATAAACACATGATTTTATTCCGAATATGGAGCCGAACTATGTAAGCGTAACAGTTAAATTATTTACATATAAACAGCTTAGAAGTTATTTGGATTCTTGTCTTATCTATATTTCGCTTTGCGTATCCTATCTTCCAACTAGCTATCGGTTTTGTGTAGTTATTGTGATTGTTATTATAATTCGATCATATGAAAAATGAAAGAATCATATTTTGCAACAATTTTTCTTCATCTGTAGGATCGAGTGGCTGGCATATGATTTTCATAGTGGGATTGACTATGTCCGATGGAAGCTATATGATAATTATACGGGTCACGCAATTGTACATGGACTGGATCATTTGTCTCCGCAAGGGGAAGCAGCGGTAAACTGATTCACCTGTTCTCATCCGTCTTCATTTATCTTCTAAACGATGTAATGTGCTTTTGGTTCAAACGCCCGACCATTTTTATCAAGTAACATTTTAATGCTATATGCTTTTTCAAATTCAGTTTTCTAATTAACTGGATTATTTCCTGAATATCTTTTGGTACTAGTGACTCAGTTTCTTTATACCTAGGGGATTGAGGGCAAAAATGAGAACTGTAACGTCGCCCTCTTAGTAAGAGGGGTGGTTAATTGGATTTGGCTGGCGTTATCTAGAGGATGACCTCCCTCGATACTATAGCCCGGCGGGAGTGAAAGAAGAGTGGAATTTCAACAGATAACTGAGCGAGAATACTGAGAAGAAATAAAGAAATACGAACCCCTTTGACAAGAAAATAACAAATTTAATCAGACACATTAATAACGGCAATTCCAGTTCAAGTTAGATTATATCAATAGAATTTAACAGGTGTGTCCAACTGGGATTTATTTCATCATCATAACGACAGGTGAAAATCTGAGCAATGTTCACGACCGATTTGCATCACCTTCCTGTCTGACCGTATATCAACGTCTCCTAGCTCATCCTTCCTAAGCTCTATGTTTTGCCCCTTCATGGACTTCCTTGTCCTTTTATTCTGACCTCGTCATTCTTTCTTTCCCTGGACTCCTGTCTCCAGACTGAATCGTCTTTCTCTCAGAAACTGTTCCTTAAAGGACAAAATCACCACATAAGTCTGTACACCCCACTCTTTAGAGGTACATGCAATTCACTTACATTATTCAGATGATGTTGCTATCCCCACACTGCGTAAATTCTGACTATGTACGGTAGGACATTGACCTCGCTTTTCAGCGGCAAGTCTTAAATTATCGTATTATTTTACATATGCTACTACATGATATCTGTATCGTCCTAACAAACAAAGGAAGTTATTTCATATAACCCTATGAAATCCCACACATATGAACATTTGGACTGCATGCAATCAATTCTACCAATGAACTAATAAGTGTATAATTAAAAGGTAAATTGCATAGCAATTCTAGCATCAACACTTTCCATGAAATTAAATAAAATAAATTGCATAATAACTCTAGCATCAAGATTTCCATGAAAGTGAATAAAATAAATTGCATAACAACTCTAGCATCAACACATTTCCATGAATTGAATAAACGATACATAATATGGAAACCTAGTCATAGCAAACACATTTGCATAAAACAAACAATGAAATATTAGAATATTACGTGAAACTAAAATTGCGTACCTTGTTGCTGTTCTCTTTCAGAACTTCCTTATTGCTGTTCTCTTTCAGTACTTGTGCGTCCTAGCGCTAAACATGTCCTTTTTTTTACAAGACGGCCAACTGATCCCTTTCTTGTTTCACGAGGAAAGCACTCATATCTTTATGCTTCCACAGAGTCAAGACTAAGTTTCCTCTTCTAGGAAATGTTCAGACTAAAGAATTTTGACTAAGGTCGTCACTTTAAAGTCTGATTGCTCTTAAGTGTACGCCCTAATTTATTCTGCCCAATCGTAGGCAGCGGTCCCTAATTTTTGCCAAAGAAATAATTCCTTTCATCGGGTTTAGACATATCAGAATCTGTGAACGACAGAGCGTGACAATTTCCCTTTGAAAAAAATGACAAGTGGACATAGGTTCCTACCAAGCGGTTTGGGTTGGTAGCTCAAATGTTTACTTTCTAAGGACCGCATTAAGATAACCCGGTCAATTTCAGTTGGCCGGAATTCCGTCCCTTTGAAGTTTACACTGACATAGGGGATTTGAATGAAGAAAGGTCGAAGTGACCCGTCACAAAGACTTTTCTAGCTTAAATGCGAAATGATTTTAATGCTCAATGCATTCAGCTTTAAAGTTCGCTGCAATTCCATATTCGACACTTCACAAGAACCATCCGTAGCTTTATCCTGAAGTACTTTTTCACCTCGTACTTCATGTCGAGATCGTCTACTCCGCGATTTATCTTTAGATAATTTTCCGCCGTTGGCCGTTAGTCTTTCGAAGCTTGCTTTATATCCGGAATCTATATAAAACTGTATGATTGTTGTCCTTTTATTTATTTACTCGATTTTGCTTGATATGTGTCCAAACCGTGCATAATACATTTTTATAAACATATTGTCAAACGTGCATTCGAAACTTCCTGAAAATCAAATACGAAGAGAAATTACATGAACTGACATGATAATATGTGATATGATACGAAGTCACACATAGTTAAGGACTGATACATATATGAAAAGTTCTGTTTAAACGCTATAATTATTAGAGATCATGAAAACCACAAAGGAAATATCATCAACCATGATTTGTATGAGATGTAATCTTCATCTGTCAAGAGAATGTCATCACAATGTAGTCATCATATGTTGATTTATCTTTGCAAGTTGACTGAAAATCTTTAAGTAAAGTTTGCTAAACATTTCTAGGACATGGAGAAATGCCAAAAAAAGTATATGAACTCAAACCGAGGACCTGACTGTTACTGTACGCCTTTCAATGGATGCTATCACAGGCATTTTGTTTTGAAACCTCAAGTGTCGGTGGTTGAAGACCAAGGACTGAGGTCAAACAAAGATAAGGGGGCACATGACTCTGATTACTTCTTTGAGGTGGAAGTGGAAAATACCGCTAAACTCAAAACAACCATGACTATGAAAGTAAGTGCAACATGATCATCTTTCTTTTGAAAGTGTGTTTTGAAATGTAGGCTTCAAATCATTTCAACTTAGTAAAAAAGTATTTTAAAAATATGTGTACTGCAATTAATTGCAATTTACCTATATTTAGCAATTACACGTGTCAGTTTAAAACGACACTCATTGTAAATATTGATTGGCTATTAAGGCTGTGTGTACTTTGTAACATTTGCCAAGCAAAAGAATATAATATGATGGTAATATATATTATCGACTGTATAAAGTAAACTTCTTGTCCACTGTCTTGTCGTAATTTCTTGACAATTAATTTACATTCTGATTGACAGTATCTTAATCATTGTGATTGTTTGACAAACTTTAGTACCGTATACACATTTTTAAGTTTTATGTTTCGTACCTGTATATCCCAATGACATCTTAAATTTATTGCATTTTGATATTTGCTTTCTTATATACCAGACGTTATGTTGAATCTTGCCAATACCAGTTAATGAAAATAAAATTGTTTTTTTCTTCTATGTTATATGTTATATATATATATATATATATATATATATATATATATATATATATATATATATATATATATATATATATATATATATATATATATATATATATATATATATATATAGGTGACTATAGACATATCTCCCCCTCACAATGGGTCTGTACACGAAGGATATCCTGACCAACCAGAATTGGACTTCCAGCAGTCTACAGTTATTCACGCCTATTGGGACGGCTTTTTCGACAAAGAGAGTGGGGTCCTTTTCTACAGATACGGGTTTTCTGATAAGTGTCTGTCAGCAGATTATTTTGTCCTGGACTACAAGAACGAGAGCGTGGTATAACATATTTTCCTAAATTTAGTTTTATATAAATTGTCATCACTGAGTAGTCATGTCTTGTAGAAAATCATTAAAAGTTTGTTTTGGCTTAACTCAGGCATATAAATTCACAGACGTGATTTGAAACTGATTGAAATATTTTTATTCCACAAAATGTAAATTACACATTCAGAATATGTTTATCATTGCTAAGAAGTATTTAAAAATAGGAGAACAAATTCACCCGAGAACACACTTTTCTATCCCTATATTTAATTCAGTGCAGTAAAAATAAAAAATATGTGTCAAGAAACAAATGTAGAATATTGTCCGAAATGTGTTTTTAGTTTTGGACGATTCACATAATGCTTTGCTTTTCATATCGAGCTGTTTTCTACATTTATTCTATATATTTCATTATTTTCAAGATAGCAGAAACATATTCTTCCACCACCGTATTCAATGCATCCTCGGAGGGCACCTATTTCCTGACCGTTGCAGCCTATAACCATGCTCTAGAGCCATCAAAACCAGTCTGTTCTGATGGCATATCGATAGACACTTCGCTTCCAAAAGTGAGTGATGTTAATATGGAACACGTGCGAATAAGAGGCGGCTTGGTAAAAGATGTCATTGATAATGTGTGGTATTTAGATGAGAACAGGAATCTGTATAAAGTTACAAACGCAAGTGTGTCTTGCAGGTGAGAACTTTATTAAGTGTTCAATAGTTTATAAGTTTGTGTATCGTTTTCATCGTAAAAAGATTGTATTGTCGTTTGCTCCTCAACTGTTAGTCTCGTTATGTCATCGATGATGAGAAATATATATATATATATATATATATATATATATATATATATATATATATATATATATATATATATATATATATATATATATATATAGTTTGCAGCTTAATCATAGAACATATGCTAACAAAGAGTTCATCTATATTGGAGGTTGAAAGCTGACATGCTGGAATATATTTTAATGTCAAGGTCTTTCATGAAAACTTGATCATGAACTTAACTTAAAATATTAACGTTCTGAACAATAACTTAATGAAAAGCAGAAGCGATGATTTATCATTATATAATAGTTGTCCTTGTAACAGGATTGTAACCGAATGGATCATAGGATTGAGTGATAACACATCGAAATGCGTGAATGAAGTTTATGAAATGAAAAATAAATATTCACGACAATACATAGCAAGAAGATTCACAACCCCACCCATTACATATGATATAAGACTACTATACGGAACATGTTATTAAAATAGAGATTCATGTATGAAAAGATATGAATGGGGTTCATGCATCCATAGTATATATAATGAAAAAGAATATAATTCACGGAATCATGTGATACAAAATATAAGTATGGCTCACACAACCATTTGATGCAAAGAAAAGTAAATATGGTTCACACAGCCATATGACAGTAAGAAAAATAAGTATAGTTCACACAACCATATGACACAAAGAAAAATAAGTATGGTTCATACAGCCATATGTCATTGTAAACAACACAGTGTGTACTACTCTTATTCAGAGACCGGAATTCACTATTTATTGGCCTTCTCTAGAATCCGGGTTTCCTATCCTACAATTCCAGTCATGTAACAGAAACACTGTCGGTTGAATTTAATTCAATGGCTTCGCTGCCGAGTGTTAGCACAGCCTGGTTCCGATCCCAGCCATGTTAGCTGGGTAGGACCAGGGCCGGCGCTACCATATAGGCAAACTAGGCAGTCGCCTAGAGCGCTGATTTCAGGGGGCGCATTTTTTTAAAAAATTATTGATTGTAAATTCTGAAATTGATATTTTCGGGGGGAGGGGGGCGTCAGAATCTAAAGTTGCCTAGGGCGCCAGATAGTCTGGCCGGGTCTGACGCCTGCCCTGGGTAGGACACAGATGTGGCATCCTTCTAATCCAAAATTAATGCGTGTAGGTGTAGGTTTCCCTGTCCACCGAGTTATATTTGTTGTGTATTTGTATTGATTGTTAGTGAAACATTTTTTGAAAGGGTTTCTTTTTGTTCCGTTCGTCAATTTTGTAAGTTTCGTTATCTCAGTGTAGGTTGGAGGGCTGATTCCATTCCGTGTGCCTGAGCTGGCTCCAGGCCTGGGCCTCGGCCCCCCCCATACCTAAAACTTGAGTTGGTACTACCCTCCCTTGAGACTATCTCAAGCCTCAGGGTTGGTCTCCCTCCTCTTTGGTTTTAGTAATTTTTCGCGAAGTGACTTTGCCAGAGTCGTTTTTGTCTACGTGTTGTGTTTAATTGTGATTGTGTTGTAGTTGTTCTCATTTTTGTGTTGGACAGCTCTATTTAGGTCAAATTCTTTTTGAGTTTGTTTTCCTTACGTATTCTTAGTGTATAATGTTGAAAATTTGTTAATTTATTATCAAAGAAAATCGTTTTTTTTTTAGTAAATTACTAAAGTGTGAAGAGTATTTTTGTGTGCGTGACTGTATTTGTTGTTCAAATTGTTTTTAGTTATCATATATACCTTAGTATACTTTTTCCAAATTATTTTGTTTGCTTGTGCACCTTGGCGCTTTTTAATTGTAATTTGTGTAAATTGGTTATTACGTGAAATCAAGGTCCATTCCATGAATAATTTGTTTGAAGTTACTTTTGTAATGGTCACGGTCGTTGAGTTGAGGTTGTTTGTTGTATTAGTTTAGATTCAGCCACACTGTAGGTCATGCCATCACCAAAATGGTTCTTCCAGACCATCCATCCAGCTATAAATATACCAAGCTGGTCATAATAAATAAATAAACTAAATGCAGAGAAGAAGTCCATAAATACGTGCTACCACATTGTTTTACGTCAAATAAAGCCTTTCGCTATAAACTGTAACAAACCAACACTTTTATAGTGTTGTAAATCCGAAGAATGACAAATAAAGACAGTTTATTAAAGGGACACCCCACCCCCACTCACCCCTCCCATATAGACAAACACAGTTACAAAATTGACTTGTATATTACTTAATGCTTACCCCTTTGGCTGTAGACAGTCGGTGAGGTACATGTAATGCCCAGCCACACACACACACACACAACACACACACACACACACACACACACACACACACAAAACAAAAAAAAATCAACTACGCTAGGTAACGTTGTATGCGTGTAAGAACCAATTACCCAAATTGTTCTAAGGCATTACCAAATGATTTTCTTGCCTTCCGTGACAGTCATTTTTTTTACAAAATAGCCAATTATTTATGTTCTCATTGTACAAAACGTATATATTACAGGTCAAAAGCTACAAGAAAAAGCACAGACGAGTTGTCTTTATACCCAAAAGCTAGAATTAATGAAAGGGACTTCAAAGAGGTTTCAGCAAAGATTGTGTGTGATAAAAGTAATGGTGTACCAGACCGTATTATCGGTGTATTTTCAGCCCCAATGCATGTAAGTTTATCATGTGCTATTAATAGCATATAGTGTATGCTGCCTGTATATAATACTCTTTACTCGGTATGTATGTGTTTACTAAATTCTATTTGCAGATAAAAACTTTTTATACTTTTCCATAAAACACGTTCCCAACTTCTTATTCGCGTATAGTTTTTAGATGTTTTTTTTATATCAATCAAAGATCGTGATTTAGGAACTCTAGATGCAAGCAGTATAACTCACAAGAACGAAAACTGCAATAACATTTAACTCTCTCACTTCTTATTTATGCTTAATGTACTATAAGCAATGCTGTAAAAGGTCGATTATCCACACCCATGAGATGACTGATTTCGACGGGATGGTAGAAAAGACAAAGATTTAGTTAAAAAAGCAGTACTGAGAATGGAGGTATATGGATTAAATTGATCTGATAATGGTATTGGTGACTATTTTTAGTAGTAACTAAATAAACAATAGCAGTCAGTAGATACTTGACATGTTAAAGAGGAAAAAAGTAGAAATAAATATAAATATTGTCAAGCAACTTTAATTGAATGCTACATTGTATGATAGCCCGGAACGCTGTATTATCGTGGTACTTAATGTTCTTATCGGTAGATATTAAAAATGTTTTGCTATTGCAGCTTACTTATAATCTGTAAAGTTTCAATGACTTTTCCTCTTTCTATTCCTGTAAAAGAAAACTTGTAAATTGAAGCGCGTATATGTAAATAAAACACAAAAGGTGGCTGACCTAGATTAACGTACCATGGGAAACAACTCTATATTATCGCTGTATTTACCTAACTTAGGTAACTTAGGTATGGTCGCATGCACGAACTATTATAAACATAAATTGCAACTTACATATGAAAAGGAATGTGATCGCTTTTACTGGCAAAATATTTTCACAATAGATGAAAGGATCCAATGATCAAATCGAACACACAGAAATAATTAAAGTGGAAATCCATCAATAACAGCATTACAAATTAAAACTAGTATTATTAAACTTTAAAAGAATTTTAAATGCAGTGTGGGCAAATATGTTATTGTATTCTTATTTACGTACAAAAAGTATGATCATAAGCAACATTTTGTCAATTTTAGTCCATATTGGCTATCATGGAATGCAACTGCAATTATAATCTTGCTAGGACATGTATGTCACCATCGGTATATGACCTATATTCATCAAACATCAGACGACACACCGAATATATTTTGTAATCAAAGCCAATGCATGTATAGCAAGTTCGACTGGAGTGTTATATATGATATATGATGATCAACGTAATTGCATGCACTTTACCAAAACGTGATGTTCATTCTTTTTCAAAGTAAACTTATACTAGATGTTGACAATTTAGAGTAAATTGTGTTAGAAGATATTTGCATCCTGGCTACAGCTTTACATCTGTCAACAACCGCTAGACATCGCGTGTCCAAAATTAATCAGAAAATCCCGTTTGCAGCGATAATATAGAGCCTGCGATAACAGAGCGTTGGAGTGTACCATTTTATGATTGTGCTTTATACTTATCAGAGATCTACTCAAACTGTTCAAGATGGAAGGATAACATAAGTGTGATGGTCGGTTATTTTTATTTGTCTTGTGAACATAAGTGTCAACGGACTTTGATTAATTTGTCATAGTAGATGATTAACTTTTGTCATCTATTAAGTCACCATTGATCGTTGATTGACAGTTAATGTACTTTTGGACTAAATAATTCCTTTGATTGTCTTTTTAAGAGTCATCAAAAATGATTTATTAGCTAAGACTTTCTAGATATTGTTACAACTCTATGGTAACAAACTTAAGTAACAGAAAAGAAGCAAAGCCATCAAGTTTTATAAAACTGAACAAACAATTTAATTATCCAAGTTACAAATGAAAATATGTATGAGGAACTTACGGTGTTATCAAGTTAATCCAAATTAGTCCTTATGAAGGTCTTCGAAAGTCCTTAATGAATAAAAAGTTCCTTATAAATTTCATTTCTGGAAATGTACTGGACCTCCAAGAACTGTGACGTTGTCAAGATGCCTTTGTCCAGAATACATGCAAATAATTGTATATTGCAACTGTATCTCGCAATAGACCCCACGTGACAGCATACACTAACCAGTACTCAAATGGGCCTATTCACGTGACCTAGCACAACCAATGGGAAATTACAGAATTATTCTTGAAACGTCGAAATCCCATCTGTCACTAAGAATGTACGCCATAGGCGCCATTTTAAGCCTTATAAATTAAGATTATTATGAATAACTGCCAACACATACATAAACACCTATTTATAGATTCTTTGCAATTTACGTTCTAAACAGACCCAGGTCACGTACACAAATTTGAAAGAAAAGATATTCTATAGATCTTACAACCATGAATAAAAATTACGATAATTAAATAAAATCATGTACCAGGAGATACAACAAATTTAGATATACATAACATTGTCAATTACATATTGTCCTAGTGGCAATCCCTGAGCAACAATCCTGTATAAAAATAAAACATATCACTTTGTGTCTCACCGTCTCTCATATGTGCTGTTTTTTTTAATTAAAAAAAATACTGATCCTTTTTAATCCTTTCTTTCCTCACAGTACATACAACCAATTCTTTTCTACGTTACTTGCTATGGTGAGAGCAAGGTGTTTTGTTCCATTTATTGAAGACAGAAATAGTCTGATCCTCAACATATATACGATCAATTATTTTACCTATGCTGACTTTTAGTTCCGAATGTCGTGGATGGTATCTGATGCCAAGAGCGGAATTTTCGATTACTACGTTGGAATTTCCTCCACTGAATCAACACTTCCTGACCGATTTGAGTTCATCTCCACGAATCAGCACGCTCACATACATATCCCATTTCCAAACATCCATGAAGGTGAACAGTTCTATATATTGATAAAAGCGATATCAAAGTCAGCGATGGAAAGCGTGAGGGTAAATAAGCACAGAACTTATAGACTTATATCCAATATCATAATATTACAAATGTAAAATTGAAAAAAAAAATATACATGGTGGAAAGATTTGATGCAATGAATGAATTTAGATTTTGCTTCTCCGCGTGATGTTATTGCCGTAATTATGTTCTATATTTTTAGTAAGTGAAAAATCGAGTATTTGAAGTGTCAATCTGTTTCTTTAAACTAAGATGCTATTGAAAGTCACTTGGCACGAGTCTTCAGTAAGAACCGGGTGACTATTATATCGGAAACCATCAGCACAACCGTAGGTTTATGAAAATTCGAAATGTACAAAATAGATGAAAAACTGCATGTCCAGTTATTGCTTCCCCGGCTAAATACTCAAAATATGTTCATGATTACTTTTTCAAAATCTGAAAATATAAATTGGGTGATCATTCACTTTACTTACATAAACAATTTTATCGTATTGCGACAAACTGCGGGATTTTTGAAAGCTGAAAATATAGAGTGTGTACATAGAAAATATTAGATGTAGTTATTAGATGTCAAACTATCTACCAAATAATTGCATCAGGTGAGGCAAGATGATATCCACTTAATTCCATATGTACATATCATTAAGTACGGGTTCAAATTGCTAAACAGAGACAATTGTATTATCACGAAACAGACCGATTATTTAATGTTTACCGATTGCGAAGAAAGTAATGATAAAAACTGGGTTTCTAATAAGAATAAAATAATATGTCTGTCAGGCTTTAGATACGTTTGGTATTACCCTCATTCGATTCAGTTATCTTCCTTTCTGACATATTTCATTCTCATTGGCGTTCTACTATTTGTTTTGAAACTTTATGCATGCACCATGATATAATAGACATCTTGGAAATCGCTTCCTATCTTAGATAAATTGCTAATGCAAGCAATTTATTTACGTAAAGCAGGTGTTTCATCAACCATTAAGTATCGATGTTAGTAGATAATCAGATAACTAGAGGGATTAATGGAAATATTGAGTTTATGCCAATAATGATACTGAGATTCAATTCCATTTTATCTTAATCTGCTTTCAATATTTCAGGCTTAGAAAATAACATATTGATGTTTGTTATTGGCAAACACCAAGTATGTGTAAACTGTTATAATTTAAAGACGATGATTCAACAACTGCAAAACAAACCCTTAAGTAAAGATGTATATATTTGCACTTTTATCTACTGTCAAGTTGTCTCTTCAAATTTCTCTCTCCCCAAACCTCTGAGGGCTGATGTTAAATGTGCTTTTTGCATGCGCCAAATCAGTATGTTCTGTTCCGTTCCGTTTTGTTCTGAACGAGTCTGGCATACATTTTCTAGTTCATCTTTTAATAGGAAGTATGCATTAGATAAAATAATTGATGTTTTATAATGTATAAGTGTTTCTTCCTTAACTGTAATCCTCACTGAGGTCTATTGTTTAAATGCTTGTATATAGGGCCTGGAAGAAAGAAACGGAAACACGTGAAATAGGAGGTTTCATTGTTATTCTAATGAACTCACCAGCCTACCGACGATACGGTCGAAGTATAAGGTACTACAAGATTTAAGTATCAGTTACTTACATGTGCAAAACTACACAGTAAATGTGAAATAAATGTTTTAGGCAGTGGTGATGATTTGTGCAATATATTCAAATAACTCTGTCAGTTTGTGCATTTAATGATTTACAGACATTGGGTCCATTCCTTGTGGATAGCACAAGGCCTAAGTTCAGCGGAGAAATAGATGTCACTGTGATAGATGGTCACCTTATGGCTACTTGGACCGATGGAGCATTTTGGGATGATGAGGATACTGCCCCTCTTCGATATCAAATCGCCATTGGTATGCAAGATACACGTCTTTTGAATCTCATTTGTTTAGGCCATACTATTGGAGTCCAGAGTTGTTTAGGCCATACTATTGGAGTCTAGAGTTGTTTAGGCCATAATATTGGAGTCTAGAGTCGTGTAGGCCATAATATTGGAGTCTAGAGTTGTGAAGGCCATAATACTGGAGTCTAGAGTTGTGTAGGCCGTAATATTGGAGTCTTGAGTTGTGTAGGCTGTAATATTGGAGTAGAAATATTGACAACCTTTGTTTAGACTATGCTAGTTCAGATTAGTATTTCTTACAATGTTCAAATAATAAAATTTGCTATTTAATAATTATAGCTTCTCTATTACGATACTTTTAACATCAGGTTAATTATTAAGATGTTTATAACATATGCAGGCATTTATCAGTACGCTAACATCACTTGATATTTAATAATCGTCTTCAAACTATAAATTACAAGAAGTGTGCAAAATATGTTAGAAGTTCATAGTGTTTAAATAACTTCTTCAGACTGCGAGAAAAGTTAACAAATACATTCTAGCATACCAGGCAAATATACACACTTGAAAATGTATTTCTTAGGTCACTTTGTCCATGGAATAGATGTCTTGCCCTTCACCGATGTTTGGTCAGGGTATCCTTGTCAACCAGCCAACAGGACAATAACATGTGCTTCGGTTCCTATTGCCAAACTTCAATGGCAACTGCACAGTCACCACACTTACTACGTTACAATCAAGGCTGAAAACACGGGAGGCTTGTTTGTGAAGGCGGAAGCTAAACCATACATACATGATATCCAGGTTCCATCGAAAGGAGTTGTGTTTGAAATTGAACCTACAAATAATAATGAGGTGCGTATTAAATATGAGCATAACAATTCTTAGAAATCAGTTTCTTTGATAATAATAATAATAATAATAAGAATAATAATTTTCAGTTTATGGCGTTTTCACTACTCCGACCTACGCTCATATTGATTAAACAGAAAACTCTTTATGCAGTAAAAGTGAGGTCAGTTTACATCCAGTAATATACACTGCTCCATAATAACAATAAGGATTTTTTTCTCTACCTGCAGTTCTTTGCCCGATACGATTGTCCAGGAGATTCAGAAAGA
Organism: Sinohyriopsis cumingii; assembly: GCA_028554795.2. Classification (NCBI taxonomy): domain Eukaryota; kingdom Metazoa; phylum Mollusca; class Bivalvia; order Unionida; family Unionidae; genus Sinohyriopsis; species Sinohyriopsis cumingii. The sequence goes on along the minus strand of CM068836.1, from coordinate 29,891,590 downwards.
ATTATTTGAGAATATGTATTTATTCTATAGATACATAATTTCAGTGTTTCCCTTTCAAAACATTCCCAAGCGAGTCGCCATGAGCATAATGTTTACGAAAGTCGAACACTGAAAATTGGTATTTTTTTTCTGAAAATTATCTCTTGTCAAGCCTGTCTGTTTATACGGATTTCACTCTGTTGACATTGTAAAATAGCATCACGCTTAAACAATGGTGCTACCTGTGATAATATTCAGTTTGAGTGCATGATGTAATCTGATTAGATATGCATGCCATTATAGCAATTTTAAAACTTCTTTTGAAAGTTTTGACCGTTTTGACTTGGGTTTGCTAGGGGAGGAAGGGGAAGCTTGCATGACAAGAAATTTAGATTTCAATGCGTTGAAATGGGAGATGATTTTGTGTCAGAATATTTGAACATAAATTTTAATTGCAAACAGTTCGCCTAATACCTTCTACATATGTTTTAAGCTACAGGACATAGAGGATATTGACTTCCAGAAAAGCACATCATCGATCTCTGCCAAATGGTATGGATTTGTACACCCAGATTTGGAAGTAACATACACATTCTGTATTAGGAACAGTACTGTAGTTTTGCATTGCGAATATGTCGGAAATGCAACACTATACACCCTTACATCTGTCCGACTGGAATATTTTAAGGTAGGTACAACATCAACTTTCAGGAATGTTTGGGTTTAAAACCATTTTTCAGGACAATAAGAGGGTATACATAGCGGTCATTATAAGTTGTGGAGGATGAACCCATGAAAACCCTAGTAAGATCCACCGACCCACCCACTGTCAAGCTTTCTCATACACCCACACTGGGTGAGCCCAAGATTCGAACCACGCGGATTAAGGTGAGATTGCTGTGATCAGCAAAGACGAGCGCTTTAGACCACTCGGCCACGTTGGGCCCGGATAATTTAGGGATGTAAAACATACATGTAATACATGGTAAAATGAAAAATGGAAATTAAGACCTAATTGATTGGAATTTGCCTATTTAATTTTTTTCTTAATCAGAAAGCACGTAAATGTTATACATAAAGGTCTCAATTAACTCGACGCATAGGTAATTCTATTCAGACACGGTATCAGTAAAGCTGAATGAGGTCCACTAGTAGGCAAAATAATCAGGAACCACATAATACGATTTAGATACTTGACTAGAGCGGATTAAGATTTTCCAGTTGTACATTATTATACGGAACCCTACCATGAAGAGGCAGGTAAATTACACCCATTCCGACCTGACTCCAAGCAAACATGTTCACTGACATAACCGGACATTCTCCAGCTCCACTTTGATATCGCGCACTAACCCAAATTTGATGTGTCCAATTCAATATTAAACATAAACCAAGTAACTTAAAGGCATCGCTGTTTTGGATTAAAATGAAGTGTGTGCTCGACTTGTCTTACGGAAGCAGACTGGAACTAGATAAAAATCATTAATATTAATTTAAATTTTCATTGTGTGCCTACATATATATATATATATATATATATATATATATATATATATATATATATATATATATATATATATATATATGAGTTTGACGTGCATGAAGTACATCATATTTTCAGACATACTCCATCAATATCACGGCCGTTACAACAGCGGGGAATACATCCGTTACCTCCGATGGAGTTACAATCGTCAGGGAAGGAGAAGAATTGGCTGGGATACGCGTTATGGACGGACATTCGTGCCAAAATAAAAGTATTATTTTCATTTGTGCGAAAATGGAATACTAGAATTGCTGCACTTAGAATAATTCCCATATAATATTGACTGAACAACAAATGTGCCAACCATCTGAAAAAATGCATTTAGCAGATGTCATACTAGTCATATTTATTAACGCGAATGTTGGGAATTACATCCTTGTACAACTGCATTTGTTCCCAGCACCCAAAGAGTGCCTTTATTGGATATCGGGAAATTGACTAGTTTATAAATGGGAGATTTATAAGAGCCTCTTACATAATGGTTTTTATAAAACATCTTAGGAACGTTATGGCACATTCATTATAAATTATTTCAAACCTATCCATATTATTCAGTTGAATTTTATTCCATGACCTACTTGAAGATTTTAACCATCGCGTATACTTGTAATTGAAAACTTTAAAAAATAAATGATACAAATGGGCTCTCTAATGTTTTTTTTAAAATACCAATTATGAATATTTTCTTTATAAATAGAACCGATCACAGCGACAAATAATGAGAACAGAAGTAGACAACATTTGCTGTAAATGCATGAGCAATAGAAAGTGATTGTGTTCTGAAAGCATATTATGTTGTAAGTTTTACTTATTTTTCAGCAAAAGAGAACGTTACACTTCACCATCACTCAGAGGTAAGCTTATCTAATAATGAGACATATTTGTAAATATCGATGCATATTTCAAATTTCAACAAAATGTTCACACGGTTTGAGTGCTTCGAACCAAATATTTTATTCTTTGTTCCTTCAGGGAAAATAAAAGATAAATATTAGACGTTTCTTGTTACTTCCAGTTAATTATGCTTACTTTGCATTCCAGACTATTTCTCAATGCACAAAATTGGTGAAATGCTATGTTAAGTATATTTTAACTTTTAGGATAAGCGAATATTCTGTATTGATGACATCGACTACCAAACCTCTCTAAACACCATCGAGGCTCATTGGTTTGTACCCGAGGAGGCGCGTTTGTATACACCAAGTGTATACTGGAGCATAGAAGAGCGTAGTCCCTTTGCTGGTAGGTGCAGTTCATTATGTCAGGTATATTACAAGTTGTTCCTTTATTTCTGGACGTTAATTTAAATAAATAACATGACTTACTGCACATAGTTCAAATCGGATACGGTACCTTATGTAAAATTCTAGACTCAAGGCCCATTACTCTGTAATAGAGGTAACATGTTTAAAAACGCGGTTTCACACTAATCCAGTGTTTTTGATTAACTCCTTATCATTTCTTAACGTTATATCAGATGACTTTAAAATTTGATATTATTGCTAATTTATTATCACCCCTTGCCTCATATCTCTTGAACAATTGAACAGTTTTCTTCCAGGAGATAATGGTGTCGTAGGGATTTTGTAACATAATTTTCAGTCTCTAGTAACTTCCAGCTCATAATTAGATTCATGTTATAATTATAAATGTATAATATCAGTCACAAATATACTAATATTATATGAACAATTAAAAATGATCTATTCCAGAAATATCATCATAGATTTTGCGATATGATTCTACATGTGATATTATGTTTTTATTATACACTAAAATCTTACTCACTAAAGAAATTTGGTCCAACTTCCGAGAATACGAGCATATCCACATGTCCAATGAAGTACGTCAGCACGGGATAGACCTCCAGCCGGGACGGAAGTACAGAGTTGCTCTTAAGTTTTGTGCTGGACAAATATGCTTTCATCCTGTGTACAGCAACGGAGTTACAGTGACCTCAAGTCCTCCGGTGCCCGGAACTCTGTCTGTGGAATATTCAGAGGAGGATCGAAAGGTAGAATGACAATGAGGTGATATATTTAGTACCAAATTAGGAGTCATTGCTATTTGTTATCACAATATTATTATATTTGTATAGAGTTTAATAGTGTTACTGCAGGCTAATTTCATGTTAAGTGCAAAGTGCGCTGTTGATAAAATGTTCTCTCGCCTAATTGTTGTTCTTGTAGCCCGAAGAGTTGCTTATGATCTGCAGTACTAACAAAGCGATGGATGACGTGCTTCAGCAATCCTATTTGACCATTTTTAAATAGATTGTAATACAACGTTGGAAGAAATGTTTGAAAGATAAGACAATTCTTTCTAAATCAACTCATCATGAGTACACTTTCAAGTGTATGAAATATATAGCAATGACTCCGCTTTCTCCTTTTCGTTTGCTTTCAGTATCCATGTCACTAATCTGATCTGCTTTTGTTGTAGATATATGCAATAATTGAGAAATTATATGATCCCGATATTGAGGAAAAGGGAGAGTCAATGAAAGTGATGGACCATTATGAGTGGGCATTTACAGAGAATAGCTTAGCTGGAAGTACAATAACGGTGTGGGAACGGATTAGTAATATCGTTCCTAAAAACCTTACTCACGTAAGTCTATATATATATATATATATATATATATATATATATATATATATATATATATATATATATATATATATATATATATATATATATAACGTGTTAATATATTTTATATTTTTTTCTCTCGTTCCTGATCACTCAGAGAACCTCTCTCACTATCACGAGTTCACAGCAAATCGTTTGCACTGTAAACATAAAATGTTTACAGTTATGCTCGGTGACTTTTATTGCCTATAAATAGATCGAGTTGGATAGAAACTGGACCCATATTGTAAGATCATACTAATTTCTCATTTGCAAATAAATACATAAATTCAATATGAATTTTGCAGGATACTTCTTGAAAGAAAGAAATACATATTTGATAGGAGCATCTATAGCTTGTGGTGGATAAATCGGAATTATTCACCCTTCCTGAAGATCTAAATTTCAAGGTTATATAGTTCCCAATGCCTCTCGTTGTTGCATTTAATTTATTCTTTGTATCGTTGCCAAGAAACTCATAGTTTCCACTTGTTTATGGTTGAATTGATCTTTTTTGGTATGTATTGCTGCTCTTTATATTATGGCAGGTGTCCTTTGTTATCGATGTATCAAAGAATGTCAGCTTCACAAAGTGTTGGCAGTTGGCTGTAAGAGGCTACACACACGCAGGACTGTCGTCTGTTTTGTCAAGTGATATTAGGTCCTGCAGTGAACGGGGGTCAATTAGAGAAAATGTTGTTTTGGACGTCACCGGGGATCAAGTAATTAGCAAAGGCAAGGCTTTGGTGCTTTTTTGACTACATTCGATCGCTGGAGATATATAATGCTGCAGCTCATGTGATAATATCTACTCTTACACGACATGATACATTAATTATTTACCTGAAACATATACAAAAGGGATGAAGATATTTTAAAAGTCTTGCTAAATCACACATTTACCATCTAGAGAACAGAACTAAACTAGGCTTCATAAGCAACTGTACAAAATTAAATTCTTCTTTCCCTAACAGTGTCACTTCGTATTATATTTGTTTCTAAGATAGTCAATATGGATATGATATATATATATATATATATATATATATATATATATATATATATATATATATATATATATATATATAGTTTTAAAAATGGCAAATATTAAATTGGAAAATTATGAAATTCAGTCCCAGAGAAATGATATGTAACACTCTCGAGATAACTGAAATAAACTATCTGATCTCAGCACATTGTTTTGTTCGTAATGTTACAAATTCACCTAATTTCCCGGAATATATATTTTTCTATTTTTTGTTGCTGAAAAGTTAGAAACCACAACCATCGATGTTCCTTGGATAAAAAATAATCCTTTAAAATATATTTTTGCTGAAGGCAAAATAACTTACACGACGGAAATAATGGAATCCACATGAAGAAACTGATGATTTAAATCAGTCATATTTAATGTAGATATATGAATACAAACCCCAGCAATGAGCATTACAATATCAAAATTACCTAGCTTGACGATCTTCATTAATGCAAGACTAATCCTATTGATATTTTTTTATCCAGAGACTTAAATGTAAGAATCATTATTATCCAGGTGGCGGTATAGAAGGTGGACATGGTCATGAAATATTCCTCGAGGAAAATGAAGATTGGCATGGAGGAGATGTTGACTACACACCTTACCAGAATATACTTTCAGCGGTCTGGCCAAAATTGAGGTACACTGAACTTCTGGATATGTGCATTTGCATCACATGTAAACGGTTGAGAGATAGGGAAAGCTTTTTATTTGTCTATATGTCATTAATTGTCCATCCATCATTTGCCAGCAGGCTGATTCACACTGCTTGAACCATGTAGTAAAACTTCCAATGAGCAAAGAGCCCAGATTACTGTAGTCGATGGCGTAATTAAGTCGGACTCAGAACCGAAAGGGTTAGAGTTTGAATCCTACTATAATTTGGTCAGGTCGACTACCGATATGCGCCCTTCGGCATGGCGCCTCACTCCTATTGGCTCAAAATAATCTATATGTGTTACTGTGCCGTACAACAGCAAGCCAAACCTAACATAACCACTCATGGTAAGCTGCATAACAAGGGAGGATAAGTAGAAAAATAAGATACTTAGGTTATTTGCGATCTCCATATGTTAAAACAAGATAATAGCCAGGATCAGGGTGCGGACATTTTCTCTACCTATATCGACTTGACCAATGCCTTCGACACAGTAGAGAGGGCCTGTGCAAGATCATGGTCCAGTACGGATGTCCAAGGAAATTTATCACCATGGTGCAACAATTCCACGACGACATGGAAGCTAGAGTCCGGAACAATAGTGAGACATCCGATCTCTTTCCTGTCTCAAACTGAGTGAAGCGGGCCTCTGTAATGGCGCCAACATAATTCAGTCTCATGTTCTCTGCGATGCTCACTGATGTTTTCAGAGATGGTGACGTGGGCATCAGCATCAAATACCGAATTGGTGGCAAACTCTTCATCAGAAGGATCAAGCAAAAGCTAAGGTCACAACAGACATCGTCAGAGACTTACTATTTACCGATGACTGCGCCCTCAACGTTGGCTCTGATGCTGACGTGAAACGCAGCGTCGACAACTTTTTCTCTGATTCTTGCACAAATTGTTCGGCCTTATGATCATCACAAAGAAGACTGAAATAATGTATCAGCCAGCCCCAGGAAAACCGTATGCTTGTCCAAACATCACAAGCAAACTGAACGCAGTCAACAGGTTCACTTATCTTAGCAGCACACTGTCCCAGAACGTCGTAATCGACGATGACGTTAATGCTAGGATTGCAAAGGTCAGCGCAGCCTTGGCAGACTACACGCCAATGTCTGAAACAGAAGAGGCATTAGTCTACATACAAAGGTGAATGTGCACAAAGCGATAGTACTCCCTACGCTATTATACGCCTGCAAAACCTGGACGGTGTACCAGCGCCATGCGAAGAACTTGAACCACTTCCACACAACTTGCCTCAGAAGACTCCTCAATATCAGGCGGTTAGACAGGATCCCGGATGCTGAGGTCCTTGCCCAAGCAAACCTGCCCAATATCTACACCATCTTGATAAAATCACAGTTGTGATGGGCAGGCAATGTAGCTCGCATGCCAGACCATTGGCTTCCAAAATAAACTCTTCAATGGCGAGCTTGAACAAGAAAAACGCAACAAAGCAGGCCAGAGAAAACGATCTCAGGACACCCTGATGAGATCATTGAATAACTTTGGCATTAGCTATGACACATGGGAGCAGCCGGCCCATGACACGGTCATGTTGCGCTCCTCCATCAGTAATGGTGCTGCACTTTGCGAGGCCAACAGGATACCCGCGGCAGAATAACAGAGGCAGACCAGGAAATCCCGAGCCAGTAACCCCAAGATCGGCGTTGCTATCATCCCATGTCCACAATGCCACAGAAAATTCATGGCGGACATCGGTTTCATCAGCCACCTACGCACCCACAGACCATTCATTCCCGCTACAACACTGGATGACTTAAGTGGTCCTCATAGAGTTGATGGACGAACTAAACAAAGAAAAATATTAACACATGTTTTAAAATAATGTGGTCATAATAATTTGAACATGCAATATAAAACACTACAATTTTGTGCTTACTGTTTATGCGATATATATATATATATATATATATATATATATATATATATATATATATATATATATATATATATATATATATATATATATATATATAATAAGTACTAAGCTGGTATAAATGATATCAAATGAAACGTTTACAATTAATATATAATTTTCTTCGATGTCTTTTATTTGTTTCTAAGATATCCGATGTACTCTTGGGCTGTTCTGGAGGACAAAACAGCTGATCCCACAACCTTTTACAAGTCAGATGTTTTACTAAAATTAAAAGAACCCTGTTCCCATCCCGATGCACTGCAGTGTGGTACTACAGGTAAAATATGTTTTTGCCCACATGTAAACATGCTACAATGAATTAGTTCCATGTTAGTTACTTTTCATATTTTTGGCAAATTGTCAACGCGATTCTGTCTTATCCGCTGGTTTTGTTGTATTAAAGCTTCGACAGCAATAATTCTATAATATTACTGGAACAGCTGGCTTTTTTTTAATGCAATAAGATGTCCTAGATTTTTAACAGATCAGATTTCAAAATAACAAAGATAACGCTTGTTTACATAACAAAATTTGTATTGATTCCGTCATTCATATAGGATTTGTTTAATAGGAAAATGAACACCAAATGAAATCATATGAATTGATCATAGTCCAAACGTATCAAGTGTCCCGAACAGTGATTATATTTGCACAACTATACGTGATCTTTGTTTCCTTAAGCAACAATAATGACATTATAGAGGTTTTGTATTGGTTTTATTGTGGTTTGGCATACCTAAGACATACACAATGGTCTTGCGTGCTCTTTGCTGTTTGTCATAATATACTATTCCTTGCGTATAGCAATATTAATTTCATGATTTCAGAAAACGAATACATAAATGTGAAGTTCAATGACAGTGTGCTGGAGCATGGGAAGCGCTATGCTATCTGCATACATGCCAATAGAACTGTAATAAAACATGAAAAATGGGAGGAGCACATACCTGAAACGAGTGCATGCAGTGATGGGGTGACAGTTGATCTAACTCCACCAGAGCCTGGTAGAGTCTGGTTGGGTGTCCACATTGGCACGCGATATCAGGTATATTTCTAGCATTTCAAAACATCATTAATGTCTATATACCAAGGCTCACCCTTGTGCTTAGAATATGTATTACAGACATAATGTATCGAACAATACAATATGTTTCATATTTCTTTTGGAGTTGCAGACATTTTGAGCAATAAAGGTCTTGTTGAATCAGTTTCTTTTTTATTCAGTTTTGACATTTTTATTTCTAGGGATCTAAGTCTGATATATCCGTTAACTGGGAATCGTTCGAAGATGTGGAGGAGCTGGGTCATAGCGTGCATTCATCAGGGATTAAAGAGTATTATCTTGCACTAGGTAAATCAAATTATCTATGAAACACAATACACTTTAGTGGTTAAGAGTTTTCTCAATTGTAAAACGGATATTGTTCTTTTAATAAACAGTAGGTAATTAATATCATGTAACGTGAATGTAATAATATGTGACTTGAAAAAAAATATATTTTAAAAAACGCTTGGAATTTATAACATAAATATAGGGAATATGTTGTTACCCAAAAGTATAAATAATTATTTATGCATTGATCATCGCTTACCCTATGGTAGATAAAATGTAATAGATTTGCGTAAATGATGACGCACTGAGCAGGTAGTTCGAAACCTTGTAATTCATTTTGAATATAATCTACAAATGGTTTTGGACTGGTTTTGTACAATACGCTCATCCTTTCGTTTGAGGAACATATTCATCAATCAAACCAAAGCTTTGAACAAATTGTACACAACTTAGAACAGATGAAAGTTATTTTATTTAAATACATTTGGTATGTACGTAGGGCGACATGTCTGACATATCATTTAACTGGGAATGATGGTGAAAAATAAAACACGATCGTATTTTATGCAGATTTGTGAACGTGATTTGACTTGTTTTCTAGTTGTGGTGTATGTGTTACGAGAGAAAGCACAACTATTCAATCAAGAACCTGATATGACTTGCTTGATTGGCGTATATATGTTACAAAGGACAGCACGAATGTGAAATGAAGAACAACAACCAAATAAGCAACTGAAACGTTAAAATGCAAGTTGACAAAGATTTAATCATGTGGATCATGTCTCACTCTCGCTTGCAGGTTGAAACAATACTTTAAATTAGGTTTCGTTGGATCAATCACGTACCTTTCGAACACAATACACAAAAACGTTATGTTCACAATACACGGTTTACCTCTGTTGGTCTCAGAATATTTCCTGTTATAAGTTAACTAGTCATTTAAACATAAATTACAGGAAAACGGCTTCAATATATCATTTCTTCAGATAAGGACGATGACACGATGTACATTAAAGGGCCAGATATTATTATTATTTACCACGTTCATTTCATTATTTACATACTATAGACGTTTTGACAGTCATTGTTGTATCATCTCTTTAATGTTGTTTTGAAACATTTTATCGGTTTAGGAACATCCCCAGGAGCCATTGATATCGTGCCCTTCACGAATGTGGGGATTAAAAACCACGTGACCATCCATGGCTTGAATCTTCAAAATGGACACACATACTTTGCTACAGTTAAAGGTCAGTTGCATTTGTAGTAGTCTTTTTCTCTAGACGATACGCATACTTAAAGCAGCATACCACAATTCCAAAAGATGCCTGAGACATTAGGAAAAACACACAATATTTTACACCTGTAATAGTTTCTTAATATTTTGTATGTCTCTTCTGATCTAGATTAAAAGTGTCATTCTGTCTCGTAGTGAGCCTCACGATTAAATCTTGCAAAAGAAGCTGAATAATAAAAAGATCTGAGCTGCAAGAAAAAATGGCACTCTTCGTTATGTACTTAGAAGACACAGTTGTTGCTGTTGTTTTAGACTTTAACGCCATTTTTCAGCACACAATAGGCTTTCTCACATACCCGCATTAGAACACACAGATATATATATATATATATATATATATATATATATATATATATATATATATATATATATATATATATATATATATAAATTTAAGATCAAAAGAAAGCTATCTGTCGATACAGACCTTTCATGTCTCTAAATTGCATCTGCATTTCCTTGATACGTGTATTATATAGTTCGAAATACTGCCTAAAACAAGCTGAAATCTAGAAGTGCATGAAGCGTACGTTAGTGAACATTGATTATTTTAATAATATAAATCTAATTCATTACACATATTATCAAACCGCTCTATTTCTATAGCTTTAGACTTTGCTAACCGCACCAGTGTTTCAACGTCCGCTGGGATTACTGTTGACAACACAGCTCCTGTAACGACAGTTAACGTGATTTCAATAGATGACCGGCATCTAAATGATGTCAATAAAGTTTCAGCATGGTAAGAAATTGTCTATATTTTATTTTACTGCAGACATCAGTCAAATTAAACATTTTCTGATTAAATGTCTGAAATGAAAGATTAGATGCTCTGAAATTAGAAAGTAATGGTACACATTATATAGTAAATCTCTTTTTGAAGCTATCTCCGATGATAACTTCCAATGACCACAACTTTGGACTAAATAATGTACGTTAGGTAAAATATTGTTCTTTATGATGTATTTTTACCCAAGTGCTGGAGTTTGTTTATGCATAGAACTATGCTTGGTCGTAATTGTGTTCAGAAATAATACTTTAGCAGGTATACAACTGTTGTCAGTCCTTATTAATAGAATGGTCTTGGAATGAGATGTGGTTTCTGTGAAAGTGTCATGTATTCAGCAATCGCTTATTGCTTTACACATTGTATTATTGGAAACATTCTGAGCAAATATTTAACGTCCTTAGAATAACGGTAATTGTCTATTAGTCAGATATTGATTGTGAACCATATATATATATATATATATATATATATATATATATATATATATATATATATATATATATATATATATATACAAAATTTCCTTTAGTTGGAGAGGTGTATTTGAAGACAAAGAAAGTGGAATTGAAATGTATGAATGGGCAGTGGGATCCCAACCAGGCTACTGTGACATTATGCCTTACACAGTGGTATACGAAGACTGTTCAGAAACCAGTTCTAGCTCAAGGATCAATCTCCAGGAGGGACACGCTTATTTTGTGTCTGTTAAGGTATTATTGGTACTCCCCATGAATTGCAGTGCTTCATATTTTTAGATACTGATATTACATATGTAATAGCTATGACATACACGATGGGATTTTTGTATCAATCACCTTATGGGATCATCTATATCAACACTTGGCTAGTACAATGACCCTCACAGAGAAACTAAAACAAAACACGCACTAGGATCGTGCTGGACTTACAACGCGAAATATAACCTACTTTACGTCTAGACTCGCGAATACTTGGCCTTGAGAAGTCTAAATCACTGCAGTAGGTGCAAAATGCAAGCATTGTTGACACCCTTCTCCTGTCCTAGTTATACTGGTGAACGAAAGATGGAGGAACTCCTTAACCAGATAATCAGGTCTATGAAAGGTATGCAGATTGTGAAGGCCACTGCCGAGGTTCCATTTTGACTTGAAAAAGTTGTGACAGTTCAGTAAACCGTCAAAGCCAAGACTGTCTAGACGACTGGCTTAGATGCGCTCTTATTGTTGCTAAATTTGTCTGAGCGATTAAAGTGCAAGAAGGTAAAATTCATGGTAGTCGGCCATGTTAAAGCAGTCAGAGGCATTCGATACTGTTTGGGCGTGTTAATACTTTGCTATAAAACGCTTCATTAGGCACAGGCTGTTTTTTCGAAAGCGATCGGGTACTTGTAGGGATGCTACTTTCCTAAAGATGCGATGACGCTCATCGGGTTCATACAGGGTCATGACATAAAAGTCATTATTACCGCCGCTGCTGGTGAGGCGAGGTTATACTTCTGTATGTTGTTGGGGATGCAGTTGGTGATTCCATCCATCAGAGAGATGGCAGCATGATTTTATACATCACAGCCGCAGTAGAGCAAGACTGGTATAATGTTTACATTCGAGATAAGGCTTAGTTTGACGCTGAATGTGATGTGGGTCGCACCTCGGTAATTCCCGGTGATGTATTTCGTCAGCGCTTCAAAGTTAACATAGATGGTATAGGATGCCATTTAGCTGCTTGGATCAATGCTTACCCTCCTGAGACATCTCTAGACAGACCGAGAGCTCATTAATACCTTTGTACTCAGGCTTGTGCTTCTCCCAGAGGTTGCCCCAATAGAATCCGTGCAGGCATCTCCCGTGGAAGTGCTTTGCTCTTAGCTGACACTCTTGGTATTTATGAAGAGGTTACGATCCTTGATTACACATATAATGCCATTTGCCAGCACCGGCAATAAGTAAACAAATGGTGTGGGGTACTACGGAATGTATTTTCCTTATGGTTTTTGAATACATTGATAGCAAGGCAATTCTGCTATGGTAGAACTGACTTAAAATGTCGCACATCCCCCATACATGGGATGTATGCATTACTTAGTAGAGGCTGGCCACAGACGATGTATAGCTCTAACAATTTTAGCCTTTGGACCGCAAGTCACAGCCTCTCTTAGTCCATGTTTCAAACATTTTGTCTATGTTGAAGTACATTTTGCTAAGCGCTTCGCCGATCTCTCGTGAATTCAGATGTGCTTAGTTAGGTCCATAAACATGTTCCTCTCATCCGGGCTTTAGGTATAGATCGAACGGCATTTTGATTAAGAACTTGCGCTTTCGCTCTTCTGCGTGTAGGGGCTTTTTGTTTCACAGCTTGCGAAACGACTTGTGACGATTGTGATAGTGGCGGCTCATTCAAGAGCTCACAGAACATGTCATCCATAGAATTTGTGGTCGACTGCCTGCTCGGAGCTGATGGGACGCTGATGTTGAGCCGGTATAGGCCTTGGAATTTGTAAAGTCCTATATCCGTGGATGGGCTACAAAAGTGACGCCAATATGGGCCTTGCTAGTTTTCGTATTCAAGGCACAACATTGGGTCTTTTTATTTATGAAGACCAACGCTCTGATAATGGCCGTTGATATTGTTCCTGTATGAGTGGTGGCTATGTTTAGTGCTGAAAATTTGCTGGAATAAAGTAGTTTGTTTAGAAAAAAAATGGCATTACGAGAGTTCACAAAGCCAAAGGCAAGTGCATGTTCTTGCGCTGGTATAAAATGAGCCGCCGAGATGGGTGGATCGACACAGGCGGTTTCAAGCGGAATAGGCTTGGCAAAACCAATGTTGACACGTCAAAAGTTACGGTAAATGAATATGCTGGCGTTACAAGGCCGCTATGGCTCTGGTAATATTTGTTTTCTTTTCTCTGGTAGGGTCCCAAAATTTCATCATGTACGCTGCTCTAGTAGCAACATTAAGTTTCTTGATAAACACGTATTTCCTCTCTCAATCATTTGAACTTGTCATTTGCATTCGCTCACATTCAAAGTTAAATTAGTATCAGACATTTATCTGAATCCAATTAACTCCAAGAAGTATTACTCAAACAGAGTGTTTTTATACATTATGTTATAAGTCACCGACTTATATAGAGACAGCAACAATAGGTGCAATATAAGGAAACCCCTTTAACCTTTTACTTATTCTTCAGCATTGGATTAGAAGGTCATAGTAACGGCCCAAAACACCGTCAACATCACGTAGTAGAAATGATGGTATATGATATAAGCTATATGTTTCTAGAAACGGTTGAGAAATTAATTATCAGGTAACATTTTCTAACGAAAGATTATATTCTTCGGAAGTATTTTGCCGTTCTGATGTGAGTTTATCAGTCTTGACAAATGTTGTATGCACTGATTGTATCAACTCTTGCTATATTCCAATTATGCGTAACGCTTTATACCTTAATCTTTTCAGTTATATTAATATACAATACGTACCAGAAATAAACACAGGTGGTAAAATACCCAGGCAGTCAGTGTCATAGTAATGAAGCAACAAATGTGTAACTAGATCAAAGTTCAAGTACTAAACTCTCTAGCTTATAGCATGGTTTTTTAATGTTTGATTCCTAATGTGTGGACCTTTAAGCGGCAATCTAGTAGATGTTATGATTTGTTTGACCGAAACATTCTAGAGCTTCTGAGTCTATTTTCAGGGATATAATGGACTCGGTCTTTCCACTACTGCTATATCTTGGGCGTTCTCAGTTGATGCTTCCCCTCCATTCGCTGGAAATGTATACGACGGTAAACCTGCATCTGGGAAATCAGTAAAGGACTTAGATTACACCACCGATAAGTCCGGTTTATACGTCCATTGGGAGGGATTCATTGATCCACATACACCAATACAGGAGTACTACATAAACATTGGCACTTGTAAGGCATGCGAAGACCTCTTGAATTACCAGCCGGTGGGAATAATCTACGGTAAAAGACCATGAATTTCCTTAAGCGGGTATCAATATATTTTATTATGTAATATACTTGTTAAAGCTCAGCTTTTTGTGCGTAAGACAAACATAGGTTAATATAGCTTTTAATAGAAGGTTACAATGAACAAACGTAACAATACCATTTCATAATAGGCAATCTATCCATATTCATACCTATGTCTGAAATATTTCTAATAGCTATGAAGACACGAGAAAATCGAGAAACTTCTTTCTTACTAAATGACAAACCTTGAAGTTGAATCTGAAAATGTCATTTAGGTGTCTTCAACTTCTTAGTACTTTTCTTTCTTTTTAATGAGACCGAATTTGTTTTTAGAATTATACGTACAGTATCTACGTCTCATAGAAGGGATTACATATTATACTACTGTGACGGCATGTAATACCGCTGGTCTATGTACATCGGTTACTTCGGATGGAATTCAAATTGACACCAGTCCACCAGCACGAGGTAAAGTCAAGGATGGCACTGATTCAGAGGATATTCATTACCAGGCTTCAAAGTATGTGGAAAATCATTTTATTTCTCTCTTAGCTTGTTTGTTTAAACAAAGTAAAAAGAACATTTTAATTAACTTTTTGCGTATTAGAAAACAATCACAGCTGCATTTCAAAGACTGACAAAGCTATTTATGAAACATCTTTGTTAATTGTTTTAGTCCTGTCAGTTTCACATTTTATATTTGCGATAAGCTTCATTTATAACCAGTGCAAGCTCGAAGCCGCGTGCATGCAGCTTTTCTAAAGTAAGAGGATATTTTAGATGTGGCGATATCCTTTTTTACCACCTCTTTTAATTTATTTGTAAACAGCGGTTCTTTTTCCCCCTTTTAGTATCTTGATGTACTTAACAATGGTATTTAGGTACATAATTTCTTTGTTTATATAAATTTGAATGATCCAACTTCATTTAATTTTCCTAGCAATTCGATCGGAGCTAAATGGTTTGGATTTTTCGATCCCCAGTCTGGCATATCCTACTATACCTGGAGGGCTGGAACCTCCCCAGGGAGTGACAACATTCTAAATGAAACCATGTTACATCAAAATGAACTGGCTGTTATCCCAGACCTTTTCGGGCATACTGGACAGATACTGCCCTTGGGGCAGAGAATTTACATCACTGTCAGGGCCTGCAACAGAGCAGGTAAGTTATCAACGGACAGTGGTCACTTTTGTATGACAAACTTTATGCTTAATCCGTAAACACAGGATTAGACGACAAAATAACCAAGTAATGATTTTTTATAGAATCGTTATTGAATTATAAATTGTAGCTATATATCCATACAATTATACTTGCTTCAAGATAACAAACCATTTCGTTAACACGACCTGTCCGTTTCATAGTTTGCTGGTTTCCGTGTAGATAACCTGTTTCTGGTTGAGTATATTAATGCACATTTGTGTGACGATTTACCTAGAAAACTGCGTGTGAACCTTGTAACAACTGTAAAACTCAAAATGGGATACCCTCAGTACGATTGTTTATATGCAATGATTTTACTATCTTTCAGTCGAAATTGCACTGTGCTGTGCATATATCAGGAATAAACACGATGTCCTCATTCAAATAGTTCAACTATTACATTAACGTTAGGATTATAAACACTATTACCTCCCGAACCTAGTCCTCCGAAAGACGAAAATCAGCCTTTTCTGTCTAATATATATTAACAAAGGGCAATAAATCTTGCACATTACGTCCTCTTGCCGCAACAGGTGTCGCTAGTTTTAAGCTTTCTCTTGTGAACTGACAAAACAACGCTAACATAGCCTCCCGAAACACGTGGATATTTGTGCTATTTTCATTTAATCTACTGAGGATTTTGTTATTTTCAGATGTATTAAAGATTATTCCCCAGGCGGTATTCATTATATATTGAAATTTGACCATAGTCATGTGAATTGTTTTTGAACTATGTGGATTTAGTTCTACGTTTTCTGAATATATGGGTAAATTTTTATTAGAGAGTGTTAAAGTTGGTGTTCGCGCACAATGCGTATTAATCTGGTATAATGGGTATACCTGACATTTTGAACTCAGTGATCTATGCATTGACTTTTTTTTTCGTTTCAGAATCAATGATGACGAATAAGTATGCTAAATGCAACAATGCAAGCCAGCGAGAAATATCATGTCTCACGTCTCGCAAATACAAAGTGTACCCCGTCTGATACGTTCAGCATGTGCGACAATTTGTCGAAGAATACATGATCAATAGTTCAAAGGAAAACTGCAAGAAACAGGGAGTGAGGTGGGAAATTGAGGGACCGAGAGATATACATGTTTGGCCAGCCTTGTCGGGGACGCTGTTACGTATGGAGATTCGCGATACTTTGTGGGCTTAGGCAGTAAAGGTGGTGTATGTTCCCTCGCATGTCCGAGCATTACAAATGGGTCTGCAAATCCGGGCGCATGGGGTTTATACATGTTTTGAACGACCATTTCTACATCAGTGCATCTTTCTCTGTTTTATTGGAGATTCTCAAAACATTTTGAGGGAGTGTCCCCAAATCTAAGCAGTCTAAGAGGAGTACGTTTTCTCTGCAAATCCGCGCATGACCTTTAATTCAGCCTGTCATAGCACATGGGGTTTATAAATGACTTCAGTGAACTGTGCCGTCTAGCCACATCACAGTATTGATTCCGTCTCGGCTACCGACGGTACCCTCCAGCCATCCGGCCCACGATTTTTATCATCTGTCAGCATATCAGTTTTGATGCCGATTCGGCTGCCGACCGTACCGTTCAGCCGTTAGAGTGTCGATTCATACCTTCTAACCACACCTCAATTTCGATCCCGTATTGGCTGTTGATCATACAGTCTAGCAGCATAACTTTCAATCCATACCATTCAGTCACCTGGTGGCGTCCGTTATATATGGTCCTATGTATCGTCATGTTGAGCCACTGCACGTTAAGACTACCAGAGATCCAGTTGATAGATCAGTCCGTCCGCCTAAGAATACCATTACTCAGGCAGTACGGACGTCCACACTGCCATCCATACGCCAGACACCCGAACTGGTTGTTGAAGTTTTCGACAAGCTTTTCGTACAGATTCGACGACTACATCCTGCAGATACGGCAAGCCATTTGCTCACGGCTTTCCGTTGTGCACAGTACAGTGACAGTATTAGAGATAATGGTTTGGCTTCATCTGTGGCCCTAGAATGCAGTGGACTGATTCTGATCTTGATCGCGTCCAGTACGATTCGTACTGTTTCCCACAAGTAGCTAACGTTTCTCGATGCTTGTTTGAGAAGAAAACAGTTGGTTCCGATAATTATTAAGGGCATGTTCCGTCAAAATGGTAGGGAGGATTTATTGTCCAACTTTGACGTGTAATTCAAACAAATTCGAACTTTTAGCCAGGACCTTACTGATCTTCTTTCATGCAAAACATGTTTATTGATAATGGTTGCTGAGCCTTGCCTTGACCTTCATGTCTCTACCCAATTTATCTGGAGTCCAATGGCTTTCATGCTCAGTCATACGTCTTGTGTTTAATCTACTAAACTGGGCTCCACAGCGATGAACTTTTGAATTGGTAGACTCAGTCGTAAAGCGACTACCGTATCCAGTTGACACCAGCGCAACCTCACCCTGCCATTTCACGTCGTACAGAAGATCTCATTATTTCTTCTTTTCAGACGTACGCCATGTCGCATCCCGTTGTGCTGCTTGCAATTAGGAGAGTGGGTTAACCTTCATATGTGGAATATTCTCCCCTCAGAGGTTACCTGGTGTTTCGGCTGGGTGCTCAGATTTCCATCCGCTGTTTATCTATACTCCAACCGTTATTGTGATCAGGGAAGGTATTAGAAGGAGAAAGCAAATATTTTAGTCAATTTTGTTTCTCCTAGAATACGTACCCCCATCACATTACTTTAATACCCTTAGATCCTCCCCGTAATGTGAACATCTCTTTAAATGATGTTTCGTTCAGCTTAAAACTAGCGCCACCTGTAATCAGTAACGTGATGTAAAGTGTAATAAGGTTATTGCACCTTATATATTATATGCAGAAAAAAAAAAGTTCACCCTTGTTAAGGGATTTCGGGAGGTAGTACGGCATATATTTCTCACCTTAATGTGATCGAGTAAGTATGCTCTATAAACATAAGGCACTAAAATAAATTCTGATTTGTATCTTCAACACATTGTTTCAAATTTACGTATAAATTTGTGCCAATATTGCACATTTCATACAGGTAGATGCGCTGAATCCACATCTAATGGCTTTATGGTTGATATTTCTCCACCAAAAATTTTGAGTCCTCCACAGCTTGCGGATCTGGGAGTGATATATCCAAAGACGACGGTCAGTAGAACCATGCTTCGTGTAAAATGGGACACACACGACAATGATTCTTATATTGAAAGACAATATTTGTCCATCAAGTCACATCTCGGAGGAGATTTCAATTTATCATCTATTCAGGTAAACATATAGAAAAAAAATGATTTGCATGGAAACATTTGCCATACGATAGTAACACAAATTCGTGGTTATTCCAGGACAGGTAATCATGATAATAAAACCATACGCTCTGGAAAAACTTAATGATGTTTTATCAATTGCTTTCTCATATTGTTTGCATTTAATCTTTGCTTATTTTTTCCATCTTTATTTTCTCTCCTAAATATGTTTCTAAATTAGTTTCATGATTAATGTTTGATATTATTAATTTGACCAATGTTTGACATTAAGATCTTTCAAAATTAATTTTCCTACCAAGGAACATTTGTTTCGAATTGGAGGATTATTTTGGGCATCTCGTTTACATCGCTATTTAATTATAATTCCGCTTCGAAGGAAATTTAGTTACAGATCGACAGATCTCTATAATGTTAAAGGATGTCACAAAGTTCAGGTTTAAAATATTTGGTTCTAAATTATGCTTTTATTTTCATGTGATCATTATTGCCCCTACTCTTAGTTCGATTGAAGTTTGTAAATAATTGTCTTACTGACGTTTTATAGATTGCTCCCTCATCGATACTATCATCAATCTTTATTAGGTACATGATGTTGTCAAAATGTCATTATCGCCTTCACAGGTTGAAGGGATGGTTCGAGACTACACATTTGTTGGCCTGGACCTCCACGACGGAAGCCAGTATTGCATCACGGTGGTTGTGTGTAACGGTGCCAAGCTATGTACATCTGCCATGACTCCACGCTTCGTTGTAGACAGTTCGCCGCCAACTCCTGGTCAGAATAGTTGCCTCTGTTGTTTTACTGAATGTTGAATATTATTTTGTTCCATAAAGGAAATTTGGAATATAAAGGATCAAATGCAAATAAATATGCTTTGGTAGATATTATATATCAACTGAATCTAGATGTCTACAATTGTTTAATTTAAAGTAATTTATCCTTAAAATAAATGTTTGTGAGAAAGTATCATTTTCTAGTTTCGACCATTTAATCATATTATCGTTTTACAATTTTGTAGTTTTGCAATCATATTAAATGTTTGGCCAAGTACGTTATTGCAAAATGCATGTTTTGTTTGTAGTTCGTAGTTAGGTGAGAACAATACCAAATTAAATATAACTTTCAGGCATGTTTGCTATCAATACTGACCATGCAGCTAATTTACAAAGACAACCTGAAGACTGGATGAAGTGGTCAATATACAACGTGGATCTAGCCTGGCTAGGATTTTCTGATCTCCATTCCGGAATCAATAGTTACAAAATAAACATCGGCAGCACATATATGGGATCAGATTTGAACAAGGTAACGACCTTGTGAATATCTTTACCGAGATTTTAGAATCGTTGTCTTCAACATTTGCATTCATAATTCTATTAAAAATAACATTTCGAATGGTGGGAACATTCTTTTATTCATTTCTTTATTTGCTGTTGCATTTTATGATTGTTCAAATCGGAATTATGTAAAGATAATAATATGTTTAGTTGTATAATTTAAAACTATAAGAAGTACTTACAAGCTCAAATATTGAACACAACTATTGAGTGACATGAAAAGAGCAAATACAGTTTGAGTTTCTTTTCCATTGTTTAACCACAACGTGTTGCACCTAGCAATCATATTTTGTCAACATTGATTTGTGTGTAAAGCTTCTGTGTTTTGATACCTTAAGGAATCGGTTTCTCCAGAGAAAGTAATGTATTCTGTGCTAGTGTATAATTTTCATAATTAGATCATTTTACATTAATTTTATTTACAATGTTCTCTTCATTCAACACACACACACACACACACACACACACACATATATATATATATATATATATATATATATATATATATATATATATATATATATATATATATATATATATATATATATATATATATATATATATATATATATATATATATTGAAACATTATTTGCCATCACTATTGATTTAGTTTCTTCCTTAAATACGTTATCCAATCATAATGCCTTATGACTACAACTAATGCCTTGCAAATCTAGCCCTGCCAGATTTAGCTGAAAGAAGCTAACAGTTATCTGCCCACCTAGGTGACGGTCAGGCAGAATGATCTCCCCTACGCATAGGGATTGGTGGCATATCCCATGAATATCCCAGTTACCATTTTCGCTCGTACTAAGATGCAAACTCTTGTCACGAGAGACATCGCGAAAGCCACAATCTACATGGAAGATATACCGTTGAAAGTTGGAGGAGTTTTTTTTTCTACTTCTAAGGACGTATGCTACGTCTATATTTTACTTTTCTCTCTCCCTTTGCCAACAAAATTATATCTTAACAATATTCTAATACTTTATTATGAAGAAGAAGAAGGAAGAATCTATCTCCCTACACCATCAATTATAAAGTTACAACATTAACCGATACTTTTTTATCAGAAGAGCGCCTACCTCCCAACTTTCGTCTGTGGTTCTACAATTGATATACACCAGTATTTCTTTTTGATACTCCAGTAGTCGGCCGTGATATAGCAACTATTGGGATGAGAAAGCCATGCTCAAAACGTATGGTTCAGAGGGCGTTTAATGACACCCATTAGTTAGTACGCAATATCGTAGATGTGGGCTCTTAGTTGCACTTTGTATCCATGGCTATCTTCCAGCCGGCGGAATATAGCTTTTCTTCTCCCACCCCAATTTCCACAGAACATGCGTGGGAGCCAGTTTCCACAATGGCCCGAGTATTGAGCAGAACTGCTCAATTTTTCGCAAACAAATTCCGTAAAAGCGGCTGAATATTTACAACTGGCGGAACTGCCCTACCTTCATCTTCCCAAAGTATCATCGCAAGAACAAGCTCCGATCACAGCCTTTATCATCTAATCTAATTTTCAACTTCTGGGTCGAAGGAGACAACAAATAAGCCACCAAAAAGACTAATTTCCCTCCCCCACAATCGCACCATCGATACAGGAAGTCTTGGAAATTAATAAAGGGAAAGAAAGGTCGAAACTAGGACACAAACCTTTGAGAAGGTGTCCCAGCAAAGTCTCACCAGTCGAAAACCACTGTTATTGCTAACCAAAGTGGATATCAGACAAAGACGTTTCTCTACAGGACCTTCTCCATCCCACTACTCATGATGTCATCTCCACTCACCCTTACAACTGATTTTGGTACGAGGATGAGTTCTTTGCTGCAGAATGGGACAATATTTTCCCCGACCGTCAATGTATATGACAAGTGGTTCCCGATGGACATGGCATCAATTTCAACGCATCTCACCTTCTGTCCATACAGATCATCTACAAACGTCACAAGAGACCCATTTAAAGCAACCACATTGAAGCAATAAATGAAAGACCTTTTTCGGAAAAAGGCCAATAGAAATCGTTCGAAATATATTTTTTGCGGGGTTTGTTCAGATTTATATTGGTCCCAGTAGGAAACTACTCACTGCGCCCTGTTATCGATCTAAGCGCCCTCAATCATTTCGTTCACGTTCATTGGTTCTGGATGGAAATACTACTGCACATTTTGTATGCAGTCTAAGAGGGAGATTTCGCAATCATTGTGGACCTAAAAGTTGCATATCGTCACATCCCTACTTACAAAGCTTCCAGGATGTTCTTGCGATTCGCCTACGACATCCTAGACAAATTCAGAGCTTTCCCATTTGGACTCAACATAAGTCCCTTGGTCTTCACTCGTCTGAAGAATCGAGTAATGGCTCATGTGCGGACAGAGAAGTTAAGGCGACACTCGATTTTCTAGCTTTCTTTGGATAAAGAGGTGCTATATGTTATGCGTATGCCACCAAGCCGGTTCAATCTATAGATAGTGAGTCGACGTGCCAAAGCGTCTGGATCTGGGACTGATGAAACCGAAATTTTGTGTTTGGTATTCATCCTTGTAGCAAACAGGTCCACCAATGGTCGGTACGTTTAGTCTTCCCGGAATACGAAAAACTTGGACGTGAATTTATTGAAGACGACACCACTTTAGAAAGTCCCATACCAGGATGCACAGGTTGTGGGACTTGGTCCCGCCTGGCTGTTTGAGGTAAGACAACACCGTAGAGTTGTCGGATAAAATGAGGAACTCCTTTCCATTTAAATATTCCTGCGACCAGTGAAATGCTTTCAAAATGGCCTTCATCTATAGTATATTGATATGTAGATATATTTCCTCAAGAGTCCACATTTCACTCTCTTTCCGAAAAGACGGTAGTAGGTGTGAAGTACATGCATCCGTACAGACTGTGATTTCTGGCGGCTATGCTTGCAGAGGTATACCCGCTGTGAGCCAAGTTAGGTTGCTCCAATTCTGCAAATCATATTTGTAGAAATGGAGAGAGGTAGATCCACTGGACAAACTTTTGGACTCTATTGGGATAAAATAATTATTTATAACGGGCGCATATATAGGATAACTAGAACGACGAGGTCAGCTGACGCGATGAGCAAACCTAGTATACAAAGGAACTCCCGTACAGATAGAGATTTCTTCGACAGTAAAGGAGCCACCATTGT
The DNA here is from genome assembly GCA_028554795.2 of Sinohyriopsis cumingii. Taxonomy (NCBI): domain Eukaryota; kingdom Metazoa; phylum Mollusca; class Bivalvia; order Unionida; family Unionidae; genus Sinohyriopsis; species Sinohyriopsis cumingii. Next base: position 29,867,440 of record CM068836.1, on the reverse strand, counting down.
CCGCATTGTCCTGAGGGAGACGTACTCTGTTTACGTATATACTGAACTCTGTGCCTAGATGGACAAAGTGTTGAGATGGGATTAAGTTGGATTTGATTGTCCTGGTTGAGAAAACCAGGGTTTGTAAGCAGTGTAGCAATAGTTATCATATCGTGTTCTAAGATTTAACTCAACTGATGTTTTTCACAGGATGTTGTCCACGTAACTTGACCTTTTTAAAGAAGAAACCATTTGCTATAGTAAAACATGCTTCTTCGAGAATATTTACCCAATCTTATTACACATACATCCTCTCAGCCTACCCGCAGTTACATACAGAGAGAGAGAGAGAGAGAGAGAGAGAGAGAGAGAGAGAGAGAGACATACTCTACAATAGTGACTGAGATATTCATAGGATATGCCACCAATCCCTATATTAAGGGGAGATCATTCTTCTCAAACGCCACCTTTGTGGGCAATAACTTTGAACTTCTTTTATCTAAAAGTATATATGGGAGGGCTGGATTTGCAAGGAAGTAGTAGTTTTCCTAAGGTATTATCATTAGATGAGTATCCTCGAAGAAACATATTTTACTAGAAACAATTGGTTTCTGTCTTTAGTGTCAATGCATATCACATTTTCTATTCAAGTACTTTCTTAGCGTATTTTCACCTTTAAGTTTTCCGTCTTTTTCAAGAATCCACGTGAGCCTGTAACTGTCGTCCACAACACATCTGGAGAGGACAAAGGAGACGAGGGAGTAGTACAGACCTACAAAATACCGACACTATCACTTAACCGTTATGATATGATCTATATTAGCTTGTGGGCTGTAAATGGGGTGTGTAATCCAACCAATCAAATTTGCATGCACTTTGTTAAAAATAGTACTTTTATTCTGCTTTTTAATTATCCTGGTAAAAACAACGGTTCAAACGTTCACGATTTGATCTATGCTGAAATTAACTATTAACAAAACGTTTAGGACACGAACAACAAATAACTTTAACAGAACTGATAAAAATGCTCATTTGATAATATTTCATTTGAGGAACGAATATTTTAACAAGTCTACAAGTCGATCCTACGTTTCACTGATATAGAATTATTACAAAAATGAAAGAAAATACAGTAAAATCTTTCACATCAACACAATTAACCAGAAGGAACTAAATTATTGGAGGATTTGATACATGTTGAGATAAAGTAGATACAATGTATGTCTCACGATTCAAGAGACTATATGATAGTTTATACCGCTTGCAGAAAACACATACATTAGCGTGGATATAATTTATTTTAACGTATAAAAGTATAATTTGATACTCTCTGTGTCCGTTTTATGATGTGATACATGATATAAACCAATGTTTTGTCAATATTATTTAATATGTAAATAATTGTTGAAAAATAAATCATTTTCTTTTAGTTTGGAAGATGATTTTTCCAATGATTTACCTCTATTAACTAGTAATCCATATATTTGAATGCAGCGAAATTTGTCACTAAGTGATTCACCATACTTTGTATTAGCAAAATTTGTGATACGTTTTTACAACACAGGCAGGACTAAGAAGCCCGATGCTTCACTCCCTATTCCGACTGCACTACGGAGGATTAATGGAACTTGTCAGAAGATGTTCTGCACACACTTGTCTGGGTCACTGTGTATGCGCTCCTCAAGAAGGAAAATGTGACTTAAATGGAGTTCAGTGTAGCAATATTAGTCGTGAGTATATACAATAACTTAAATGGAGTTCAGTGTGACACTATTAGTCATGTGTTTATTTCATAACACTTTATCCATTTTATTTTGCTTTGATAATCTACTAGTCGTCTGCGTTTGAGGTCTCAGATTAAGTACATGGATCGATGATGATCGTTCAAGAAGACTTTGAATTATTAAACATTAGCTATCATATTCAATTTTGATGCATAAACTATTATACACCGTTGGTACAGTGTGCATGTTTGTCTTCTCCACTTGTTATTTATCACACAAGTTTATGTTAAAATACGAATTCTTTTAAATTTAGTGTATACGTCTGAAAATGTGAAGACCTGTTTAATATTTTCAAATGGAAGTATTGCCTGTCTTGGAACACAAATCTATTTAATACGAGTAAAGAATAGTGCCGGTAGAGTGTCATTTTATAAAATATCGATGTACATGTCACTTAACTAATATTGTTATGATAAAAAGTCACAGTTGGAAATGTTTGAAGGAATTCTAGTATAAAAAGTACAATATATATATATCCTTACAGAAGCAGCTGAGCATAGACTCGATGTCATTGATATACAGAATCTGGAAGATCCTACCAACGCCCCACAAATACAATATTCAGCTACGGATTCTATTCTTGCTGCCCGCTGGACTGGCGATGACCATGCCTCTTGGTTAGTCGTTTATACGATACCAGGGACAAACAATGTGCCATATTGGAAATTAATCTATATTGGTCATATTGTGACAACGGGATATTTCTAGGAAAGATAAAAAAATTGTGTAACTTATATATATATATATATATATATATATATATATATATATATATATATATATATATATATATATATATATATATATATATATATATATATATATATATATATATATATATATATATATATATATGTGATATAACGTGCGTTTATTGTACAATACTACTTGAATTTAATTGTTGAGATGTCATTACTATTTATGGTTGAAACAGTAAGGGAAAAACAATAAGAAAAATGTATTTGAAGCAGGAAAAAAATTATCATGAGAGAATGCACCCTGTTCAGGTACAAGATGAGCAAAAATATACATTTTGTGAGCGCGTTACACATAGAGTGTATACATATTTCAATTCATCGATTAGTTTCAAAATGAAGATTGTAATCAGCAATCATTATTACAAGCCCGTTTTTCTGTCTCCAGGTACGAGTGGAGTGTTGGAGAGAGTTTGTATGACATACCAATGGGTGTTTTTTCTGCAAGTCACGAAAACATATGGCACCATGTTGGAGAAGAAAGATATATGATTTACAGCTTTCCACGAAGTAAGATACTCAAGAAGATGGATATATGCACTTTTCTAGTGTATTTACACGAATATAGGTGTTTTACTTACAGATTTATAAATAAACTATTTACAATTATATTCGAGATTAATGCAACTGCTGAAACTCAAAGTGATATGTTTTGTTCTAAATATCTAAATTGATCATTTTTATATGTTATGCACCACATCCCAAGGTGATTATGTTGCAAGTATAATTTATTTCAACCACAAACATTTTTTAATTGTTATTTATAACAAATTCATATTTCGATTATGTTGGTGTGTTATTTACTATTCACAGGTAAGATTCTACACAATGGACTTAACTATTCCTTTTTTGTACGAGCATGGTACAATGAGAGTTCATATACAATTTTCAAAAGTCCGGGCGTTTACATCGATTCCAAACCTCCAAGAACTACGAACATCAAAGGGAATAATGTAATTATCAGATTTTTTTTAACTGTCATTTACTTTAAAAGAGTTGCTGATAACTTCATGAAATTTCATTCTTTTCTGGACTAAATAATTGTTAATATGTCAACTCTTCTGAATTTCACTTTGCGATTCGTGTTATTCTTTTAGATGCAGTGAAAACGTGCCTTCAATGTATAATGGCTTTAAGTAAATATGAAATATTGTTTGTAAATGTTTTTGCGATTCACAATATCATATTGTCTACTTTCAATTACAGTTTTAGTTTAAGGTGTAATCAGTCAATCCATAGTTAAAAGAAAATAATATATGTGTTATGATCCGTTACTAGGTGAAGGAAACACTTGGTAACATGACAAAAGACGTCGACTTTGCCAAGTTTGGAGACGAAATCTACGTGGACTGGACGAATAAATTCCTTGACGTCAAAACTGGCAGAATCAAGATGTTCCGCTTGTACATCAGTACATATCCTGGAGGTAAGTAGATATGACCTTCAAAGCTTCCCTTTGCTATTTCTTCAAAAATGATATCTTGCTAGAATAATGATAAGGTTTTTGTTCTTTGCAAATAAAATTTTTAAATTATGTGTATGCGTAAAAGGGATATTTAATTCAGATTTTTATAAAGTAAAAAAAAATAAACAAGCAATACATTGGTATAGTCGGAATAGTTTTGTTCAGTCATTTTTGCTTTCTTAAAGAGGTTTCATACCTGCACAAATTTTTCACGATGTTGTATATGTTTAGAAGGGTCATATCACAATTCGTTTCGCCGAGATTTATTAAGAAAGTTCGCCATGCAATACTTTGCTTGAAAATATTCTTTTCTTAGGCCATGATGTCCACGCAGCAGAAGGTGATGTCGATCCAACAGTCAGTAGGTACCTTCTTCCACTGCAGAATGTAATTCCAAGCACACGTTACTATGCCAACATTCAAGCCTACAGTAAATCAGGGCTTCATACTACCGTTACCTCAGACGGCTTTATGATTGACGTTGATCCTCCGGAACCTGGCGTGGTCTATGATGGCCAAGGTTGGTCTTGTTTGTTCCTTGAATCTGATTATGATAATGTAGGTCCCGTGACTGTTGAAAGTATTATAGCTGACAGAAATGGTTATGATCTAATAATCTATGATTATGTTTGAAAGCATATGTGATGACAGAGAGACCTTATTTTATGAATATTGTGTGCATAATGAATCATCGAAATATTTGGTTTATCGATTCTAGTGTCAACTAAATTTGTACAGACGTGACAGTTAAATTTGTTATCAAAAATGATGAAAATAATATTAAAATTTCACCTGATTGATATGTGAATGCTGCTAACTTCTAGTAATATGGTCTGTATTCTCCAAATCAGAGTGGTAACCTTTATACTAAAATATCGTCAGTCACATAAAATCAGCTGAGCAATGGCTAGGATGTGCGTTGCTGGAACTGTAATGTGTTTCATGTGAGAAAATTGTATTTAAATGGATACAAACATACGTACAGCCTGAACTACACACAGATTCACAATAAAAAAAGATGACAGAATTAAAAATCGTTATATGGCGTAAACTTTTTGCGCCATTTTCAGGAGAACAAATAGCGCTCTGAATATTTGTTTCTTCATTATTACAGAAATATTTGCTTTGACTCCACATTATTTAATATTGCACAACTACAATTAGTACAGATTAGTATTAAAAGAAGTGATAGGATAATAAGCTTGATATACGGCGATAAAATATTTTTTCTGACAAGTCATTTTGTGCAACTCGTTAATCTTGGTTCTTTTCCATAGGAATGAAAAATTGAAATTCTGCTTACGAGACATAAAAGTCAGCACTCATTTTTATCACACTTTAAGCTGATAAACATCCGAGCATGTACTAACCTAAAAGACCACTCCGATGGTCTAATGGTTAGAGCGTCCGCTTGGATGCGGGAGGTCGCGGGTTCGAACCCCGGGCGAGTCATATATGAAAGACTTATAAAATTGCTACTAACACCTGCATCACTAGGCGCTCAGCATTAAGAGTTTAGTGTTAGGGCTGGCCGGCCTGGTGTCAGGATAATATGACTGGGTGGAACATCACGCTACATGTCTGCGGCCTGATGCCTTGGTGCTAGATATCATTATAACCTGCCACACTGCAGATATCGTTGTGATATCACTGAAATATTGTTAAAGCTATGTTAAAATCCAAACAACACATACACGCACACAAGCACACACACACACACACACACACACACACACACACACACCTAATGTCTCACGCAAATCTGGCCCCGCAATATGACTTCAGTTTTAACGAAATTTAGGTACTTACTGGCTGCTTCAAGCCTCATATCCCTGCAGCATTTTGAAATTTTCATCTCTAGAGTAATTATAAATGGACAATAAATCACTCGTTTTGCTTTGGGTATAGATTCAATGTGAATCAAAAAATCTTTAAGTCTGTATTATATATCTTCCAAAGCATAAATGTAAAGTTTAATACATTTTTGCATTCCGGTTTAGGATGGAGAGACATGGAGTTCCAGAATAGTTCAGCAGATGTGAGCGCTTCTTGGCATAGTTTCAGTGATCTAGACTCGGGAATCAGCCATTATATGTGGTGCACCACAAGGGAAGCTCAGTCCACATCATGCTCAATCATGTCATGGAAAGATATGGGCCTTTTCACAAATAGTAGCCACAAGCTAAACACCTCTGTTGCCGATGGTATTGATTTCTATCGTTTTATTAAATCCGTTATTTTCTGATACATATTTTAACATTGTTCATTTACTTTAACTAACATGAGCTATTTCCAATGAGTAAAAAATAACTTTACTTGGCATGAATTTATTTATCTTTTATTGTACCGACCATTCTTTCAGGTAATCCAGAACTTTATTTTAATCTTCAATTATTCATTTGTAATAGAAACAGATAATCAAATTTTAGTTAATACTGGGAATTATTTATCTTATATGCAACTTCAATATGATTTAACATTTGTGATGTTTGTGTTGTATATCTGTTTCACTGTATTATGTTGCATGTGTGACACAAATATAGGGACCATGCCCTTTTGTTTTCTACAGGAACAAGAATAATTCAGAAAATCTATGCCATTGATGCTGTTGGTCACACATCAACGGTTGTGGAATCGGATGGCGTCACAGTTGATTCGACTGCTGCTGTGAGTGTAGATAGAAGTGTATTTCTTGAGAACATAGTCCAAAATCCATCTTTTGAGAAAGACAATTTCGGCAAAACATGTATGGAAGTAGAACACATGACCAACTGTGAAAAACACACAATTACAGGATGGTCATCCACACCAGGCTCTTGCGTCTGGCTAGCAACTACAAGTATTCACCATGCTCAAGATGGCAATTCCTTCATTGTTGTGCGAGGCTCTGTGACACAAACTATTCAAGGTTCGGGAAAAGATCAGACGTACAGAGTCATGTTTTATACAAGTCACTTGCCTTTTTCATCATCTGTTATAAGCAATAAGGAAGGGTTCATAAACATTGATGGAACCAGGCATGTCTTTCTTTTGTATAATAAGGTTCACAGGCAAGACAACAGGCACACATTTCAAACTATTATGATCTGGCATCAACATACATTTTTTGTCCAAGCTCGATCTTCAGAATTTACTATAGAGATTGGGAGCACGGATCGGTCAACAGGGATAGCTATAGATAATATCCAGATTCAGAAAAACACTCTTCGCACAGATCCCTCCATGGATAAGAATTATCACGTACAAGCACACACAGTATTTGTTAACGACTGGACTTCGGTTCACGCCTCCTGGAGTTTTGTTGACCTTGATAGTCCCATTGTCGACTACAGCTGGGCAATAGGTAAGAAACGTCTATTATACCGACAAACAAGCTAGCGCGTATTGGTATTGAAATAAATTGATCATATCTCAAAGAAGTTACCGCTGTAGCATATTTTAGGGTAGATAAACCTTCATATTTTTATAATCTTCCCGACGTGTATTTAATATTAAGATCTGACATTGAAGAGATGTTTTGGGGCTTTATAATGTTTACTTTTGTGTCAGTAATGGGGTTAATTGCCAAAAATAGCATTGCTTTTGATACAACCGTTTCGTATTAAATATTTTTGCAGTGACAATGTAGCCTTTATTTTAATGATTCTCAGTTTTGCAATGTATAAATTCATATGCCCCGTTGTTTGCAGGTTACATTGTCGGTGGATCACAGTTGCAGGACTTTCGTTCGGTAGGACTGAGAACGTTTGCGTACAACAGTTCTCTGAAGCTGAAACATAACTCCAGAGTCCATGTAACAGTTGTAGCCACCAATGCTGCTGGCTTGAAGACAGTATCATATTCCGAACCGATCATTGTGGATCTTACACCACCAGTTTTGGAAGTTGTCAATGATGGCAAAGGTTTATTATTATTATTAGTAGTAGTAGTAGTACTAGTAGTAGTAGTAGTAGTAGTAGTATTTTTATTATTATTAACTTATCATTTTCATCTCGAACCAAATTTCGCAGCCTAAGGCAAACGTTAAAAGTCATATTAAGTACTTCGTTCTTATCAATGCCTATGTATAGCCGATCCTACATTTAACTGGGTCACTTGGTTAACGCCTTTGTTAAATCCATTAAGCTTATATATATATATATATATATATATATATATATATATATATATATATATATATATATATATATATATATATATATATATAATCTTAAACCTATGTTCGTTCGATGATGATCTGTTTGATTTGGAAGATCTTTTTACTATACTATTTTCTTGTTTAGGACTGGACATAGATTTCCAGGACACATCTATTATCATAGCCAATTGGGACGTGAATGATCCAGAATCTGGAATCAAGGAATGCAAGTGGGCAATCGGTAAATTCAACATGAAATTACAAAATTGTCGAGAGTTTTATGGTGTGAAACTGAAACGCGGATGTTAGCTGTTAATGTAAATATTGAGGTAAAATATACCTAAATATTAAATTTCACCGAATAAATAGGTTAATTTTATTCCTTATTGCATGATGCTCAGGTAAAACAATGACTTTTGAACATCAAGGTGTTTCCTCATCTTTTGAGGAGCTATTAAAATCTCACAATTTGAACCCTTTCATTTTTGTTTCTGTTCTTTGTTTCTAATTCCCACGCTTGTTAAAGAGAGCAATGTCACACTCAGGATGTCCGTATGTTTGTTATTCTTTTAAATTTCTGAGTGTAAATTGATTAAAGTTTGCAGGTATGTCACCTTTGGCAACCGTATACAAGAGTGGGTCATCCTATCAACACTTAATACACGCAAACACAACATGAAGAAACATGATTTGTGTGATGGAACTTGCATGATGACACCTGGCCCATTGTGTGTTGGTGATGTTATTTGATAGAAGTAGGGCTTTTTAATATGCAATCGACACCGTGAGCGAATTTGCACTGGTAAACAATTGAAGTTGCTCTAGTTTACTTTTGTTGTTTTTTGCAAGGAACCGCACCCAGCAAAACTGATCTACAGAACTTTACTAAAGCCGAGCAAGGAACGTGGACTTTAGCTCAACAATTTCAAATCAATGATGTCGGAGACAAATCGATATATGTGACTGTTCGATGTGAAAATGGCGTCGGCTTGGTGTCGTCACGATCGTCTGATGGTGTTCATGTCTTCCGGTCAGTGCCATCAGCCGACAGCTTGGAGATAAGTGTCATGGGTGCGTCCAAAAGCGTCTACATCCCACGTGACCATTTCCATGCAGATGCATCAGATGTTCGCATCCGATGGAGTGGGTTCAAAGATGACATTGGAATAGAAATGTGTGAGGTATTGCAGTCAAAATTGTCTTGTTTCTGTAAATTTTATTGCGTTTTATATTAATCAATTTGAAATTAAATTGTTAAATACTTTATTTTTTAATATAAAACATGCTCTGAGTATATTGTATGTTCCAACTGTAAAAAAGATTAATGCATCTCACATAGGATTACGTGATAGGCCATACGTTTCTATTATGAAGTACTTCCACTTCTCATGTAAATTGCGGAGTCTCACATAGCAGCAAAATTACTACTCCATCTCCTTTGTTATATTATTAAGACCATACCATCATGACTGTTGCAATGCTGCTTATCTTTTTACATTTAAAAATTGATTTATATGCATCTAATCATTTTGACATAGTTTTTTTTCAGTGTGGTTCAAATTTTGAAGTTCCATTCTAAATATCTGACAGCTTGATAAACAGTTTTGAGCATTTAATACTTTATTGGTACCCATGACCAAGGTTTCCAATCAATGAAAAATTAATATATCTTGATACAGTCTCTTGTAAGGAGACGGAACCATCCTCACGAATGCAAATGAAAGGATATATTAATTTATGTTGATACGGAAATGAATAAGTGTACGGTTTCCATGCTGATCTGAGTAGTCTTTTTGATAATGTAGTCACAAGAATAGAATCAGTCGGGTTTGATAGTTATAATAAACCTTTCGACAAGGAATCGAACAATAACCCAGTGTAACCTCACTGATCGCGAAATTCTGATGCATCGGCGCTGTCTTCAACTATGCCAGTTGCTCATCCCAGAGAAAATATAAAACAATGTCGTAGGAAATTGCAGAAGGCGCACGACAAACAGCCTGCCATGTAAACGTGAATTATCGGTCAGATAAATGCACACTCACTGTATTTAGAAAGTTAAGTCATATTCGTCAAATTATCATTATACACCGACACCTATCTACAACACAGGTTATACTTGAAGGACCCAGCACTAAAATTGCGGAGCTTGTGACAGTGGATACCCGGGGTTACATGTGTACAGACTTCAAAGGCCTTCACTTAAAAGATGGCTTGCATCAAATATCTGTAACTGGCATCAACAGTGTCAAAATGAGGACAAAAACAAAAATGGGGAACTTCACGGTGCTTACCAAACCACCCTTAAAACACGGTAATATAATCTGCAAAACAAATCTGTTCGACATTCGCTAAAGTTGTGAAATATTCTAAACAACAGTCTACTGTGCATCCTTCTATGATATATTCAACATTTTGTGGCGTAATGTTTTACGGTCAAAGGTTTTTAGTTGCTCTAATAGATAACTGGAAGAATGATAGTTTTATGATAGAGATCTCGGATTGTCGCAATTCTTTTTGAGGTACTTAAAATTGTTTTTCGAGAAACTTTTTACATAGAAACTTAAACTTTGCACTGTCAGCATATCAGACTGAAAAGTAGATTACTTTTTTATCTTTGTTTATCCTGCTTCTCAATGTTAACTTAGAATATTTCTGAATGAAGTGATTAATAATTTAGCAAATGGAATCAATATGCAATCAACGAAATTCATAAAACACACGAATGTAAAATATATAAAAAAGTTTTATTTCTTCAATGACTAATCTGATGAAGACTCTCTCTTAATATTTTTAATGCGAGATTATAACTGCATACTGTAGTAACAAAATACTTTCTCGTATGCACTTTAACTTGTGAGGATTTAAAATGAGAGTTGTGGAATGTGAACTGTATTTATATGTGTGCGAGAATTTATTATATTTTTCAGTGAGCATTAAATGTAGTTCAGATGAGTAAATTGAGTTGCAAAAAAACTTAAAACAAACTATCGTACAATTACATGCAGCTGGTATATGTTTTGGTTTTGTTCCTTTAGATGGCAGAACACTGTTTCTTAGTTGGAATCCCTCGGATGGACGTGTGACAGCTAGTTGGGACTCTTTATTTTCCTCTGAATACCCATTGCAGTACGAAGTGTCAGCGGGAACCGTCCAGGGAGGCTCAGATATTATCCAATGGCAGGAGACCAGAGAAAACCAGCTCGTGTTCTCCTTTGACAAAGAGGCGATAGGTCCAGCAGGAAAGGATGTCTTCGTTAGCGTCCGCGCGATCTCTCCAAGTGGACTGTATGAGGCTGTCAACGCTCAAATTCTTTTGACATCTTAACCTAAACGCTCCACATAATATGTTGTATATTTCACTATGGATAAATAGGATAGTGTGGCAGAGTATTTTCAGCTAATAGATGTAATGTACATTCCGTCCTTTCTGAAGCAATCGTTTAGCATTGTTTTTCTTGTGACACTGTTATAACTCATCGGCGATACGTAATACTATACAATATCAACAAATTAACGTTGCTTCTATTTTGTTGTAGAATCACTGATAAACTATTTTCATTATTAAAAGTGTGACTTTTCTTTTGATTATTTCTCTCGAGCTCTAAAGCATATTTGATATATACATATATCGGTTAAATCATACAAACATACACATACACTTAAACATATAAACAATTCTCAGTAAATTATGTTAAAATCTCTAAAAACCGCTAAAAATGTATAACACTTATTACATCTTCAACAAAACCGGCATAATATATTATTCCGTGTGATGCTTTGCGGTGAATCATTAATTTATGTTATGCAACATAGCTCTTATACTTTTTATTACCAGAGAACTATACTGATTGGAAAAAAAGATGCAATCGCGATACTCTTAATGCTTTGATTAGCTTATTCGAGGCACAGTGGGCATACGCCTTTTGAAGACGGAAGGTGCGGCTTGTCCTGCTGTTCGTCAGTGTTTAGGCAAATTCTTTCCATGTGTGTCTGTTCGCGATTATATGATTTCCTCCACACATATGCAGAGGTTGTTGTTGTTGTTGTTGGGTTTAACGCCATTTTTCAACACACGATAGGCTATACATGGCGGCCAGTATTAATGGTGGAGGAAGAACCCGGGAAAACCCCAGAAAGAACCACCGACCCTCGAGAAGCTACTGGCAAGCTTTCTCACATATCCACATTGGCCGAATCCGAGACTCGAACCTACGCAGACAGAGGTGAGATGGCAGTGATCCGTAACGTACAGCGCATTAGACCACTCGGCCACTCGGGGCCCCATATGCAGAGGTATGGAGATCGTACAGGTTTTACAAACATGTACAAGAATCAATATGACTTCATATGATACACTCAGGTATTGAAATATAAAAAGGCTTAAAACTGAATGTTAGATACGTTTGACTTAATATAGATGCATCCAAAATTAAGCTTGATTTTTGATGTGAAAATTAGTAAGTACCATTCCAAATAGAACCGTTTGAAATAACAGACGATCTGACAATGACATACTTATTTTTATCTTCTTGTATGATTGAATATGCGTGAATTGGAATCCTCCAAGCCACGATATTTTAGATATTGCATAGATGTCACACTCACATTCAAACTCAACTGAATATTCTTTCCTTACGATTGGTCAGTTATTCAATGCCATCCAAAGAAACGTTAGCAGATTTCAGTACGTTGAGTTCTGAAATAATTGGGCCAGATATCTGAGTAGAACAAGGTAAAACAATCTGACGGCGACAATTTCACTATGACGTATTAGAACTGGGCTGTTATATATTATTTATGTCCTAATGACATGTGCAAATCATAGATTTCACTTACAGGGAAATTGCAGTCTTCCTTTTGTCTCATGAGGATTGTATATAAAAGAGAAACATTCTTGCAAGCTCAAATACCGCTTTTTGACTAATTTTGAAGACAACACTTACTGAACATGTAGACCAGTCATTTTGTTTGGGTTGTGCAATGCTTTATTTTAGTTCATATTTGGCGTTGATGACTTCGTTTATTTACAGATGAAAAATGTGGTACCCGTACGTTAATCTATTACTAATTGTCTTGCAAAATGCTATGAATAAGATAACAAGCTCCAAGCTATTCACTCTACTTCGGAAACGTGACTGTGCTGGGTAAGAAATTAAAAAGAAGTATAAAAAACAACAACAAAAGCAAACCTAAGAAAGAAACGAATCCTCCGTAAAAAAAAATTCTCTAAACTTTCCCTTTTTAATACACCTGCAGAGATAATTTCGTAGAAAGAAAGGTTAATTTACTTCCTAACACCAGTGTTGTGTGAAAGAAATAAAGCCGAATATTTTAAGACGGAATACATGAGTAGGATCAAAATTCAACTTAAAATTATTGAGATGACAGTTTGAATTATTCTGATGTTAGATGGTTGACTGCTACTGGAAAAGAGGTTTTCTATCTAATAGCTTTGACCAATTTGTGTATGGGACCTTTATCCATATTTGTTTATTCTGTTACTACATAATTGGGCGTACGATAACTTGTAAAGCTATTAGCGAGTTTTAAATTTTTTAAATTAATTTGATTAAGTTTCTAATGTTCGTTCATCGGTGTCGATCATGATCACAGCTTCGTGTATCTGTTTTCAAGCGGTGTGTATGAAGATGATTAGTGAGGCCAAGTTGGACACGGAAGTCCTTCCCGCGTGTGGATCACTCAAGGGTTGTTATATAAGTCAGCTCTGGCCTTATGAGTGGCACGTTGTCTCTGCGCCTCCAAATTCCTGCTGTCCTGCTGCACGAGCGCCAGATGTGATTTTGCTATGCCAGGAGGGACGATCATGGGCAAAGATCTCTCATGAATCACTGTTGATATTCAGTGAGTCCTTGAAGCGCTTATTTTGTCTTCCAACAGAGCGCTTTCCATCACAGAGTTTGTCATAGCGCAGCTGATTTGGAATACGTTACTTATGTGATGCCGGCCCTCGTGAGAAGCTCGGTATCATGGATTTTGTCTTGCCACTTTATCCGCATAATCTTTCTAAGAGAGCTCATGTGGAATTCAGTGATTTGTCGGGAATGTATGAGATTGATGGTACACGTCTCGGCGGCATAAAGGAAAGTGGTTAGCAGTGCAGCACGGTACACGTTGAGCCTGGTGGTAAGACTAATTCTTCTGAGGTCCTAAACATTCCCATCTAATCGCCCGAAGGCTGAGCTGGCTTTGGCAATTCTACTGTTGATCTAAACGCCAATGTTGACTGCTCTTGAGGGGTTGCTGACCAGATAAATGAAAGTTTCTAATGAGCGTAAGACTAGTATGTCAAATGTGTGAACATATCAATCGTATAGTCAAGTATTGAGGGACGGATAATATTTCACTTGCATCAGTTATATTGGATGCTTGGATAAGACAGGGATAAATCACATTAACACAATTTCTGTTTTTTAGGTTTAAGGTTCACCCCTTCCTAGCTGTATAGACTAACAAGTTATTGTTTGTTTTCTTCGAGCCTTCATATAGACTTTGCTGTTTTGCCCTTGGGCAAAGCACTTAATCTGAATTGACGAAACCTCAATGAATCTCCAACTTTTTACCATAAGCAGATACTCAGTTAGATCTTTAATCAAAGTTCTAATCTGATGTTAACAACTCTTGTCATGGACAACGTTTTATCCGTCACTTAATGATGCCTATTTGATAAGACTGTCTAACTAATACCCCATTCACCTTCACACAATTTGCACAACGATTACTCCGCTATATATACTGTTAGATTGTCTGCATCGGTGTTGTATGCAACCTACATTTTCACTTGCGCTCAAGAGAACTGACATGAATATTACCATGTCTATTTTTCTCGACTACAAACAAGCACATTATCATATGATGTTACGTGACATAAATATTTATAAACAAGCCAGTACATGCATTGTATAACGCTATCAAACTGAGCTGTAGCTGATAGTTTATGACAAATAGCTGAACCAAAGGAAAAAATTGACAACATACCACAGCTAGCGAGATTACTGAAAACAGGTGGTAGCGATCAAAAAGCTGACAGAATCTTCCAAAGTCTCGCAAGATGTTGAGAGGGAAACGCTGAAGAAGTAATCCCTGTAAAAGAGTTAGCTACCCGTGCTGCACAAAATCCACCTGCCTCAGTTTTGATGTCCCTGCCCACAAATTAATGCAACACGATCTGTTGGCTTGGAAGAGAAACGCCTGCCCTCAAACACACTGAGGATAACGTGTCTATGCCAATGCATGCCCGTTATTGAAATAAGCTCCACCGCTCAGCCTTCTTTGTCGTTCCCTCTGTTGCAAATGCCCACGCAGGCGATGTTACATAGGATGACCACACGGTTGATAGATTTTTCTAGGACGAGGAAGTCCTTGATGGTGAACAGTTCTCGTCCGCTACATGTTATGCCCACACATGGTCTAAGTTATCAGTTCCGCCCAAATCATCCTCGTCCCGGAGTTGAGAACTGAACTTGATGCACATGCAATGTTCTTAATTCACAGCTGGCATATCTGGATGTCCAGAATCAGATGTTAGCTCCGCACCAAATGTAGCCTTCAGCAAAGGTTATTATCTTCGAGCATTAGATTCTTTGACACAGAATTTACTACACGTACTAGACCTCTTATTCACATTTAACCTCGCGAAATATGCAATAACAGTCACAGCCTAAGTTTATCAGAGTGTGCGCAGGTTGATACGCTATCCAGTCAAGAGTAAACGATACATCCGTCTCCTCTGGCTCAATGACACAGAAAGGGATAATTTCTTGTCCCATTTCCTCTGCTACCCGCGCTTGCGCATGGGCCACATCCAGGCAGTCGATCTACAGTGTTTCACATCTCCTAGGGTGACAGGGACAAACCCCAGTTACTGCCTCATTTCGTTCGCACCCTACGCGCCACTTTTTCATGAGACATCTTTTGTTGCTTTGTAAAACATATGTTATAGAGACTAGAGTAAAGATAACACAGCACATTTCCCACGCAAAATTATTATGGAGATACTACCAAGGGTATGAGTACGTTACGATTCCATCACAAAGTGTGATCAAAGTATGGACATTGGATTTTTAAAAAAAAGAATGCATCATTTATATATATATATACACAGGGCCGACGAGAGGGTAGGAAGGCAACTGGGGATATATCACCGGGGCACGGACAGAACAACACTTTCAAATTTTATATATTTTTTTTCGAACAAGAAGTAGGAGTGGTCCGTGTGTTTCTTACCTCAGGGCCCGTGATCGCTCTCTACAGCCATATATGTGTGTGTGTGTGTGTGTGTTTGTGTGTGTGTGCGTGCGTGCGTGCGTGTGTGTGTTTTGTGTGTGTGTGTGTGTGTGTACACATTACCTGCATTA
Organism: Sinohyriopsis cumingii; assembly: GCA_028554795.2. Classification (NCBI taxonomy): domain Eukaryota; kingdom Metazoa; phylum Mollusca; class Bivalvia; order Unionida; family Unionidae; genus Sinohyriopsis; species Sinohyriopsis cumingii. Next base: position 29,850,941 of record CM068836.1, on the reverse strand, counting down.
GGAGGAAAACCCCATGTTTACACACCAACATTAGGAGGACCTCCGACATTAGGAGGATATCCTCCTTATGCTTCCTTCTAATGTATGTGGAGTAACATGTGAACAAATTTAAATATTGGAATTTTTGTGATTTTTGAAGTTAAACCGTAATACATTTTGGTCATATTGGTTGGGCCGAAATCTTGGATGGATATGATAATAGATAAAGAAAGTGTGTAAAACAATATTTCCCTATGTTATCTGACATACCTTGGGAAGACCTGATTGAAATGTGTACCAATTGTCACTTAAAAGACTTGGTAAAGATATCCCTATTAGCAAACAATATGTATTTATTAATTTTCTAAGATTCATACTAATTGCTTTATAAATGAGAGAATACACACCTGATTTGTGCAGTCCTCTCAACGTTGGTGTGTAAACATGTCGCATGATAAGTCCTCGCAATGTTTGTGTGTAAACAAATTAACTATTGAAATATCTCGTGTTGATGTTAATACCAATGATACGATCTCTCAACGTTGATGGGTAGTCAGTTCAGCACGTTATATCTGACACATATAGCCAGTAGTGTGCTGACGTGCTGTTAAACCCTACATACATACATACATACATACCAACCTGCTGTTATGTAATATGTGTGGGTGTCATCTACCTTTATTAAAGTGTGAAGTTACAAGTTGCAAGTTTCAGTTCGCAGGCTCATATATTTAATTATGCAGATGGTATTTAAAATGTTTCGAAAGTCTTTATAAATGTTTCGGAAGCTTATGGACCTGCGCAAGATGGACTGAAGTAATCTTAAATATGATTAGAGTTCGTGATAATAGGCCTACCAGCCTGCTAATGTCAGCGTTTTGATGATGAATACAATTTGCTTACCAAGTGCAAAATAACCATTGTAAGTGTCTGTTATTTTTTAACAGACAGCATGGATACTTTTTTCGAGAGTGAAAGTGGCAGTACAATTATCGACAAAATAACAGAATTTCAAAAAAAAAAAAACCTTCTTCAATACGCTGACCAAAACCGCTACGCATACCGATGCAAACTGATAGACTGTTTAAGGACAATTAAATGCACCATAACTGCCTTGTTACTCGGTTTTATTGCAATTACATTACTTTGTAGAATAATACTCAGGCATGTCTTAGCGGATATCCAGAGCTAACCTGATTACGTAGAAGAATGTATTTCATTGCAAACTTCCAATCTGTTTTATTAGAACCATGGATAAAATATATTATTTCATGCCAATAATAATGATATTGTAGGTCATCCTTTGTATATACGTTCATATTTTGAGCCAATACATGACCAAACAGCATCTAATCATGTCATGAATTTGGCTTTTAAATGTAAGCAACAAGCACATTCTTTGTGTACTTAGGCTTTATGATAGTTTCGATGACAGTAGTATTAACAGAAGCAAGTACGTATGATTCTGATAATAGTGACACGCGACTACAATTCATTTAAATGTTAAAGTAGCACCAGTCCTCAGTGGCCGACACGTCACTTTAAGTAGACGTATAAAAAAAAACATTTTAAGGCTAGTGCTGAAACATTGTCGTTATAAAAACATTTTCATTTCTTTGGCAAGGTTACGGGCATTTATTTTGTATCAAAAGGATAAATGAACGAGCTACCTTAAGGTACATCGAGTTCGTACATACATATGTAACTACATTCGTGGTGAGAAATTGTACACGTGCTGTAAATGAGACCTAACATTACTAGAATCTACCTTAAAGGTCACTACCATTATGCAAGTACCTTTCTTCAACAGTTACATGTATAAGAGTTTTGCATCAAACAAGTAGAAGAAATTAACCTCTTTAAGGCGAACAATTGTTTCCAGAGGCTACTTGTTTAACTTGCAAGAGGTAGTTGTTTAAGAAGGGTTGTACAGTATTCAAAACCAGTATGGAAACAAACTTATTTATTTTATACAGTAGAAACAATGTTTAGACTACTTGTAAATTAAACACATTACCATTTTCAGTGCAGCCAATGAAGGCCAAGCAAATATTTACCTGGCATACGTCGGTTTATTAAGTAAAAAGAACCTAAATCATATTGCGGAAATATCTCATGTATTTGCTGACAACCTATTTCACACTGCAATTTTTCATTATATATAAGTTTTATAATAGAAATTGTGCGGATCACATTTTACCCAATTTTAATATTGAGTGTATTATTTTAAGGTATTGAATTTGGAAGCCTCTGTATATATTAAAGTATTCTTCATCACATCAGAAATGACCTCCATATTATATAAAAGGTTTTGTAAAACTTGTGTTTTATATTACCTGCATTTCTTGAATAAATAGCATTTTCACAACACCAAGAAAACAAATATTCTTGAGTTCCTTGATGTAGACTAATATATCTTGTTATCATGCCCCTTCTTAAATAGCATAGGGAGAGCATATTGTTTTGTTGCAAACCATGAAATCTGCAACTTTATTACCTGTAAGTCATAAATAGATGATATTTTCCATTTTCAGACAATTACAGCAATGTATAATTACACATTTTTACAATTTTGGTTTCACATTCATAGGAAAATATTAGTTATGCATTATGTTGTTTACAAAATGAGTGTTGTTTAACGTCATATCATATGCTGGCCTCAGTATTGTTTTCTTCCCTTTAGCATATTCCATCTCCATGATAGTAATTCCTGTCAGAACGTTATACAAGGCATATTTTATATATTGTTTACAAATGTTATCTGTGGTAAGTTAGTTTAATAATGAAGATGAAAAATACTCTGTTGGATAACTTAACTGATATTCAGAACTGAACTACTTTGTTATTATTATTATTATTATTATTATTATTATTATTATTATTATTGACATGGGTTTGGATCCCTTAATAAACTCCTCCTTGTTAGACTTGCTCCAAACGTGCATGGTTTGGTTTGATGGTTTACATCACAGCAACACAAATACACTATTTTGTACTGAGGCAACTGGAGTTAACCGAGGACACATTATGGCAGCCATTCCGTGCTGATATAATGGCAGGATTCTAACCTGCAAAGTTATACTTATAAATTCACGTATAGTTACATATGTTACGGTTGTATACATAGTGGTAGTAAAACTGATTTTAGAAATACAATGAACAGTGAAATGTATCGGTTTTAACTTTCATGTTGACAGCTTCACTTGAGTTCATGAAACCCATTGGACTCTTTTGTTAGAACTAACTAAAGTCTTCAGTTCTCTGATTGTGTAGTTAAATTTTGTTCACATTTAATTACAGATATGGTTTTAAAAAGATCAGATGATGTACTTATTGACTGTATCCAAAGTAAATGAAAATAATGCATTTTTATTTTTTTAAATTTCCTTAAAATTGAAATTTCACATAAGCGGCATATTCAGATTTTTTTAACAATAGTCCTAGGTGGGCCTGAGAGGTCTTTTCTGACTGAAAAACTACATCAAAAACCCCAATGCAGTGGTAATTCGCAGAGCAAATTATATCAGAATGATCCTTTATTAGATTTAAAGTTTCACTACTTTTAGTAATGGCAGCCTTATTCGATGGCAGGTTAGCATCATTTGTAAAACTTGAAACAGTTTCATTCAACTCACTGAAATAAAGATTGATCTTACCGGCTGTTTGAGCCTGGTCTCTATCATTACTTGTGCTAACGCTGCATATTGCATATGGAGTGCCTTTGCTGAAAAAGTTTCATTAGCAAGTGACAAAATAGAATCCTGTTTGGTCAAAATTTTGATTTACTTGAAAGATGAAAAGCTTATATAAATTCTAACATCTATATATTTTCACGTGTTACTCCATATACATTAGGAGGAATCATTAGGAGGATGTCCTTCTAATGTCAGAGGACCTCCTAATGTTGGTGTGTAAACATGGGGTTGTCCTCCTAATGTAGATAATGTGTATAATACCATTAAATAAGTCAAAACAGTTTCACCATCAGTTTCGATTATGTAATCAATATTATTTTGAAGACAACCATATTTAAGAAATAAAAAAAATGTATTTATGAGAATAAATATCTCTATAGTTGTGCATATGAAAACTGATATAAAAGAGGTATTCTTGCATAGATAATATTTCAAACATATTTGGTCAGCTGTGATTTTGAGCTTACCCATTCATACATTCTTCAGTTTAAACTTCTCTTAAGTCGGAAAAATCGTATTGCCGTAAATTATTTCAATGCCCACAGTTTTGTCTGGAAGAAACCATTTTAATGTGAAAATAAATTTTCATAATGTACGTGTATACGTTGACGTATTGTAATTTGTTTTCTTGAATGAATCTTAATAAGGAATAAATTAATGTTTCAGTTCTGTCCTTATTTACATCTCCAAGAACTATGGCGACTATATTTCGCAATATACCCTACTTGATTGACCTTACTATTCCATTTAATACATCACAATGCTTACTCATGTACACAACCACTTAACTTTAACTAGCCAACCTTAAATAGCTCAAAAATTGTAAATATGTTGATTAATAGAAACTTGACAACACCTATTTACAGATCCTACGCAATCTACGTGACAGAATTTAAACCAAAAAGTAGATACAGCCATGCACCAAAAGTAAAAAGAACGTATATATACACATAATACCTACCCTCAAAATGGAAAAGAAAGATGCTTCATGAATGACAAAAATATATAAAACAAAGTACTATAGTACAAAGCTAGCTGAAAGTGCATTTGTAATCAGATTCCCATTTCCTTTGATGTGCCTAATTCCAAAGTTATATTACTGCAAGATCAGGCCTTAACTTTAATAGGTAAACCTTGACCATGTTTTACATTATTTCCTACAAATTTAACACAAGCTAGGTGAAAACTCACTTTTAGTCTAATTAATTGTCAAACTCTCATGCAATATAAGAAAGAATTTCCGGATAGTTTCCAGGTGGTCTTTCAAGGCGTCACTGTGTATAATGATGTCTTCGATGTATGCATCAAAGCCATCTACATGATAAGTACCATGTTCATTAAACGCTCGAATGTTGGGAGAGAATTTTTCATACCGAAATGTATCACTTTATATTGGTGAAGTCTACCCGGAAATGCAAATACCGATTTCATTTCTCTTCCGTAAGTGGAATTTGCCCATATTTTCTCTACACGTAGAAATTAGTGACATACTTTTCATTTCCAATTTTGCCAATGCGGTCATTGTTTGTTGGTATTGCAAATGAATCTGTTTTGGTGACACTGTTCAATGTTCTGTAGTCAGTGCACATAGGTAAAGTATTTATTAATTCGTGTTGGAACATCTGGAAATAAGCGCACATATTTACAAATCAGCTGTTTTAACCCATACCTTTCTTGTGTATGTAGATGCAAAAGTATCTGGCCCAGATTATTTCAAATATCGGAATTCCGAAGACTGGTTACGCACACCAAAGTCACTACAGTCTTATTGCAAGAACTTACAGAATAATGCGAATTAAATCCCAAATAGTCCTAATAGCTTTATGGCAAGTTCAAATGTATGATGTTCCAACTGAATTCCAGTGGTATTCCAAATAATTCCAAATAATTTCTAATACTGAATATCTTCATGCGCGTGTAATCTAAAATACGCTAATATACAAGTGGTATGTGGTGTGACGATGTGCTAACAGTGTTTTGATGTATCACACTAATTTAATCCAAAAGCCTTCTTGTCTGAATTCCCCAAATTTAGAAATTAATGTTCCAGTCCAAGAATATTATTGATGAGCACTTTGTAACTCTGGGGAATAATAATTTGAATGAATAATTCTGTCCAAATGAAATACTGAACATAACAATAATACTTAGTACGCATCAGATGTTAAATGCAAGAATAAGTAATTTCTCAAGTAAACATGTTTATATTTTTTTAAAAACTGAGACATAATAGGACCAGGATGAGGGTCAAAAGTTCATTTCTAGAAGATTTTTAAGTTCTCAACAAGATAACGTCTATTACTAAATTATAATAAAGAACGTGGGAAACATCAGGTCGACCAGGTTTTATGACGGGAATTCCAATGTCATAGACCCAGAGAAAAAATATGTTTACTTAATCTTTATCTGACTAATTGATCCACAATCATAGGATAATATTAGTTATGTATTATGTAGTTTGCAAAATAAATGGTACTTAACGTCATAGCATATGCTGGCCTCAGTATTGTTTTTTCCCCTTTAGCACATTCCATCTCCATGATAGTAATTCCTTTCAGAACATTATACGTGGCATTTTATTTTTCTTATATGGTTCACAAATGTTATCTATGGTAAGTCAGTTCAATAATGTAGATGTAAAATACGCTGTTGGACTAACTTGACAGATATTCAGAACTGAACTACTTTGTTAGTATTATTATTATTATTATTATAACAGGGGATGTTTTCCTTCACGTCCGTGCTTGACAAATATAAAGGGAACGCACGTCAGTCGGGCTACCCTTGTTGATTCATCAACTGGAGAATTAGTTGCAGATTCGGTAAATTAATTTAACTATTGAACTTCAAATGCACCTGGAGCATGCCGGGCGACTCCTTGATGAGCTGACCATGGAGGCATGCAAGGAAAAGGATAGGATAGAAGAGGATGAGGAAAAAAATAAGAAAGCCGGTAGCAGTACAGGTACGTGTGGAAAATATAACGAGACCACAACATCCTCGACTACAAAATAGAAGAGAGAGGGAAGTCTTCACTATCCGTGAGAGTGAAGACAGGGAAAGTGCAGCGAATCAACCCCCCCGTGCGCTCCCAACAACAACGGTGAACTGGGCGAACGACTGGAGTCGCCGTTGTATCTGTGGTTCCAGACCTGGGCAATGTCATCATTAACCAGGTGAATCTGAAGTTTAAAAGAAAAAACAGCTCTTTTCAAAGCTACCCAAAGCTCTAGAAAAGAGATACTATTCAAGTTGCCAATTTGTGTGAATGTGGAGTAGTGTGATTATAAACACTCACTCTTTTAATGATGTAAGTGTGTGTGTGTGTGTGTGTGTGTGAATGTTTATTTGAGCTCATGTACGTTTGTGTTGATAGTAGAGTGTGTGTTTGCATAAGTGAGCATAAGCTTATGTGGATAGTAGATTTTTAGGGGTTTGTAAGAGTTCGCTTAGGTTTGGGTGGATATTATAGTAAGGGTTTGTTTTTTCTCCTTCTCGTGTGTGGATAGTATATTTTGTTTTTGTTTTTTCTTCTTCCCGTTTGTGGATAGTAGATACTGGGGTTTTTGATAGTATATTTTGGGGTTGTTTTTCTCCTTCTCGTGTGCGGATAGTATATTTGGATTTGTGGATAGTATATTAAGAGTTTGTTTTTTCTCCTTTCCGTGTGTGGATAGTATAATACGGTTATGAGAATAGTCTAGTAAGGTTTATTTTTCTCCTTCCCGTGTGTGGATAGTATATTTTGGTTTTATTTTTTCTCCTTCCCGTGTGTGTGTGGATAGTATATTTTGATTTGCGGATAGCATAATAAGGGTTTGTTTATCTTCTTCGCGTGTGTAGATAATATATTTGTGGTTTGATTTTTGCTCCTTCCCGTGTGTGGATAGTATATTTGTGGTTTGTGTTTTTGCTCCTCACCTCTGTGTGGATGGTAGATAATATGTAAAGTGAATGTAAAGGATGTTTTCCTTCACGTCCGTGCTTGACAAATAAACTCAAAGCAATCGTCGTTCGCGCCATATACTTCCAGAAATCATAGACTTGAAAACCACTACATACAATTAACATCCCATAATATATTAAAATTCCTAGAAATAAAACAGAACTTAAAAATAGGATATAACCAGCCCCAAACAACCTTGTCAGGCATTTAACAAGAGACGAGCTACTCTGACACGTCTAACCAGACGATATTTCAGCAAAGAAACCCGTTTCCAATTAACAAACATCAAATAACCTCTTCCACAAAATTTATTTCAATACAAAAACCGATTACTCTAATTAAAAACCTAAATAAACAACCATAACTAGCATTGTGGCTAACAAAACTTAACTTAGCGGGAAACCAAAAAATAAATAAGTTCAGATATCTTTGACTCGTCCCAGCGATCCGATTAATTCGCCAAAGATATCTGTCTTATTAAAATAGAGTTAGCCTGAAATAAAATAACAACAAATAAATGAAGCAAAACAAAATCTACTATCATATTAGTAAACAGGCTAATAAACTTAAAAACTAGGGACTAAATAAGATCAAATGTCTCTGACATGTCAAAGAGACCCGATCTTTCGGCAAAGACATCTATCTTAATAAAATAAAACTTACCGTGGAATAAAAATAGATCCATGAATAAAACTATGACAAAATAAATCAAAAAACCCACATCAGGAACAATAAAATGAAAAAAAACTTAATCTTTATTTATCTATGTATTTAATTATTTTAATTTATATTTAAAAAATTTATATAAAACAATTAAATTCAAATTTACACTTAAATTTGAATTTTAAACAAATAAAAAATTCTACCTCTACTTGCATGTTCTACTAACCTTAAACAGCACAGAATATTTTTCCAAATTCAATATAAAAAAATTTAGAACATAAATTTCAAAATTCCTGCATAGCGGAACCTGGAAACAACGGACAGCAGCTTGTCTTCCCGCACTTCTCCTCCCTTGCCACGGAGAGACACCAATTATCAGCACGCAATGCGCGCATAAATGTTTCCAAATAAACACGAGTGAGCACAATTCCCACTCATCCCATCAAGTGAAATAGATTATTATTTCTAAAACATGAGAGTATGTTGGGTCCATTCCCATCATGTCAGCTCTCCATTCAGGCAGTTAGGGGCCTATATGGACCCACGGTCTGAGGCTAAATTAACAGTGCTCCTTGAGCACATACATGCCTGAGAGACGAGCCACTGCTTCCTTCCCCCAGGAACAATTAACAGGCCGCAGTACGGTCATAAACCCGAGGTACATGCACCTAATGTGCGCACACCTCGTTCATTCACTAATAGATAGATAATTCGCGCCATTCAACCGTGAATAAACCAAGATGGCAATACAGTTTGTTCAACAATTTGAAGGATAGTTGGTATTGGATGGTTAGATGCGGAGTATGTAGTAGAAAGAGGTGATGGAGAATGGAGGTTCCCAGGCAGCCCGGACTTTGCGAACATCCTGAAAGTAGCCAGGTACCATATACAAGGGATGATAGAAGAGAAGTTGAAAGGTTTCATCAATTCTAAATATGTAAGAGTCGGAACGTTAAAGCAGACCCTTGATATTGTTATCAAAGTGAGAGGATTTTTAGATGATATCTTCAATTTGACAGAGTGGCCATTTGTCAAAAGGGGACTGGACAGACTAAAGAAAGCCGAAGAAATTATGAAAAAGGTAATGGAAGAAGAAGTAAAGAAAATTAAAGATACCTGGGAAAAAGAGAGAAAGGAAAAAGAAAACAAAGAGAAGAAAGAGGAATTTGACAAACTGAATAAGAATTGGATGATGGTGCAGGAAAAATTTAGAGACATGGGCCATCCTGACTGTATAGCAGAGGATGAAAAGAAGAAGAAGAAGAAAAAGTAGAACAAGAAGAAAGGAATAATTGGGGAAGTGAGGAGCTAGTGGAGCAAATGGAGAAAATAGAAGAAGAATCCAAATGCCCTTTTCGGGGCCACTCATATGCCTCGAAAAGATTTGCTTTCTTGCCTCAATTTTTTATAGTTAGCTGTCTAGTTGTTTGTATAATGTCTGTTGTCTGTGTCATCTCTGTCTGTGTCCCTCTATTGTGGTAAGTCCCCTTGTTCGTAAACAATCCTACTATTCCCATGTTAAATATTCCTTGTTGCTAGAGCGTTACATACCCTTGTCGCTAGACAGTCGCATTTGTTTTTTGTCGCTCTATAGCCACATCCATGTTAAAGTTCCCCATGTTACATTCCCCTTGCAGCCATTGTCACACGACCTTTTTGACTGGGATTTCCATTGTCGCTAGGGTGTCCCCCTTCACTACTCACTAGATTAACGGGGTTAAGCAAGTGCTGGGCGTGGATGTGGTGGGGGTTGCTTCATGCCGTCATATTTTTGCTATGCTTATCTCAGTGTTCCAGATCAAGTTCAAGTCCTTCAGATTTCAGCTTTATGCAATTTCACTAAACATTTGGATCCATAATCACCTGTACCCCTTACTATGTCCGAAAAGGATGCAGTAATAACAGACAATACCCACAAACACCCGTACTGATATCCGTTGGAAATCAACTTCATATGCATTTGACTATTGAAATGTATCAAAGGCTTCAAACAGTATGCGTGGACCCTGAGTGGCTGAGTGGTCTAAAGCGCTCACCGAAAGAAAAAACGCTCACCGTTACGGATCACTGCCATTTCACCTCTGTCTGCGTGGGTTCGAATCTCGGGCTCGGCCAAATTGGATATGTGAGAAAGCTTGACAGTAGCTTCTCCTAGGTCGGTGATTTTATCCGACGTTTTCCCTTGTTCTACCTCCACCATTTATCCTGACCGCACTGTATAACCTATATTGTGCTGATAATGGCTTTACACCCTATAACAACAACAACATCAAACATTAGGCTCCTTTCAAAACAAATGAAATCCCTTTCTCGTTATGAATAAAAATGTTTCTTTTGTTTCTTTTGTATCTTTCTTCTTCATAATCTTCTAGAAAATATTATACATATACAATATACACTATAGGATGCGACCGAAACACGTCATTTTCACGGATAACCCTAAGTGTTACAATAGTGAGACAGTGTTTCGGGGTTTAAAGTTGCATTCCCTCGCAAACGAATTTAAAAATTTCAATAAATTTAGATGATGTCGTGATCTGATGTCTTGCTCGTCCTTTCAAATATTGACATCGACCCAACAAGAAAGGTTTAAATGAATGAAGTTTAAATCTCCTCGTGATTCCATCCACATTTATGTGATTTTCCTTGCACTTTATCATTTAAAAATATGATACCCTAACTTACTCTCTTTTACACCGTATCTATTTTGGGCTTTTGTAAAATGAACCTAAAATTCAGTTTCATCATTTTTAATGTTATCTCTTTTCATTTCTTCATCTATCACACTGTCGCCTCTTCACGTTTTTTTATTTGTGTACCATTTTGTTCTTTACCTGTGACGTTTTAGGGTGTACTTTCTTTGCCTTCTGGTTGCAGTAAACATTAATTTGCATGTAGTGGTTATTTGATTTCCTTCATGCTGTTATACAATATTTCTTCTAAATTGATCTTTCAAATTTTTCATGTTGTTTAAACCTATGTATTTATTCTGTTTCAGTCGTCTCCGATGAAAGTGTCGTTATTTAATAGCAAATTGAGCTGGTTCCTTTCACTTTCACCTCTACGTACAATTCACCATTCATCCGTTTATTGATGTATCTATTGTTTTTATGTTTTGTTTTGTTTGGTTTGATTTTAAATATTTGATATTTGTAATTTGAAAGATAAAATATTGAGGTTTCTGTTTAAATTCATTTTTAACTCGCCTCTACAAAGTAAAAGAAAGCTACATGGAGATAAAAAGATCGATAATTGAGGAGACTTCAAACCTATCACGGCTCCAGATCTAGATATTGTCAATTAGCATAATGTAAATAACCCAAGAGCAAGAGAAAATGTCTTAAATTTATGCACATACCATAATTAGTAGGTGGATGGAATATAATATAGGGTTCGTTTGATTTTGTGTGGTTTGACACAAGTTTCTAGCACATGATAGACTACATAGGGCAGCCGGTACATTTGATATAGGAAGAACACGGGAAGAACCACCAGCCAACAGAAATCTACAGACAAGTTATCACACATACCCAGTTTGATTAGGTCTAGACTCCATCCGGCGCTGATAGAGATGAGACGTGAGTGATCTGTAAATACGAGGGCCTTAGATTCCTTGGCCATCAGGCCTCTCATAATATACGGATCCATCGGTATAGTTAGAAAAAAGAATTCCGGTAAGACAAGCCAGATAGATCTCTGTTTTTGTTTCGGAAAATGCATTCATACTCATTGAAACTATGGAAGTTGATCCAGGATGTAGGTCTAACCGTTCTGTTTCAAAAGTGATGATAGTTTTCGGTAAGGAAATTAAATGAGAAACATCGCGGAAATTTGATAATGTATTGTTTAAATACACTGAATATGTCAGAGAAGTGAAATAAAAAAGGTTTAAAGTTAAACATCAATATGTATAGATAATTTTGAGATAAACCCTTATCTGATTTTAAATTTGTAATAACTTATGAACGTTTCCTCAAAATGCTTCTATCAGAAATAACATAAGAAATTGTTTATTTATTTTGGACTGTGTGATCCATACATCAAAATGAAAATATTAGTATATTTATACAAAATTATATAAAGCATTTTAAGAGCCGGTTTTTCCATCTATCTATAATCTGAGGCTTAAAACGAATACCATAATTCTACAGAAATTCAAGATGCAGTTATTTCTATTAAATATTCTTGTTATGACTGAAAACAATACTTTCTAATTATTTCTTCAAAGCTAAATATCTTATAGTTTTCAAACATAACAAATAACTCATTTTATTTGCTAACATTCACTAAAGTTTCTCAAAAGAGGTGCACAGAATTGTATGCAGGAATAAGATGTGAATAATCAAATTTTCACATCCAAAGAGCAATTTCTAAATTTACGTTAAATACATCGGCATGCACTGATAAAAGAAACTCGAATTGACTGTCGAATAACGAGAGGTATAGAAAGAAACTCGAATTTACTGTCGAATAACGAGAGGTATAGAAAGAAAGACGAATTTACTGTCGAATAGCGAGAGGTATAGAAAGTCGAATTTACTGTCGAATAATGAGAGGTATAGAAAGAAAGTCGAATTTTCTATCGAATAACGAGAGGTAAAGAAAGAAAGTTGGATTTACTGTCGAATAACGAGAGGTAAAGAAAGAAAGTTAAATTTACTGTCGAATAACGAGAGGTATAGAAAGTCGAATTTACTGTCGATGAACAAGAGGTATAGAAAGTCGAATTTACTGTCGTATAACGAGAGGTATAGAAAGTCGAATTTACTGTCGAATAATGAGAGGAACAGAACGACATAAGTCCAATTTACTGTCGAATAATGAGAGGTATAGAGAGTCGAATTTACTGTCGATGAACGAGAGGTATAGAAAGTCGAATTTACTGTCGAATAATGAGAGGAACAGAACGACGAAAGTCGAATTTACTGTCAAATAACGAGAGGTATAGAAAGTCGAATTTACTGTCGTATAACGAGAGGTATAGAAAGAAATGCCTAAAGTAGCAATCATGTAAAGTTGAGTCCGATAATATCAATTTCAGAAAATAGAGTTTTATATGCATCATTTTTATTTTTCTCCTCCAGTTTTGGTAATTCGTGTATATTGTTTCTCTGCTCTAAATTGCTTATATATGCAATTATTTGATTTTCCTGTCGGATGGATAGAAACATTTTAGATAATAAGTGCCGAGCATCCGCCAAAAGCTGTATATTTGATTTAATGGTATACAGAACAAGTACTGACTGACTGATTGATTGATTGGTGTTTCTAATTTTTAAGGCTTCATAAATAATTAAATCTATATATTTTAAGTAGAATTATCGCGGTTCAAATGAGAATGCATTCCACAATGACCTTTGCAATTTGTAATAAACAATTTTTTCCCCGAGCCATTATGTATCCGTGACTCTTAAAACTCCCCTCAATCAATTACAAGAACAGACTAAAATGTTTAATAATGTTTACTTCCTTAAATTACTGTCAGCATGGTTTTGCTTTGTAATTCATGTTGTTTGTTTTTGTAATATTTTTTGTCGTTGTAAATGTTTGTATGTGTTTTCTACCATTGTAAAGCTCTTAGAGCTTGTAAATATTAGGCGCTGTACTATGTGCTAAGTCCATATTATTATTATTATTATTATTATTATTATTATTGTCTGCCACGGATGATTAAAATATATCACCTTATTTCAGTTCATGCTTAAATTAATATATTACGAACATCAACATTTGTAAATTTGTTGTGCAAACCACTTAATACTTTCAAGAATTATTTTCAATGATTGATAAGATACATTACGCTTTTTACCCATTTCGAGGGGGACGGAGGAGGACTCCTCTGAAATACGGAGCGGCAAACTCTTCCTTAACTAAATGTAGGTACAAATAACAGTCAATGACGTTTTCAATTATGAGATCGTACGTCACGTGTATTTGACGTCATTACTTGACAACAGTACCAATTCCATTGTAAAGCTTTCACGTGCTGTGTGTCTTTCTGAGATGAGTGATCTTGATGTAGATTTTGTCTACATTCCACGTATCGGGGAAACCAATGGAGAATCGGAGATGTAAGTCTTTCTTTATTTTTTCTTTCCATGAGAATTTGACCTCTCATTCATACACTTGCTTGATAATTGTCACTGCCCGATTGAGATTTGACTCCGTGGTTTACGGATACGTCTAGCTAGAAATTCAGTTTAATCACGTATGCGTTAAACGTGACACAACATTGAATCTGGAAAGAACGATCCCGTTTAGTGCATTTTGTGTTTTTGTAGTCATGGCTTCTTATAATCCTTGTAATGCCGTGCACGATATTTTTTACCACGTTCACGAGCAATATCATAAAGTGGTTTCATTCATTCTTACTTGCTGTATTTGATTTTAAGTAATGCGGAAATTGTACCAACTAAGCTACAGCAAATGCACTATTTCAATGATGTTGTGGTATTTTTCCAGGGATTTTGCCTTTAAATGAATGCTGGTTTTTGAATGTTTTAAGCGTTTGCAAGATATGTAGCAATTTTATTTACTTACAGCTTTCGAAGGTTCCATATGTTTCTCAAATTGGCGTCTATGCTCGTCTACTTTAGACCAGCATTTGAAGGGCCAACATTTACTTACACACGCCAGAAAGTCCTCTATCAACTGATGAAACTCAAGCCTTGTGTGGGTAAGGAAATAAATATTTATCAGCCAACTCTTTTTAATGGTTACTAAAAGCGGTAATATTTTCTCTTTACTATAAACAACAATTCTTTTTCTTTCCTTTTTGAATTCCTTGATTCTTTGGTTTAGAGTCAATTTCAAAACTGAGAGGAAATCAGGAAAGCATTTCTCTCTGCAGATTTTTCATCACTTAGTCAAAATCTACTCACAAAGAATGGACTACTTATTTGTTAAAGTGTATATTAAAAAGCATACTGTAAATACTTGTACTTCTCTCTGTGAATCCACGATTCCCGGGGCCCCGAGTGGCCGAGCGGTCTAAAGCGCTCACCGTTCCGGATCACTGCCATCTCACCTCTGTCTGCGTATGTTCGAGTCCAAGGCTCGGCTAGCGTGGGTACGTGGGAAAGCCTGCCAGTAGCTTCTCGTGGGTCGGTGGTTCTTTCCTGGGTTTTCCAGGGTTCTTCCTCCACCAGTTACACTGGCCGCCATATATGGCCTATCTTGTGCTGAAAAATGGCGTTAAACCCTAGAACAACAACAACCACGATTCCCACAACGATATATTAAGTTATATCTAGTAATTGATCAAAATAAAGTTTATTCCTACGATTGCATTGCTTGCACTTAAAATATTAAAGAAAATGATGTTTTATTACAGTTACAATTCTATCTTAAATATATTCGTCGAACACAAATGCCATCCTAAATTTTCTTTGCAACGTTCGTATTCCCTGATTTAAACGCAAGCCGTAACTTATGACGGACAGACACACCAATAAGGGTAAAACAAAACAACCCTTTCACATTCATGGAAACAAGACCGATGTCAAATTTTAATATGAAACATGTATACTCGCTTATAAATCAAGTCCAACAGCAAGCAATCTAGATTTTGCATTGAGGTCGTACAATGCGCCAGCAGATTAGGGTCTGTGTAGTTAATACTGCAGAAATCTAGAAGGCGGTTCTGGGTTAATATATACGGTAATAGAGTTATCCTTTGGAACTAATCCAAGATGACTGGTTCTGGGACACTTTAAGTTGTATTTAACTGATCCAATAAATGTGGTATACGATCTAGAAATAAAATATTAATTCTAACATAGCTGAAACAATAAATTTATTCAAACTTGGATTTTGCAGTTAGGTTGTCTACTTCAAGATGAAAAGGCCACGCATATGGACATAGGACACAATTAATTTTACTATATGTTCTCTACATTTATTTCTCCGTACTGACCTTTCCACTGTGTGACAATCAATACAAATCATATGTTAACCTAAAATACCTTCAAAGATGACTTCACGGTGAAGTTCTCGTCAAAGGTTGACCTGCTCTTTTTTCAGATGCTGAACTGTCAACATAGCAGCATGTAAACAGAACACAGATTTCACTTCCGGATCATCACCAAGGCCTTATTACTCACTGTGCACTGTCGCCGAAATACACACATACAACAACACCCTGAGCTCATATTATCAAGAATAAACAGTTACCTTTAAATCCCTACCAAAAATGCATAAATAAAACTCTTCTATCACCACCAAAATGAGAGAGGAAAAAATGTTCTAAAAATAGACTAGAACTACATTCGTGGGTACTGAACTGGAAGTATTAATTGTGAACCGATTCCATATTCATTTCTTGTTCCATTGATAAAATTACCACTTCCGTAATACAAGGGTGTTTTGAAATCAGATTTTAGGTAAACTTTCCTTGACTCTCCACGCTTTGCAGAATCCAGATCGAAATGTCTCTCGCGGTAAAGAATACAGTTCAAAGATTACAAAAGCGATAAGATCATGCAATCAAATATATAGCACATATATCTTTCATCATTGTTTTGGTAACAGTAGGGTGCATTATTTAATATTTTGTAACCAAAATAATCGCTGTAAAAAGGAACTTTAAGTCTTAATTGACTTCTTGTCTTTTGAAAAACAAACTGCATATGATTTATTGATTATGAAATATGGGTGGAAAGCAGTGAATAAAATCTAGTATTCCATATTTTTACATTTCTGTGAAATTACACACAGCAACTAACTTAAGCAGAACAAGAATATATATTTTATAGTCATTTAACTCGTTGAGTAATCTTTTTTAATTCCTCTGTAAATAATGGTAAAACATTACAAAGACCTAAATCCATTTGTGATTTGAATTAATTGTAGTTCCTGAGGTCCAGCAACTGCTTGATATAATGCAGGAAGCGGCATTGGCTTATAGAATTGATAAGGCTGAGTTAGAAACTGCAACCCAGGCACCTGAGCAGCTGTAAGTGTTGAGAGAGAGAGAGAGAGAGAGAGAGAGAGAGAGAGAGAATACGTGTGATAAAAGGCAAACAATTGAATAACGTAGGCGTATTGAATAGCATATAATATTTATGATCGTATTTTGCAGCAGTTATAATTTATGACAGTAACGAGATTGGTGGTAATACGGGAAACCTTAGTAACTGCTTTAATATGACTAACGACAAGAAAAAGTAATTAAGGAATATCATATAAAACAACAACAATAATAACTACGATAACAACATTAACAACAACAATAATTATAAAAATTATTATAATATTAAAAGGAATAGTAGCAGCACCAATAAGTAGGAGATAGTAATATTTCACATATTAAAATACAGTCTTCCATCACGAGATATATACACAATGATCATGATCAAAAGCTTCGTTTTTCAAGTTGTCTTGACTGATAATCGTCCGAACCTGATGCTAACCTTTATTGTTGTTGTTGTTGATGATGATGATGATGATGATGACGCTGTTGTTATTGTTCTGAAAGTAAAATAGATCATATCTGCAAAATGAAAAGGAGTCGGATCGCTTCTAGTTTAACATATTTCGAAAAGCAGGTTTCGCGGCATCGCATATACTTTATTTTTTCACGTTTCCAAAAGATCAGCTCGAAAACTGGTATTACAGAAAGGTCGAACTGAAAAGTTACATCAAAGAGCACAAGGCCGTTATAAAGAAAATACTTAAACTGCAGAAGGTAATACTTTTAAAAGTACTGACCTTCTAAAAAGAGGAATTAAAACTCGAAATATTGCACGTACATGTTTGATACCTAATATTTTATATCATCATTCTCTGAAAACTTAATTTACCTTGTGTTTTATTTGTAATTTTGTTTATATGTTTTTATTTTATTTTTATCTAGCTACGTACATGCTGCGAATATCCAGCTACGCAATTTCGATTAGTTTAGGATAAAAATAAATGTAGTAGGTATGTTAGAATTCTTCAACTGCTAACACGATTACCCTCTATAATTGCGTAGATTGCATATGGCTAATTTGTTAAAGGAAACGAAATTCCCTGGATTTTCCCAATGATTGTCCTGGCTTTCAAATGAAACTACAGATCTTGGGTAGTGTTAAAGGACCTTTTAATTCCCTTTATTTTGGTGTATGTTCACGAATTTAATTTGGGTTAGAGAGCATGCAGCTTGGCCTTATTTCAGATGTGCATCATCAAATGACTGCTAGCTCCGCTTGCTCGTTTTCAGTTCCCTGACTTCAAAGGAAAAGTGGATAACTCCTTATCGTACTTTTTATGTAATGTATGATTCATTCATTGCCCTTTCAAAAGCTGGTATGCCTGAGGTGGCTAAATTCATTTTCCCCATTTTAATAACTGCTAAATGTAGTGTACGTTGGACTTTTTAGGCTCATTCATAGAGCATATCGTAACGCCCATTTTGGGACCTATCTGTTTTAGACAGTACATGGTTTCAATGGTCACCATTCTATGGTCACCACATGCAAACAAATTTCAGTCCCAATACATGAAAGTAACATATGCCAACATTCTCTCCTTTGTGCATGTTGCGAATGTAAACAACTTCACATCATACCGGTCCGTCTCTCAGAATTACACACCGCAGAGATCAATAACGGCATACAACGCAAATGACAAACTTACTGATGGAGCAAAACATCCAAATTTTGCCACAGCCTCCATACAGCCCTGATTTAAATCAAAATGGGTTTGGCTGAATCAGTGATTCGCTGAGGTACATACGAATTGACTAATTTTCTTTGCTACTCTTTTATTACGGTTCAGAACATGGCTATGCATGCGTGTTCCTATTTTTCAAAGACTGTCGGAAAAACAGACAGCCATACATATTATCGACTGGTTTCTTTTTAGTATTTCTCCACAAGGTATGATACGAACGAGACCCTTTGGGAAGCGATTGAGAAAATTCCCAGTGAAGCTAGTCCAAGGATGAACAGAAGGGAAAAGAAGCTCTTGATGTACAAGCAGACAGTATCACAGGAACAAATATTGAGGTCCAAGATTTAGTCGGTACGTGCTAAGTGCTAGAAAACATGGATTTTTATATTATGTACGTGAAAAATAGCATTGGCAAATTATCTGGAACTATTTTTTTGAATAAGTAAATTCATTATATTTTTTAAATGTCCTCAATCATAATGAATAATGCAGCCTTCTCGCATTCAAATCAGTCATTGACGGGGCACAAGGTGCAGTAATTGTACATGGTGACAATTTTTCCAATACAAAATATCCTTGCAAGGACAATAACTACAGCGAGGACCTTCACCGTATGGACCAAATTAGGACAAATCGCCAGAAACGATATAACGAAGACTTCCATTACCAACGCTTTTTTTTCATCACTATAATCCAATTTTTCTTATAAAATATTTAATTTTTTTCTCGAGATATTATTTCGATTTAGACCCAAATTTTCACGTGATCTGGATGAATGTTTGTAACGTTATTTACCATTTAATTTATAAATGTTATGGAATGCCAACTGTCAATGTGTCTAACCTGTATGGCAGTTGACTTATTCTGTGTCAGATAATCCTTTCTCGAATGGCTCAATAACGTAACATATCTCACATTTCCTGGGATAACATTTCCGAAAGCTCGTTAAAATTTCAAATAAACGCCGACTTACTGACTTCTGGTGTTAGGTGGAATTTCGAAATTCGTCAATTTTTCATAGCAAATACATTTTTGTTCAAACTATTTTCGACTGTTTGGACACCTTCTAATAGGATGAAAGCTTTCATTGCCTTGATGAATGTATAAGTTTATGGTCATATTTTCAGGAATCTTGCAGCCTAAGAGCCGAGATCGAGGCTGTGCTTCAAAATAAAATAGCAGAGGGTATTTCCAATTTAAGACTGGTTGCGGGGTACAAATGGTGAGATTTCCTTCATTTTTGTCCAAAAAAAATCAATTAAAAAGTGTAGTTGGTGAAAGAACATTTTCGGGAAAGGTGTCAAAAATTCTAACAACTTTGTCTAATTAAAGGCTCTAATGTGCGCTGGTTTCTTTAAACTGAACCTGTTGCAATTATCTGATTAACAAGAAAAGTAACTGCCGTAAATATTAAGACAAGATTATTATTTTGTCCTATTTGTCTTAGTCGGTCGACCATTTATATGTAAAAGCGTAGTCCAGCTAATAAGTTTTTCATCACATATTATTATTGAAATTTCTAAAACCTCAGGCTCGTTCTTTCTTTGCTTTCCGCCTGTAAATATTTATCAGGTTCAACTGAGAGTGAAATGAGCCCTGAACGAACTGAACGAAATAGCGTTTACACACAAAATATAAACAAAGAACATTTCATCGTCTTTCTTTGTGAATAGTCTAATATTTTCTAGTTACAAATATTGTCTAATGGCTGCAAAAATAGTACTTTCCAGGAGATAATACATTCTAGAACTGAACAGTACAGAGTTATACTGATTCACTATCTCGGTTTCATTAAGTCGAAGGCAGTATATACGGTGTAATCATTCTCATTTTCAGTCCTGAAATCGACATTGCGGAAATATGTGCAAGGACGTATGCTGTGACATCCAAAAAATATTCATACGTCGATTCAAACATACAGGTGAGAATTATGACCACATGGTTATTACTTTCAACCATTATTATTATTATTATTATTATTATTATTCATTCGTTCGTTCATTCATTCATTCATTCTTTCATTCTTAGCACTTTATATGCAGGGCATTTTATGTTAGTTATGGTACGTCCACCACGTACAGTGAATTTATACGGCTTTCAGCCTGGTACCCAATCATGTTGGCAAATATATTTTATTAAATTCGTTTCATGTTTTTCTTCGGACATACGTGTCTCTTCCAATTGAAAAGCTGGTGTAGTTCTTGTTTTTGTCGTTATTATTATTTTGAAAGCTCTGTTTGCAGTGTCAATCAGGAAATAATGATTGTTTCAAGGCTGTTTACCTTTTCTCCAAACATTTCCTGTCAATAGCTTTTGTTAATCTTCCGAGTCCAATTATATGACTGGCAAAGAAAACTGCGACCCAAATATATTGCAGATAAATTATGAATTGTAAAAAAGTTCACCATGCCACAGAAAAAGTAACCCAAAATGTCTTTGTCAAATAAATGGGCTGACAGTGAGTATTGCATAATAACATCGAGTGATTACTCATTTCACAAAGATCGTCGTGAATGGATACACTGCTATAAAGCACACGAACAAAATGTCATTCGGGTAGAATGCATGAAGATGAAACAATATTCATGTGTTATTTTATAAACAACCCCACCCAGTCACAATATACCATGTATCGATCCCAGAAACTTGTGAAGAAATTTATTTACGTAACAATATTTCCAGGATATCAACGCCAACTGCGGATTTCTTCCGAAGGTCATAAGAACACAAGTCGACTCAAGTAAATTTGTAAAGTTGACCGATGAAGCCAAGAAAGTACCAAGACCTAGTAAGGAAGACTGACTATTGATTTCTTTTCTTTCTATTCTACTGCTATTATTACAAAAGATGTGTGTGTGTGTGATTTGGACTTTTAACTTAACTTTAACAATTTTCCAGTCATATCACTACGATGTCTGCCGTTTGGCAGTTTAATGTGATGTCTAGCATTGGGGCATCATGCTGCAGACATTTAGTTTCATGTCCCATCCAGTCACATTATCCTGACACCAGGCCGAATAGTACTAAACACTAACTTCTAAATGTTGAGCGCCAAGCGAGGCAACTACAAGTAGAATTTTTATAAGTCTTTGGTATGACTCGGTAGGGGTTCGAACCCGCGACGTCTAGCATCCGTGGCGGACGCACCAACCACTTGTGCCACCGCAGTAGTAAAAAGAAGAAAAAGAAGAATGATCGCAACTACAACAACAATAGTAATAATGAGGAGAAGGGTGAAAAAATAACAGTAATATTAATGAAGATGATGATGATTATCATGATGATAAATTTAGATCATTCGGTCGATAGGTGTACAAGTACTTACGATGGTAGAAAGTACGTATGAATGTATGGATGCCTAGACGTACGAATGTATGGATGCCTAGACGTATGAATGTATGGATGCCTAGACGTATGAATGTACGGATGCCTAGTCGTATGAATGTATGGATGCCTAGACGTACGAATGTATGGATGCCTAGACGTATAAATGTATGGATGCCCAGATGGATGAATATACGGATGCCTAGACGTATGAATGTATGGATGCCTAACCGTATGAATGTATGGATGCCTAGACGTATGAATGTATGGATGCCTAGACGTATGAATGTATGGATGCCTAACCGTATGAATGTATGGATGCCTAGACGTATGAATGTACGGATGCCTAGACATATGAATGTACGTATGCCTAGACGTATGAATGTATGGATGCCTAACCGTATGAATGTATGGATGCCTAGACCTATGAATGTACGGATGCCTAGACATATGAATGTACGGATGCCTAGACGTATGAATGTATGGATGCCTAACCGTATGAATGTACGGATGCCTAGACGTATGAATGTACGGATGCCTAGACATATGAATGTATGGATGCCTAGACGTATGAATGTATGGAGGCCTAGACGTATGAATGTATGGATGCCTAACCGTATGAATGTATGGATGCCTAGACGTATGAATGTATGGATGCCTAACCGTATGAATGTACGGATGCCTAGATGTATGAATGTATGGATGCCTAGACATATGAATGTATGGATGCCTAGACGTATGAATGTATGGATGCCTAACCGTACGAATGTATGGACGCCTAGACGTATGAATGTACGGATGCCTAGACGTATGAATGTATGGATGCCTAGACGTATGAATGTATGGATGCCTAGACGTATGAATGTATGGATGCCTAGACGTATGAATGTATGGATGCCTAGACGTATGAATGTATGGATGCCTAGACGTATGAATGTATGGATGCCTAGACGTATGAATGTATGGATGCCTAACCGTATGAATGTACGGATGCCTAGACGTATGAATGTATGGATGCCCAGATGGATGAACGTACGGATGCCTAGACGTATGAATGTATGGATGCCTAACTGTATGAATGTACGGATGCCTAGACGTATGAATGTATGGATGCCTAGACGTATAAATGTATGGATGCCCAGATGGATGAATTGGTACAATTTGTCTCTCATTATATTTTATCAGTAAGTTTTGTTTCCTGTCTTTATAATAAAACAATTTCCATAATAAGAAACATGTACGCAAATACAAGTATTTCCACCACTATTTTGTACAATGCAATGTAATACAATAACATAATGTGCATCGTAAACGTGATAAATTAGTCTTTCAGGGAGGGTTGTTCTGCCAAAGAAAATCTATGTGACCTACTGGGGACAAATCCTTGAACCAAAGGAGAGAGGAAAATTTACTTGTGGTAAGAGAAACTTTTACAATAAGGTAAATTTTTCAAAAGAAATGACAATTAAAGTACTGAAAGAACTTACGGATATTTACTTTAGGGTAGACAAACTATAGAAAGCTGTGTTGGGGTGGGGTGAACTGGGTTTATATGATGTAATTGTAATTATTGTCTCATTTGGTGTGTAAAGATTTCGTTGAGTATCAAAATTATCAGAGATTTTCTTGCATTTTTCTCTCTTTTTTTGGTGGATTTGTCACGTACGTCATTATTCTATAAATTCATCCCTTCTCAGCAAAAAATCAATTGTTCTCGCCTTTTTTAATAAGCAAAACTTATTTTTCAAAAGTCATAGACAAACGATATTGTCTCTTTTCTGTTTCGTTGTTCTTTTGTCTCTTCTCGCAACTGAAATGTATTATTTTATTAAAGTAAGTAAAACGATGATACGCCTCATTTAAGTATATCACATGATGATAACACAGATTTTAAAACTTTTATAATTTAGGCTGATTGTAGAGTATTTGACAGTCACCATTCAAACTTTATAATTTATATAGGTGATAATTGCATGACTTTACATTCACAAGCATTTTGCAAACTTTAAAACAAAATTAAAATCGAAAGAAAGAATTAGACCTAAAATAATGTGGTGAAAAACTCACTGGTTCTAACATCATTCATTCCATTTGAAAATTTCATGGTTATAATAAATTACTATAAGATCTTTCTGATTTCTATTGTATGATATTTGTATGTTATTTGTTAAAAATTATTTTATTAGAGAGACCAGTCAAGCAGAAGATAATTTCAACAGATGCTGGTAAAGGATTTGGCTGGACAAGGCGCTCCATTTTTTCCAGCAAGGAGTGGATTATTTACTATTTGGAAAGAGCTCCAAATCCTGATTTATTATAAATGAAGGCACATTCCGTATTGCTTGTGGAAGCAATAAGATTTTTTAATTTTTATCTACGAGTTATTTCCTCCAAATAAACGTTGATTGAGGTTTCCTTGAGTGTCACTCTATACGATGACATTTGATGTATTTATGTATCTTCTATCCGTTGCTTAAATCCATGTACAAATATATTTCGACATTCGACATATTTCGTTTTTGTGTCTTTGCCCTGTTCGTAAATCACTTCATCCGTTTCCTGTAATCCTTGTTTTAGTACTAGATCTTTCTCTTCGATATGTTTCAAAGCTCACGATCTTTAAATTTCTTCTGTCTCAGAGGGGTGAGGGTGGGTGAATCTTTTCTCAAATGTATTTATACTTTTAATATTGATTGTTTTATATCAATGACAGTTCATATATTCGTTAGGATGGAACACTATCTAAATGAGACTTCAGTGACGTCAAACCTGCTGTCATGGTCTCCGTTATGCACAAGCCACCTGTACATCCAGATCAAGTACCATTAGTCTATCAATAAATCGGAACATATTCACCTACATGCTGGTAATCTTATCATGACTTCCGTTTCCGCAAATCTCATCACAAACCTTATTGATAACTTTTAAATTATTTACACAGATGTATATTTAAATTAAATAAATAAATGGTACACCACCTCCAGCCCAGCATACAATTATTCCATCAACGTTAATGCAGAAATGAGAAAAATACAATAATAGCATTCAAATGCATTCAAAGGCCGTCGTTGTAATAAATGAAACAAGTGTAGAAAGGCAAATTCATTTGAAAAGAGTTCTGTAAAAGTTGGCAGCTCAAGCGCGTCTCTTGTTGGCTCAACTGTGTCAATGCATTGATGCATTCACCCTGTAGCTGACATTAAAATATATCTCAAACACACTGGGATATTGAAGAGTTTCAAGAACAAACAATTCCATTTTATCGGTACATCAATTCCATTTTATTGGTACATCAAAGAACATACCCGAAAGTTTCTCAACACTAAGTGTTAGATTCTGAATCAACGTCATTTTTTTTTTTGTCAACTTAAGGGTTATTAAACGAATGAATATCACACAAATTTTCTCTAATCACCTAATGACTACACACCATCAAACACTTGCATGGTTTTTCTTGCTTCACATTTGTATAAGACATATGTATGTCTTTCAAAGTCGAATATTAGTAATTCACGCCATGCAAAACAAGACACGACCAAAATACAATACAAAGAATAATTTCTTTGTCAAATGACTAAATACGTATACCTAACTCATCCAGAGAATTCCATATCTTAGGAAATATGGGAGGGTCCATCATGCGAAAGCTAATCTACAAGGTCTCGAAATAACTGTACATTACAATGTCTACTCTTAGAAAATGGCTAATTACTTGGATTGAACTATGTCTTTCCAACATCGATCCATATTTTCGCTGTTTCCTTTATCGTTTCTGTGCAGTGCACGTGCGATCCTGAAAGCTCTCTTTGCTAAATGTATAAAATATCGCTACTATATAATAGAGCATCCAAAGAAATCATCAAGGTTCTTTCTTTTTTTTTGTCCAATTCGCCGATGAGTCCTGTACGATCATAGAATCACGCAACGTACTGTTACACGCAAGGGGGTCTCACTACCGAGAGAATCAAACACCGTGAGTGAGACTGGCTTGAAGCTCATTGTTTTTCACTACTTCCAATGAGCTCTAGACAAAAGTCATCGTCAACCTAAGGCTTCTTAAAGGGATGAATACCACAACTAATTTTTTCTCTAATCACCTGATGACCACACACCACCAAACGATTGCAGGGATTTTTTGTTTGTTTCACGTTTGTATGACTTCAAATGAAAGCTTTTTGAAGTCGACTATTAGTAATTCACACCATACAACACAAAAAAAGACTCAAACACACAATACAAAGAACTAGTCCCATGTCCAATTACTAAACATGTATAGCTAAAACAACCAGAGAAAACCATATGTTAAGAAATTAGGGAGGGTCCATTTTAAGAACCTAATTCATGCTGGGATAAATTCTTTTAACAACTGTACATTACAATGTCTACTCTTAGAAAAATCCAACTGGCCTGATGGTTGGACCACTCATTTTGTTCTCCTGTCTTTGTGAAACTGGCTGCCATTGGAGTGGCAGGAATTTTGCATGCTCCATGGGGTGATGGAGAACACAATTTAATAAAATTAAAAACACTTAAAGTTTATGAAATGCCAAGTTGTCCCTGTGATGGATATCAACTCTGTAATAATTTAAATTCAAAGAATCAGACATACATCATCGGTCACTGAAGTAAACAGTATATAGTTCATCCATCAAGTTGTTGAGGACCACTTTAGTCATCCAGTGTTTTATCGAGAACAAATGGTCTGTGGGTGCAGAGGTGGCTGATGAAACCAATGTGCACCCTGAATATTCTGTGGCATTGTGGACAAGGGATGGTAGCAACACTGAACGTGGAGTTACTGGCTTGGGATTTCCTGGCCTACCTCCGTTGATCTGCCGTGGCTGTCCTGTTGGTCTCACAAGCTGTAGCACCTGCAGTGATGGAAGAGTGCCACATGACCTTGTCCTGGTTAGTCTGCTCCAACATGTCATAGTTAATGTCAAATTTCTTCAATAACAACTTCAGGGTGTTCTTGTAACATTTTCTCTGGCCTCCTTTCTTGTGCTTTCCTTGTTCAAGCCCATCATAAAAGAGTTTTTTTGGAAGCCGGTGATCTGGCATGCAAGTTACATGGCCTGCCCAATGCAACTGTGATTGCATCAAAATGGTTTAGATACTAGGAAGGCTTGCTTGGGCAAGGACCTCAGTATCCGGGATCTTGTCTTGCCACTTGATGTTTAGGAGTCTTCTGAGGCAGGTAGTGTGAAAGTGTTTGAACTTCTTTGCATGGTGCTTGTACGGGTTTCACAGGCGTATAAGAAAAGAGGTAGTACTATCGATCTGTACACCTTGAACTTTGTCTGAAGAATAATGCTTCTTCTGTTCCAGACCTTGGCAAGTAGTCTGCCAAATGCTGTGCTGGCCTTTGCAATCCTGGCATTTACTTCATCATTTATTACAACATTCTGGGTCAGAGTGCTGCCAAAATAGGTGAACCTGTTCAATGCACTCAGTTTGTAGTCGTTGAGTGTGACTTTTGGCTCAGCATACGGTTTTCATGGGGCTGGCTGATACATTATTTCAGTCTTCTTTGTGTTGATCATAAGACCAAAATTTGTGCAAGCATCAGAGAACCTGTTAATGCTGCTTTGCATTTCAGCTTCAGAGCCAGTGTTGAGGGTGCAGTCATCAGCAAATAGGAAGTATCTGATGATGTCTGCTGTGACATTAACTTTTGCTTGGAACCTCATGAGGTGGAACAATTTACCATCAATTCAGTATCTGATGCTGATTCCCATGTCATCATCTCAGAAGGCATCAGTGAGCATGGCTGAGAACATGAGACTGAAAAATGCTGGTACCAGTACACAGCCCTGCTTCACTCCATATGAGACAGAAAAGGGATCTGATGTCTCACCATTGTTCCAGACTCTAGCTTCCATAACATTGTGGAATCACTGCACCATGGTGATCAATTTCCTTGGGCAGCCATACCTGGCCATGATCTTCCACAGGCCCTCTCTGCATACAGTGTTGAAGGCCTTGGTCAGGTCAACATAGGTAGAGAAAGAGTCAGTATTCTGCTCTTGGCTTTTCTCTTGCAGCTGCATAGTAAGACATGTTGATGGTTCCATTCTCCTTTCAGAATCCACACTGGCTTTCTGGTAGGAGTCCATGGTCAAGGTGTGATGTGAGATGGTTGAAGAGAATCCAGGCAAGTATCTTATCTGCAATGGAGAACAAAGAGATACCTTGGTAGTTGTCTTGAG
Source organism: Sinohyriopsis cumingii (assembly GCA_028554795.2). Taxonomy (NCBI): domain Eukaryota; kingdom Metazoa; phylum Mollusca; class Bivalvia; order Unionida; family Unionidae; genus Sinohyriopsis; species Sinohyriopsis cumingii. Next base: position 29,822,472 of record CM068836.1, on the reverse strand, counting down.
CCTGAAGATTTCCTGTGTGCTTATATAGGTGTATAATAGTAGCATCCTTGAATTCCTGTGGGATCATCTCTTTTTACCACATGATATGAAACAACTTATGGAGCTTTCCAGTCAGAGCTGCACCATCTTCTTTGCATATCTCTGCTGGAATTGAGTCTGAGCCAGGAGCCTTGCCACTAGAGAACGGATGTATTGCTTTCTGGGTCTCTAACATGGTTAGTGGATCATCAAGTGATTCATTAACTGATACTTGGTGTAGCTGATCAATGGCTTCATCATTGATGGATGTTGGGTGGTTCAGGACACAGATGAAGTGCTCAGCCCACCTTTCAAGGAGATTCTCTTTGTCTGTGATCAGTTTGTTCCCATCCGCACTGAGGAGAGAGGATGATCCTGATGATGATGGTCCATAGACTTCATTCATCGTAGTATGAAACCTCTTCATATGATGCTTGACAGCATGGCTTTGGATTTCATCAGCTTTGTTACTCAGCCAGGAGTCCTGCATCTGCCAGAGTTTATGTTGAACAGTCCTGCAGATGTTATTGAAGGCATCTTTCTTTGAAGTGGACTTTGGATCATTTAGGTATGCTTTGTGGAGGTGCTGTTTTCATCCAATTGCTGCCTGATGTTTTCACAATTCTCATTAAACCAGTCCTTGTGTTTTCTTGGGGAAGACCCTAAGATCTCTGTGGCAGTGTTGTAGACCAGCTATCTTAGGGTCACCCAGGCTGCCTCCACATTCTGGCTGTCCAGAAAGGTGGATTGAAGATGCTTTTATAAAGTGATGACAATGGTCAATTTGGAGTTCGAGTTCTTCAGCTTGGCAATGTTCAGTCATTTTGGAATCTTCTTGCTTTGCATGCGTTGTTTAGGTTGGATATGGAGTTTAGCTTGGAGAATACAAACCGGAGGTCAGTCTAACATGTTGCACTGCACATGAAAATGGTCACCCATACATCCTGCCTATTCCTCTTCCTGACTATAGCATAGTCAATGAGATGCCAGTGCTTAGATTGGGGATGCATCCATGTCATCCTGTTATGGATAGGGAGGTGGAAGACTGTGTTGGTGATGAGTAGTTCATGCTCTGCACACGTCGGAAGCAATAGAACACCATTGCTGTTACAGCAGCCAATACCATACTTTCAAATGACCCCTTCCCAGGAGATGTTGTCAGAGCCATCTCTTGTATTGAGGTCACCAAGGAAGATGAGCTTTTCAGATTTGGGAACAGAATTTATGATAGACTGGAGTTCTTTACAAAAATTTGTCCTTTATTTCATCTGGATTGGCCATGGTTGGAGCATAGGCACTGATGATTGCAAACAGTTAAGTAACATATGACAAAATGAAGATATACAGAGATTTAATTAGTGTACCGGGGCATAATGGGACTTAATGTTTTCATTTTTCTAAATATATCTAAAGAGATTCCAAGATTTTTTGGTCCTTTCTGTGACATGTGAAACACAAACTTGAAATCTGCACAAACAATGCAAAGTTTCACAATTGATCATACTTTTTTATGGGGGATCCAAAGTGGCTCACTGGAAAGTATGATGGACTTGTGACAAAGTGCAGGTTTTAATACTACCATTTGATCTTTCATATTGCCACTGAACTTAAATGTGTTTCTCTGTCATAAAATGCACAACCAAACTTACTCCCCTTGGAAGAACAATAGATTTTATATCCATCATACACATTCACAACATATCTCTAATCATATTGTTTTGTACAAAGGTTCTACCTTAAAGGGTGAAGTACTTATTTAATGTCATAACAAAATGAATGAAAATGGACAGGCCAGAAGGTACAAGTTCAAATGGACATGGTACCAAAATTCACACATTTTCTTTGAAAGGTGTTTGGGGTGGGGGAACAATGATGAAGCTATTTGCACCAGTTCCAAAGCTAGAAATTTAAAATATCAGCTATCCACACTTAATTTTCATTACCTCAAATCCAACTCCATCAGACAAGATGGTGGTTTATTCAATATTTAAAACACTTGCTGTCTATCAATGCATTTCCTGACAGATCACACAGCTTCTCTGTGTTCAATCATTGTAGATTGAGTGCAGGTTACAAAGCCTAATAAATGGAGGGAAAAATGGAAAGTACATATTAACCAGTTTTAATACATGGGCAAACTGTGTGGATATAAGATTGTCCATGTTTATTGAAGTAACTGTCTTTTTGGAAAGCACAAAGAAAAAGAATCTAGTTCTATTCTGAATTGGCAATATTACTGAATGCACTCAAAAAGACAAACAAAAACAATAACATTACCCACAATGTTTTTAATGGTATATGTGTTGTGTGTCTTGAAACCTCTCTGGAGCAATGTTATTAATGGTCTTTCAAAGATTGATCTTGAAAATGCAGATAACCCAGTTTGGACTGGGTATATATTGAAAAAAACCAAAGTTATTGTGCTGAACCCATATTTTTTAGTCTGTAACCTCGACCTCTGAATGGACTTCTTCTTTACCTCTAGGGATTCTAGCAAGATTAGGATTAAGCTGTCAAAATTTGAACTGAAGACTTCATAACAAGAATTTCTACAGGGACTTTGCATTTCTATTTCTAGTGGGGCTCTGCATTTCTATTTCTACTGGGACTCTGCATTCCTATTTCTACTGGGACTTTGCATTTCTATTCCTACTTGGACTTTGCATTTCTATTTCTAGTGGGGCTTTGCAAGTAAATGATATCAACGTCACTTGAAGAGCATTTCTTATTTATAGAGAACTGCAGACAGTGTCAATTTTTTTCAATCTACTACAGCAGAGTTTGGAGGTCCATGCACATTGATACCAGAACTGGTCTCCTATGTGCAATAATAGTTTTATCCAGACTGGTTCAATACAAGTTATTTCCCAATGTTGCTATCTCCTGCAATCTGTAATATTGACTGTCATGCTCTCCCAATCTGATTTCATCTTATTTTATGTCTTATTTTATGTCACTGTAGTACCCATTAATAATAAATGAAATCATTTAGATTGTTTTCTTTGAAAATATTTCATATTATACCAAATATAGGAACTCAACTCCTGATACCCAATTCTGATAATAAATGCTGAATAATCAAATCTTCTATCCTTCTATCTTTCTTGAATGATGGGTGACTGGAATATTGAAAAATACTGACACTGACAAGGCACTTGCACACCAGTAGTCTAAAATGTGACCCACATTGAAAATAGACATTAAATGGTCATGCTGTTTATCTCCACAAAGGTATGGATAATGAATGGATGGATAGACCAACTGAATTTTAGAAAACAAAAATACTGCAGCTGAAGAAATTTTAACAGTAAAAAACACATTGACCAGCTGCTTAGCATATTAATTCTTTGCTCACCTTGGTATCTTTTCAAAAAGGAACAAGTGATGAACAGAAATTGTCAGTTTTTTAACTTCAAAGTTGCAAACTTACCTGCCCCTGGTGTCTGAGGTTAGCTTCTGGGTTGTCTGACCTTATCTTCTAATAATAGCACCAACAAATTCACAAACAATCAGGATTCTGAGAAAAAAAGTGAAATTGTTCTATTTACACTCCACTCTTCTGGCCATGAGTTCTGAATGACTGCATTACATTTTCACTGATATTAAAGTGGCATAGAAATGTACATTATTCTCACTTTTTTTCTGGTATAAATAACTGGACAGGAAGCTCAAAATCTTGCTTGCCAGTATAAAGTTACTGGAAGACAAGCTATACAGATCTCCTTTTTATTAATAAAAAAAAAAATCTTTCCTCTAAGGGGAAGATGAAATATATTCTGAAATTTATGGTACATTGCAGAAGTTGTGATTATTTCATGGGTTTTCATTTTTTTTCCTTCCCTTTCTTTAAACACACATTCCAGGAGGGTATCTGTGCAATAAAGCAACCGATTACAATTTTAGCCTTATAACTGTTGAGACCAATTATAATTCATTACAGCTAACTTCAATTACTCTACCAAAACTTCATTATAAGCATGGATTCCTTACAAATTAGTCTTTTTTCCTACATTTCCAACTAATCCAAAATACAGTAAATAATAATAATAATAATAATAATAATGAGGACTTTGTATAGCACCTAATCATTAGAAGCTCTACGCGCTTTACAACATTAGACAACACCTATAAGATAAAAAACATATAATAATATTATTACAAAAACAAACACCATGAAATTAGGAAAACATTAAAAAATAAAAAACATGCTGAGAATATTTCAGGTAGGAAACATTATTAGGTCTTTAAGTTTGTTCTTGCAGTCAGAATAAGTGAGTTTTGAGAGCCCTCTTGAATGTGATCACTGTGTCTTTGTGTCTGAGTTCAGTAGGCAATTCATTCCATGTTGCTTGGCCCTGGTATGCAAAAGAACGTTGTCCATATGACTTTGTTTTCATAGTGGGAATAATGAGTATATGATTGTCAGAAGAGGAGCGTAAGTATCTTGCTGGTGTGTACACATGGGTGAGGTCAGATAGGTATGTTGGACTAGAGTCTGACAGTGAAACGTAGCACAGAGAACAAATTTTGTGTTTGATTCTGGATCGAATGAAATATGTTGAATTGCTCCATTATTATTCAAGCATGACAACATAAAGGTCATAAACAAGGATTTTTGTATCATATCACTTCAAGATAACTTCATTTGGCACTATAACCCTGAACACTCAAAGCAGAACACTGCTTTGACAATATCCTGTTTATTATATATACACCTCTCCCTCAATAACTCGCGCACAACAGGGTCCACAAACATAGACTGCACTATAAGCAAGGATGTCTGTTACCAAGGGACCTCCTAAAATTGCAAAATTTGCTTTGACTTTGAGAAAACCATGAGGGGGGAAGCATTAGGGAAAAGGTCTGTTTAATGACTGAACCCTCATTTTACAATCACATCAATAATAATTTTTAATAACGCACTTTTTCTAATGAAGTTTCTCATTCTGTTTTAATAACATTTATTCTCAAAATGTCCAATATGTGAAAGCTCATTCCAACTGGTTTCAACAACCAGCATGTGTATGCAAAAAATCTGTGTATTACATCACTACTTTTTGTTTTCTTGATGAGTCTGGTTCCCGTAGTGGTGCTTAATAGTATCCTGCTAAATGACGGGAGTCACCAGAGCAGGGAACTAGACAAACTGTTGATACACCACCAAACTAGATTCCTTTTTTTCGAAAACACTGGAGTTATTTCATGAGCCAATCGTCTATCTCGAACTCAATTTTTGTATTGTTCAGTTAGTACAATGCTGATGTCGTGATTTCATTGGAAGTAATAATGAAACTTCTTATCATCCTTGAGGATATCTCTAAGTACCAGTTCAAGAATTCTCTGAAACTCGCTTGCCCACACTGGTTCATATATGTGAAATCAAGCTCTTTAATTTACGAAGTATTCATTTCGTTTGGCTAACTTGCTATCTTTGATCACAGTTATGAAAGAGTCAGTTAATTTAAGGTAGTTTATGTTACATACACAATAAAATTTATAACAGTGATTTATAAAAGTGTTCGATTGATCAAATGAAATGAGTTCACCCAACATATGACTGGGGCCGCTAGATTTTAAGTTTGTAGGAATTTCGTGCCTTTTAATTTTTCTTTAATTCCATCTTCTTCATTTTATTCAAAAGACATAATTAATGTGATAATACAAAGGAGGCCAGCTTTTAATTCAGTGCAACAATACAACAAATACTTCCTCAAGTCGGTTATCGAAACAAGGTCGTCACTTAATTAGGTTCTCAGAGAAATGCTCGAGGACATAGCTGTTACGGTAGATTGATGCATTTTATGTTTAATTGCAAGAGAACACATTGCATTTATGATGATTACACTTAAAAGGAACTAAAAGATAGAACTAAAACACAAATTTCAATTGATAACAAAAATTATTTAATTTGTATTTATTTATTAAAGTACTATCTCCACCCGGCGTGACATTTTCATTGATCGAAATTTCCTTATATATCATTAATTGCTGTGTACTAACAATGTCGTTTGGAAAGAAAATGTAAAAAATTGTATGACCTATTTTTAAATCTGATATTTCATACTGTTGATTAAAATTTCCAGGTCCTATGTACCGTTTTCGACAATAAAATGAAGGATATATCAAAGGTTCCATTACCAATTTTGATCGCAATTCTCTTCAAGTTCAACAAATAGGGATCAATTTTGGGGTATTTTCTGGTTTAAAAATTAGGATCCATGCCTGAGTTATCAGGGTGCGAATTATCGAGGAAGTTGTGTATCAAGCTTGCAATTTTAAACCTGCCTACCCTAATGTCTTAGTAAGGCAGTTATTTTTTTTTCTGCAAGTTTGACCAGTTTTCAGTAAGGTGCAACAAAATATATACTGCTATTGTGGAGTTGGGAAACATGTATTTAAGAAGTTCAGCATTTGAAACATGCAGCAGTAATAAACCTTTTATTTAACTGACAAGTTTGCAAGGTACACATAGCTCTTATTTACCTCTAGTACAATTGCACAAATTTCAGTTCAAAACCCTATGTAGCTCAATGTCTGGTTGTAATCTCTTAAACATAATCCTTTGAATTTTTTTCCATTTCACACGATTGCAATCATATCTCCTGCCATGAGACATGCATAAACTGACACGCATGTCCAATAAACATAAAAATTGTACAATAATTATAATACTCCTTTATCATTGCTGTAATAATTATTAAGCGACTTATTTTCCATTTTAACTTCAACATGCATCTCAGGCTGGGCACCATTTTGAAAAATATTCTATAATAGAGTTTGATGATGCAGATGATTTACATGAAAAGTGTACATTTAGTCTGGTTCCCTAACTCTACTAAATCTAACATGAAACCCAGATCCAAATCAAACAAGCATGAGCCCGTTATCCAGATTTTACCACAAAAATTATATTTCTGCAGTTGTTGCTTTATTCAACAAATCCATATTTTCAGGGTCATTCTCTCAAGACTTGAAGCAAAATACTAATGGTTGGCAGGTCTGTAATTTTAGTTTATTTACTGTCTCAATTTACATTTACATGCACTTGATATGCCATTTGTGATTAAAGGCCCCAGCAAAAAATAAAAATAACATATAAGAAACGGAGTGCAGATCTGCCAATTTCTGCATGGATCTCTTTAGATCATTCATGAGTATGGTGCCTGGTACAGCTATATTTCAATTATCTCAGTGGCAGGTTTTGGTGGTCTGATAAATTACTGCTGTTTGGACCCCGCTGAATTCGATTGTGTGGGCCTCCACAAGAGTTAGAAAGGTCACCTCCACGAGAGTTTCCACAGTCACCACCATCATTGTTGGCATAGTCAACCTGTTGAAAAGAGTACAGTCTGATGGATTACATAAAACACCATCAGTCAACAAAAGTCACTCAATGGGATTGATGCTCTAATGAATGTAAAAAATATGTAGGAATTCATTCTTCCCACCTTTCATCTTGCTTTCTTTATAGTACAATGTATTGAAATTATTTTAGATATTCTCAAGAAACTCCACCATTCCAAAATTTGGTAGCAAATATTTTCTTACATGTTAGCATTGACAACTTCACAAGACATGTGCAGTATAAAACAAATATATCCTTGGTGTCAGTTTACTTGTCACAAAATGTCAAGATATATTTCTTTGATTTTATCCCAAATAAAAAGTTTCAAGAAAATAAAAACAAACAAAAGACAACCTAAGGCATTCTGCAAATATATCCACAAACTAGCTTTTGTTAAAATTCCATTCACACCTTTTGCACACATGCATACTATGCTTGCTATGTTGTTGTTTGAACAAGAACCCTTTCTATTCAGGAACTATATTTTCTAAAAAGTTGTACTGAAAATCCAGGATTAATACTCACAAGTGTTTATTGAGAATGTCAAATCCATGCTACACTATATTTTGACCACATGGCTTCCAGTGAGTATAACTGAAACTATACATTTTAATCAATCTCACCTGATAGGAGTACCTTACCTTTAGTATTGTAATTACAAATTGTTTAGGAGCCCCAAGTGGCCGAGTGGTCTAAAGCGCTCTCCGTAACAGATCACTGCCATCTCACCTCTGTCTGTGTGGGATCAAGTCTAGGATTTGGCCAATGTGGGTATGTGAGAAAGCTTGCCAGCAGCTTCTCGTGGGTCGGTGTTTTTCCCGGAGGTTTCCTGGGTTCTTCCTCCACCATTAATACAGGCCTCCATGCATAGCCTAGCATGTGCTCAAAAACAGCGTTAAACCCCACAACAACAATAACAACAAATTGTTTAAAAAAATGTGTAATTAATCTAAACTGTTATGAGTACCTAATTATAGCATTGTGTAATTACATACAGGCAAAATTATGTAATTAATCGCAACCAATACAAATAGATCAATTATTAAAAAATGTAAAATTATGCAATCAGATATCTGACATGAAAACCTAAAGTATAATAAAAAATTGACACAACCCTTATAAATGTACAAAGGATATGCACAGGTATCTTGATGCAACAATTTTTGTTCTTCTATTTGGAACACAGTATCACTGATGTTGTGGATGTAAAACTAACCTTAAAACTACAGGTCTTGGAAGAGGAGTCCAAACAACCCTTACTGCCCCTAAAAAAACAAATATCTTGTTTTAGAGACAGTTGATTAACTATTTACACCTATTTGTAACTTTTTATTTTTTATAATTATAACAATGTCACCTATCATTAAGAATTACAGTGAATAGTTTCTGATGTGCTGTTGGAAAGTCTCTTGACCAATACATGGTGTAATGATTAAGATGGACACAAATCTTGAAGTTTTCATATATAACAGAAGTCATATTAGATGGTGGATCAGCATGATTTTATAAACAATTTCAAGCCTGCTTTTCCAGTAGGCTTCATGTCATATTTGGTACAATAGTGCAGAGTGCACTTTGATCAACAACAAAAAATAATTCAAAGAGTTTTTGTTTGTAGCAATGGTTGACCAGATTATATGGCAGAAGATCATGATCTGTACAAAATCTGAACTCCTTTGTTAGGGCTATTTCTGCCAAACTTGCTAATTCTCTGGTTTTAGCAACCGAATCGAGATAAATCATTATCATCTAACAAATTCGGGCATGGATACCTGAATGATCCCTGTAAAATAATGTGCACATCTGTTAAACGGATTTTGATCTTTGTGTACTAAGCAACTGTAAATGGATGATGCTAAATGAAGAGGACCTTACCATAAAAATGCTCAAATGGCCTTGCAACCAGATGAGCTGAAATGAACAAAGATGTTTGGAATCAGCAAAAAGCTCTCCCAAACTTTCATGCTTTCAAATGTGAAGGAAAACCGATGATGACAATGATCACTATCATCACATATTTGATTGCACATCAAATGTACAAGTTTTACTAGTAGATACTAGACTTGTGTCAATTTTGTTCACTCCCATGCTTGCATTTTTGTCAATTGAAAGTCAGGAATGTTAGTTGCAATAAAACAATCTTAATAGACCCATGAATAGAACAAAAGAATGTTGAAAAAGGATGAGGAAAGTGCTATGCAAGTGGTGGTGATGATGGTTCAGATGTGGAGGTCCAATCAAGAGTATATAGCGGACCTCTGGCCGCCTATCTGTAAGTCGCCTTCTTCCTGGGCCTTTGTCAGCAAAGTCAACCTAATTCATTTCTCAAACATCCCCATTTTCAAAAGATTACAATTTGAGTTTTTTTAGCAGGTTTATCTTTAATATCTAGATGTTGCAGTAATTTTTCAATTTATTTCAAATTTCAAGTTGAGTAGCAGTTTCGGTGAAGGCAACCATGTCTTCTGCATAAAATAATGCAAATAAATTTGCAAATTCTAGTCAGAAATGTGTTTTGTTAAATCGTTTAGGAATAAGGAAACACAACCTCGCCTTGCTCCAGCCAGACAGATGAATATTTCTGCCAAGCCATTTGGCATTTTATATGGCTTTTAGTATCATAATCATTTAGGGCTGGTATAACATGATAGGCTGTCTTATGGTGGACATAAAGAATATAAGAATGGCAAAGTTTGTTTTAAAATGTCTTCTATTTTCTGAACCAACTAAATAATGAAACAAGGGTTTAATTAACCATCTGTTCAGGAGCTGCAGCGGTAACAAGATTTTCAAGAATGCCATTGTGGTAACATTCATAATACCTGAGGCATGGGCATCCACAAGATTTTTTCTGGGGGCAATCATAGGGATGAGAAACTTGAAGCTATATATATATATATATATATATATATATATATATATATATATATATATATATATATATATATATATATATATATATATATATATATATGCTGACCCCTTCTCCCAGGAACCAACCTGGTGGACTAAGTGGTTGCGGGAGGTAGAGATTTTACCATGGGTGAGTCCTACCAAAACTTACAAAAATGATACTAACAGCTACCTCACTTGGCAGCTCAGCATTAAGAGGTTGTGTTAGGATTGGTCAGTTGGTAGCACAACAATGTGACTGGGTGGGACATGATGCTTCATGTCTGTGGCATGATGCCCCAGTGCTAAACATCACCATAAACAGCCACACTGCAGACATAGTAGCAACATGACTCAAATTATTAAAGCTATGTTAAAAATATTTTAAAAGACATGCCTCCTTGGAACACGCATAGCCTGATGGGCACCAGTTTCATTTAGGATCAACACTCAACCTCACAATATAACTGTGTGCCAAGTTCCACGACTTCCAACAATAAGTTTGGGAGTAGCACATCTGGACAATGATAATTGTAGCAAGTTCCAGACATGATTTCAATCGTCTGGGATTTATTCTGTGGGACATATTAAGGATAGTAGGTATATAAAAAAATAATGCTAAAAGCATTTGAAACAGAAGAATTGACAACAAAAGTTAACATCTATACCACAAAACTAACATGTACCAAGGTTCAGTGACATATCTTGAAACAGTTTTTGAGTTTACTGCAGAAAGAAAAGTGAATGATGGATAGATGATGTTTTGGATTTAACTGCACATCAACAGAATAGCCATTTAAAAGCTAGATTCTAAAAATGTAAATAATACAAATTGCCAAAATATGTTGTCATATCTACCATCCCAAATATATAAAAAAATATGTTGTCATATCTACCATCCCAAATATATAAAAAAATATGTACTACAAGATAAAGTAGTTAAATAATTTAAAGTGTACAGTAAATGCTAATGGCAAAACTGCTTAAAAATAAAGGGTCAAAATTTTAAAAAGTTTGTCTATCAAAAAATACAAGATCTCTTAAATGAATCTAAATCAAACAACTCAAAGAATGGTTCTTGTTTGTATTTTGTGGCACAGCACAATAGGTTATTTAGTGCCAAGGTGACTTGAGTCAACATGACCGACCCAGGCTATTAAGGATTTGAACATGCACACAGTCAGTCACAAGTCCAGAATGTTCACCACTGCTCAACCATGCCACCAACTCACAGGATGGATGAAAAACCGAAAATATAGAAACTGAATTATGAATAGAAACAGACTTCTCAATCACTTGACTAACAAATGTATCATGTTTTTCACTGCAATATCACGAACAATTTTCAAGTTATGGACTTAAGTGACAGCTGAATGTAACCCATTTCTACATTCCCTGCAAACTTCACTGGAAGGGTAATCTAAACTATGAGCCACAACAACAGTCTACCCAAAATAATATAAGAGAGCTTGCTAAACTGTGGATTTTTTCTTGTTAAAACCAATTTTTTTTTAACGACAACTGTAAATTTGAATATAAAATTTACCATTGATCAACTATCATTTGCAATTGATGAAATTCACTGCAGGCAATGCATTAAAATATTCCACAATTATAAGAAATTATGTGCCAGCTTGAAGATACACTCACTTTCTGAAATTACTTCCAGAAGCTAGTACAGCTATACCCCAAAATTACCTGTAAACCCTGACCACACAAGTTAATTTGGTAGTAAAACATCAGGAACTGTCATAAAAGATTACTAGTACAACCAATTGATAACTAAACCACCAGTTGTGTCATACTATTTTCTGTTAAAAACATTCCAGAATCGATGTAAATCTTTTTCATGGCAGGGATAATTAAAACTATGAGCCACAAACAGCAGTCTACCATGACCTAATTTTGCTGTCCAGCATATGCATGCATATCAAGTTCTGTGACTGCAGACAGCTGTGATGGCTCATTGGTTTGCATGCAGGATATACAATCAGGAGGACATGGGTGAAAAGTATACCATCAGATCAGCTACCACAGTATCCCTGTGTAAAGCAATTATCTTTCACTAAAGACAATGACATATCATGACACATTGTGTCGTAAAACACCAAGCCAAACCCATATGAGGGCGCTTGCTAAACTGTGGAAAATATTTTGTTAAAAACAATCTTTGACGACAACTGCAAACGTGAATATAAAATTTAGCATTGATCAATTATCATTTGTAATTGATGAAATTCACTGCAGACAATGCATTAAAATATTACACGATTATAAGAAATTATGTGCCAACTTGATGATACACTCACTTTATGAAATTATTACTTCCAGAAGTTAGTACAGCTATACCCGAAAATTACCTGTAAACACTGACCACACAAGTTAATTTGGTAGTAAAACATCAGGAACTGTCATAAAAGATTGCTGGTACAACCAATCGATAACTAAGCCACCAGACGTGTCATACTATTTTTTGTTACAAACATTCCATCTATTTATCAGAATGGATGAAAACCTTTTTCATGGCAAAGAAATAAAACGTGTGAATCGCCTTGAAATAAACTACAAAGACATGGATAGCAATAATCTTATTTTATTACAAAATATGTAAAAATGGTGGACTTCATAGATACCAGTTATAAATAAAGCATCCATATGGGATATATCATCAACCTTTGTTTTGCACTACGACATTAAAACAACATAACATTACTAAGGCCCTGCTGAGGCCTTCAGACTGAGTGGACCGTAGGTAAGCCATTACAAAATTTTACGTTTGTCAAAATCATTCTTTTCTAGTAATGGAAACATTGATATATACAGAGAAAATATTTCTAATCAGTAAAACATGCATATCCAGTGCAGCTGATAAATTCAAAAACTGCTATAAAATCTTATAAATTACACTAACTATAATACAATGTTGACAAATAGCTAGGTTATTCAGTGGCTTCTGAGCATTTTCAGCAAGGAAGAAAAACATTAAAAACCACAATGAAAAATATTTTGATATAAATCTATAGTGTTTATCAACAATATGCAAACAACAGTTATATGTAAGAGTCATGATGTCACCAATATGAGAGATAATGTGGCAGGGACTTTTCAAATAAAATAAATACTAACCAAAATCTGACAAATTTCAAAATCACATTGTGTCTTGCACCAACCATGACAATGCCTAGTTACCTAGCTCAAATTTAGTAATCCATTGCAAACGCTAAAAGATATGACTATTGCTCTCCCTAACAAAAATACCACTGATAAGACACAGGATTCTGTCTCTGAGCACAATTTGTCAATCTCTGTGAAAGGATTTGTGGCCATTTTGTTTCATTTTACAGATTTTTAAACATGAAATTAAACTTGTTCAATATGGCATACTTTGTTTTATGAAAATGTTTAAACATACACTAATAACCTAATAAGACCGACCTGAAACTGCAAAATATTTATCAGTTTTTCTGTACAAATGAAGAAAGCACAAAACTGATCTGATACAGAAAAAAGTTTCAAAAAATCCAATATATCTGAATTTTTCACAAGCCAAATTTATTCTTTCAAAGCCTTACACACAACTCCTACATTGCCAATATTATTTTGTCATTACCAAAATCAGTCATTGGTAAATAATATTATTCAATGTAGCACAAAGAAATATTGGTAATAATGGAAAACTTACAAGGATAATCAAACCACATTCATTTGACACCGGCACTTGTAGCCCTGTAAACAATAACTCTCATGTTCCAATGAATGCTAAGATTTCATGACTTTAATATATATATCCTCTCATGATGCTGGGATTAAATATGGTATGATACTTAATGGTATAAACCAAAATTAAATTATGAAGTACTCTGTAGGAAGATGGACAAAAAGTACAAAATATTAGATTTAATAATGAATGAAATTTTCATGAAAGGAACTGACCCAAAAAGACGTTCAAGACATTTTCGACTCAGATCTCCATTCATGCTTCGCAATTCTTAAATTTGAATGAAATGAAAAACATGCATGTGTTTAACAGATCTAAAATATTTTTAGAAAGTACAGGACATCTTTTCAGGTGAAAAATAACAGTTGTGTGTATAAATGCTGAAATATCCATCCATGAATTTATTATAAATCTGGACCCCTCAGAAACACATAGCATTAAATCAATTATCATGACATATATGCCTAATGAAAATACATTTGTTTACATTTATAAATTTTGGCTTTAAGCCCATACAATTATTTCTTACAATGTGCACAACTAGTTCTCATCAAACAATGCCACTAAAACTTCTAGCACTATCTTTCTTCATGTATCTCAGCAGACTCTGGTACATGTATGGTAGGATTTGATTCTCGCTGCTCTAATTGGGCCACATAATCGTACAATCTGCAAAAAAAATAGGAAATATCAAACATTAAACATAATATGCCATACACTTTGTACATATGGCAAGTGATGCAACTTCAAAGCCAAATGTGAACCAGCCTAGTTAAAAAAAAAAAATATATTTTCATTTAACACATTCATATAAAGTTCAGTACAAAAATAATTGCCATGGAATTTGATGGATAGAAGATTTGTGAATCTATTTAAGATACTGCCCACACCATAAGTTTGATCAAGTCCATAATTTAAAAAAAAGGGGAAACCTGGCATTTTCCAGATGTTCAGGGTCAAACTGGCTATGTTTAGTTTTGTTTATTAGCACAGCAACAGATAACCTGAGTTGATATGATCGTAGGATCTAAAATGCACCATGTGTTTAATTCTTGCACGCTATCACATCGACATCACTTTCACTTTTTTGGGGGTGAAAACCTTATAGTTAGTTATAAGACCATCCAGTCAGGAAAAGTAGTGATAAGAAAAATTTCAAGATGGCCACTTTGGCAGTGATACTGAATGTCTGAAGTGTGCCAATTTATTATAAGGAAAATTTTAACCTGGGGAAATGTGTGTGTAAAGTTTCATGGCAATCCCTTTGGTTTATTACTGCTCTGGTGGCCTAGTGGTTACAGCATCTGCCATGGATGTGGGAGGCCATGGGTTCAATCCCCAGCCGAGTCATACCAAAGACTTATAAAAATGGTAATAACAGCTACCTCGCAAGGCGCTCAGCAGAAACAGGTTAGTGTTAGGACTGGTCAGCCTGGTGTCAGGATAAAGTGACTGGGTGGGACATCAGCATGCAGCATGATGCCCCAGTACTAGACATCACTATAAACTGCCACACTGCCAACATTGTTAAAGCTATGTTAAAAATTCCAAATCACACACATATGGTTTATTAGGAGTAGAGACAACAAATGTGCCAGCTGATGGACAGAAATGGGACAACATGCCACAGAGTAAGTTCTTCTCATTTTTGACCAATGATGCTAAATATGTTCATAAATTTATTACAAGTATATAGACCTTTGTCAATATGAAGCAACAAAGGAATGCAAAAAAAGTAGATTTTAAGGTAGTAAGTGATCAAAATTTCAAGGTAGCAGCTATTATGAAACTAAAATCCTTCTAGGTACTGAGCATTTCAAATGCAAACAGAAGTCAACTAATCAAAAGTAGAACTAGTTTGCAATTGTAATGTAGACAAAGATTACATCATGCCATATGATGTAACTTGTGCAGACAAAGATTAATTCATGGAGTATGATGTAACTGTAGTACAGACACAGATTACTTCATGGAGAATGATGTAACTGTATTATAGACAAAGATTACTTCATGGAGTATGCTGTAACTGTAGTATAGACACAGATTACTTCATGGAGAATAACGTAACTGTAGTATAGACACAGATTACTTCATGGAGTATGCTGTAACTGTATCACAGAAAGATTACTTCATGGAGTATGATGTAACTGTATCAGAGACAGATTACATCATGGAGTATCATGTAACTGTATCAGAGACAGATTACATCATGGAGTATGATGGAACTGTTGTGTAGACAAAGATTACTACATGGAGTATGGGGGGCCCCGAGTGGCCGAGTGGTCTAAAGCGCTCTTCGTTACGGATCACTGCCATCTCACCTCTGCCTGCGGCGGTTCGAGTCTAAGATTCAGCCAATGTGGGCATGTGAGAAAGCTTGCCAGTAGCTTCTCGTGGGTTGGTGGTTCTTTCCGGGTTTTCCCGGGTTCTTCCTCCACCATTAATACTGGCCGCCGTGTATAGCCTATCGTGCTGAAAAATGGCGTTAAAACCCCACAACAACATGGAGTATGATGGAACTGTATCACAGACAAAGATTACATCATGGAGTATCATGGAACTGTATCACAGACAAAGATTACATCATCGAGTATCATGTCACTGTAGTGTAGACAAATATTACTTCATAGCCTTTCTCACTGACAAATGACCTTTATGACACATTATTAGTCAACTGACAATTTTATAATACTGCCTAGGCCATTACTTAAAAATCTCACGATATCACACACATGTAACCAATCTATTGTTATGTACTCACGTTTCTATTTCTGGAGATGAGATATAGTCATGACCCAAGGACTTGAAGATGGGGTTCTTCATGAGCTCAATGGCCGTGATAAGCAGGCCCCATGAATACTGGCGCTTAACTGCCATCCTCTCCAGTACTACTCTGTTAGAAAAGAATGGAGATATTATTTAACATCATGCAAAGGCAGACAACCTGATTCAAATATGAACTCATGGAAATCAATGAAGTTAAAATCACATAAGTCAGTGGATAACTGTACTGTATCTACCTGGCACATATGTAATATATATAAACAAGACACCCAAGTGGGCATATTATTTACTTGGCTTACATAACTCCACTGTTTCAAAACTGTATAAGAATTCATATTATGTAAACTTTTAGGACATCCTGATCTAGATTCTTTCTAAAGTTGAAGGCGTAATATTTTCTTGTTCATGGCCAAGACTCCCATTAATATGCACTGAAGCATACATTCAGTTTGATAAAAATCAAGTACAAATATTTTTTTAGAGTGGCTCAGTCTATCAGTTGTAAGATTAGATCATTAAAAGACCTTACATATTATCAAACTCATCCAAGATGGAATAAGCCAATGTCAAGTTTGATCAAATTCGGATCAAAAATATGGTTTCCATAATGGTAATAAGCTCAGCCAATCAGATGCAAGATTAACTCATTAATATTCATGAATGTCAATCATTACAAACATGCAAAAGATCTTGATAATATAAGCATACCCTCCAAGTTTGTATCAAATCGAATTATAAATCCATCCTCCATGGTGGTAATAAGGTCATCCAGTAATATACAACATTATCTCATTCATATATCAATGGACTTCACTCGTTATTGAAATTATCCAAGATCTCAATGATATAATCTTATATTTCAAACTGGACAAGATCACCTCATTTGTGTGTGGATTTCATTCATTATCAAACTTGTCTGAGACTTGATAAGACTGGGATATATTCCAAGTCTGATGAAAATCATACCTAAAATTCAGCCTCATAGTGGTAAAAAGTACCTAGTGAGGCAATAAGCCCAGCCAACTGTATGCAGATTTGCCCATTGCTGATCTTGGTGATATAAAACCACACTGCACGTTTAATCAAATTTATATCAGATTTTTTTTCCAGTAGGGTAACAAGCTCAGCCAGTCAGATGCAAGATTAGTTTCATTAGATTCTGCTCATTACTGAACCCACCTGATATCATTCATGTATTCCATATTACATAAAAATGCCATCACAAATATGACCTTAGTGATGAATTCTACCAATTTGATACATCACCTAATATGGGTGGATTTTGGAATATTTGACCACAATTAGATCAAAAATGTGGTGTTTTGAATGAACAAGGTTAGCCAATCAGATGTAAGATCACAATAATATTCATGGATTATGGTCATTAATGAACACATGTGAGATTTTGATGGTATAAACCTATATTCCACAATTCATTTCAATTGAATAAGAAACAGACTCCAGCAATAAATTGTTGATGATGCACACATTACATACACTAAATTTAAGGTCATTCCTTGAGCTTCTGGCCAGGTGAACTTAACATCTGTGTCATAAATATTTCCCTATGCTTCTTTCTGTACATTTCCCTATGCTTCTTTCTGTACATTTCCCTATGCTTCTTTCTGTACATTTCCATCCTCAATGAATACTATAAAATGCATGTTTGACTTGTTGACCCTCCAATAATCCTGTCTAAATTATTTCATCATCTTTCTGACAATTTCTAATAAAGATTGCATTTAGATTCAATGATACAAGAAAAATTGACAGTAGTTTTTGGAGTACTTGCCTGGTAATTTCTTTATGGATTTCCTCTTTCGTGGTGGTATTAAACAAGTGCTGCAGCAGGAAGCTGAAGTAGTGTGTGTGGCTGTTTGGGTATATGAGCTGGTTACAGATGGCAGCAAGGAACAAATAACAACCTGGGGGAAAAGTTCAAATTGTAAGTAAACTATAACTGAAAGCAAAAGAATGCAGAAAAAGTAATAAGTGGCCACATATTTTTTTACTTTAACAATAGTAACTGAGAAAAACATACATGTGAAATTTTGTCCCTTTGTCTTAGGTGTCCATGAATCTCCTTCATACATGAAATCATCAGGAAATTCTTCAATTTTAATCATTTTTGTCTAACCAGGAACTGTTCTAAATCATTAAGGAGAAACCAGGAAATTCGTATGCATGCTAAGTCAAATACTAACAGACATACTGCCATGATCCATGCGGGACTGAGATTACTCATGTGACATCTGCTTTAGAGCAATAGGTCAAGAAGTCAAGGTCAGTAGGATGCTTTTTCGCAATTTGTTTTGCAAATACTTTTACTATCAAAACATGAACTAGGAACCAATATGAAATTCTTTATGGAAAGGAACCAATCACTATAGTAGAATATGTACTGCAGTCTCTTAAATACAGCTGGCAGAGGAAGGCAAAACATTTATTGAAAAGTTACACCTGAGATGACTGTAGCTTGCAACAATATTCTGAACATAAAGTAATGGATAGTGAAGGAGAGTTGTTGAGTCATCAAATACTGTGTGTGAGCAATTTTCCCTCATGGAATCCTTGGGATGTGGATCAAAATTTATTATGATTGCACGTTTACAGGAAGAAAAAAAGGCAATGGTATGCACACTTTCAAATATAAGCAAACTGTTCACCAACAACTGGAATCCTATGCATAAAGTAGTTTCACATTCTCTTGGTGACAAAGCTCTTGCTAGACAATAGACAGGGACAGTGG
This sequence comes from Sinohyriopsis cumingii, assembly GCA_028554795.2. NCBI lineage: Eukaryota > Metazoa > Mollusca > Bivalvia > Unionida > Unionidae > Sinohyriopsis > Sinohyriopsis cumingii. The sequence goes on along the minus strand of CM068836.1, from coordinate 29,802,966 downwards.
GAATCTTGCTAATCTTGTTTGCTAAGTACAACTTGTGAAAATATGTTACACCTATATATTAACAAAGACAATGATGAAAATACATACCCATTGTATCTAATTGAGATACAAGATCATCAAAGAATTCTGTGTATTTGGAGTCTGCGATGGTGCTCATGCTGGGTGCCAGACCTTTGCTGTTGATGCACTCACTGGCCTGAGTTCCCACATAAAGCACAAGTGCATTGATCAATGGGACATTGTAACAGCTGTAGCCGGAGACTTCATTTGACTGAAACAAAAACATAGCATTGTGAAAGGAAACTATATCTGTATGAAAATTATTTTTTTTATTGCTTTCTCCTGAGGGCATTATTATGCTATACCATGTTGTGGTTGAATACAGGTGCCAGAGCCAAAGGTGAGGGCGCTATGCCACCTGCAGGACAACACAACCAAAGTTTAAAAGGATGAAGACAATAACATATTCATACATGGCTGACCCATGACACGAGAAACAACATCTGAATCTACAGATTGTGTGTAACTCTAAAATGGCTGGACATGGCAGTGGTGCTAACCATTGCCAGACATTATCACCAAGTCACGGGAAAAATCATACTGTAAAAAAAATTCCTGTAATATATTCTGTATGACTTATAATCAATAAAAAATGTTCACATGAAACCTAAACTGTTGATGCATGTTAATAAATAAGCACATAACAAAAGACCTACCTTTCTGTCTTACTTTGCTATAGAAAATAAAATTATGATCCCAGAGAGGCAATTATCTTACAATGGGTTTCTGTTGTTATTGTTATTGTTGTACGGTTTAACGCCATTTTTCAGAACAAGATAGGCTATACATGGCGGCCAGTATTAATGGCAAAGGAACAACATGGGAAAACCTTGGAAAAAAACACAGACCCACGAGAAGCTACCGGCAAGCTTTCTCACTTATCCACATTGGCTGAGCCCGAGACTCGAACCTACGCAGACAGAGGTGAGATGGCAGTGATCTGTGACGGAGAGCACTTTAGACCACTCGGGGCCCCCCAATGGGTTTCTGTATGGAATGCAATGATAAAACACATAATCATACAAACACATTTTGTAATTGGTGGATTCCAAATAATGGAGTCAGTTATATTAATGCTCACCTTAAGATTCCTTATGAGGTTAGAAGGGAAGGTTACTCCAGGAGATTCTCTTCTCAGATATAAATCCAAATCCTGTGAACAAGAACAGCATGTATTTTTTATTCAGTTCATTTATGCCACTGCTTTTCTACACAATGTTTCACAATATTTAATGGAATTTAGATTGCTGTGTTAAGTAAACAATCACACAGCTGTTATATCTGTAAGGACAATTGATAGAAGCTAGAAACAAATAAAAATTAGAATCTGAATATACCTCCCCATTTATTTGTCTCCCCCTCCCCAACAATTTAAACAAGAAAAGCATACATGAGATAAAAGATGCACAAAATTTAGTCATTTCATTCATTGATTTATAATTTCAAATCTGATTATGAACAGGGGAACCCTAATACCAGTAGGGGTCATGACAAATATATTTACAATGTCAAATCAAACAAAGGAAAAGAGTAACAAAAAACAAATTTACCTTTCATGTGGATTTAACAAGTGATGTAATTTTTGTGTACATGTATACAAAGGGATATAACTCTCAACTTCAAGGTAATTGATGAAATAATCAAGCAGTTAAATGAATTGGATGAACTATGTCACTCTGTTGTCTGAGGAAAATAGACTCGCCCATAGTATATGCAATATCGGGTGTTCTGTTAGCATGGAAATTCAGTTAAGACTGAAATATGTATTTAGACCATGAGTGTTAGGGGCACTCTGGTTAGTCAGGTTATAAATTATAAATTAATGTTCTGTGCACATTTTTATTACATTAACATTAAAGATTTCCATTACTGAAATCAGTAGAAGTACAAACAAATTGTGATGCATACAAAAACTATAATCCTTCTTGTTATTAACCAATTTAATCAAGAGGTTTTTTTGTTACAACAGTACAGATAATTCTCAAGAACACACAGGAAAAAAATTCATACATTGTGAAAAAAGTTGCTGAAAAACTGGTGCATACAATTTGTTTTTCAAGAAATATATAACATATTTATTAAAGAGAAAGTCTAGCCTCATTAGCTGTCGCATATGCAATTTTTCATGAATATCTATAAACCAGAGAGAACTGTGAATGAAGATTCCTTACCTTTTTGAAAGGTGCTGACTGGATCATGCTTGTATAGCTAGTGCTAATGCGTGGAGGGCGTGCTATTTCTGGTAGCATGTCAACATTCAGGTCAGGTGTATATGGATCTGGCACAGGTACGTTACGTGAAGCGGTACTCAAGATTAAGTCACGCATCTCATTGCAGTATGGCGATATGGCATCACAGAATTTGTTATGATGATCACATAGAAACTTTGGGAAGTCATGAAGGCCTAGCAACATTGTTACCATAGTCTGCAAAAAGATGATATTTAGTTATTGTATATCAAACATGGTCTATTGAGATCGAATTCAATTAATTGCTTGAAAAATATGAAGGCAATCAATCTGTCCATCGATTCTTTAAATCTGGCATCCAGTTAAAAATGCTTTGAAAGGGATTATAAAGCTTATGTCTGAAACCTCAAATAATATGGTCTATATAACTATACAAAGAAAGAATTGCAACAGATCTGAGATCAAGGTTTAAAGACCTCAAATAATATGATCTATATAACTATACAAAGAAAGAATTGCAACAGATCTGAGATCAAGGTTTAAAGACCTCAAATAATATGATCTATATAACTATACAAAGAAAGAATTGCAACAGATCTGAGATCAAGGTTTAAAGACCTCAAATAATATGATCTATATAACTATACAAAGAAAGAATTGCAACAGATCTGAGATCAAGGTTTAAAGACCTCAAATAATATGATCTATGTAACTATACAAAGAAAGAATTGCAACAGATCTGAGATCAAGGTTTAAAGACCTCAAATAATATGATCTATATAACTATACAAAGAAAGAATTGCAACAGATCTGAGATCAAGGTTTAAAGACCTCAAATAATATGATCTATATAACTATACAAAGAAAGAATTGTAACAGATCTGAGATCGAGGTTTAAAGACCTCAAATAATATGATCTATGTAACTATACAAAGAAAGAATTGCAACAGATCTGAGATCAAGATTTAAAGACCTCAAATAATATGATCTATATAACTATACAAAGAAAGAATTGCAATAGATCTCTGAGATCAAGGTTTAAAGACCTCAAATAATATGATCTATGTAACTATACTAATTTTTCAAATAAAGAATTGCAACAAATCCATAGTTAGCAATGCTTACCTTGTGCAGCCTAACTGATGGGTTTACACGCCAGGTGGTCCTGAGCAATGAAGACATGAACTTGAAGAGATCAATGAATAACTGGGCATAGATACTCCAAATCTGAAAATGTAAATCAGATCACATCCTAAATGAAACCACTACATAATATTGAACCATGCTTTTCATATCACTTCTCAGATCTATAATGACTGAAAACATTTCACTGAAACAAAGGAAAGACAAGCAAAGTTTTTTTATCCGTATCAATATCTGTGATAATATAGATGCCATATCATTTATGTATTTTTAAGTATTTCAGCTTTAACAATCCATACAATATCATTCTCATGCAAGTTCACACATATTTCCTCTGGATTTAGAGTAATTTACCATAAATTAAAATAGAATCCCTTACCCACTTTCATACAAACTTACTGGTCTGTGATTTGCAAATTTTTCTGAGAACAAAAGTAATTTTCAAAAGGACCACAAAATAACTTTTTTCATAAATCTTTGGACCCATCCAGTCTCTGAAAAAAAGGATGTGACATACTCTCATACAGTCCAACCATGTAGCCAATCCAATGTTTAATTTTCATTTGGAGTTGGCAGAGATGTTAAGGAATGGATTGTTTGTAGATGTAAGTCACTGCCTGGTGATTTGATAGGAAAAGACATTTTTTATCCCAGATATGGAAATCAACAAAATTATTAAGATTTTAAGCATAGTTCCCTTTACATTACATGAATGGTAAAATACACGCTGAACAAACACTTTTGGAAAAATCTGGGTAAAATGGGACCATACCTTCTGTTCTGAAGTGTAAACAAACATTCTGTCCATGAAGACCCTGTGTGACATAATATCCATCCAGGCTGTGGCAAATCCTGGGGCATTAGTAGGCTTCAAAACATGTAACAAGTTGCTGGAAAGTAAAAAATGAAACAAGATCTACAGATCCTACAAATATATAGGGTGATATTTCTTTAAAAAAAATTAAATGAACTGTCTTGCATACGAGTTTACCAAAGTATCATCTTGCATATAAGCTCACCAAAATACCATCTTGCAAATACTCAAGGTTTCATCAATATTTACTGCCTCAACCATGACCTAAATGATCTTAATTTTAAGAAATGTCCACCCATAAGTAATCTTATTCAGAATTCTAGCATGACATCATCCAGAATGGCCTATGCACCTCTTAACTGTATTTATATATGCATACACACAGCTGTAACAGTCATTAACAGACTTATGGTCCAGTGAGAACAAATAAGATATCCATGCAAATTATAGAACTTTGAGATCCATCAACATATTTGGAGAACCTGCCCCCACCCCCCCACCCCCACCCCCATAAACATGATAACAAAAGCTGAAGGATATGTTCAGCATTACATTGATGACATTCACATCCATAGACCCACTTGACAGTGTCAATCACTTAAAAAGACCCACTGACATGGTCTTTGCATTGACAGTGTCAATCACTTAAAAAGACCCACTGACATGGTCTTTGCATTGATGTCAATGACAATCACTTCAAAAGGCCCACTGAAATGGTTTTTGAATTGATGTTAATCACTGCAAAAAGCCATCTCAAATGATAATATTTGCATTGATGTAAATCACTTCAAGAAGCCATCTGAAATGATGGTTTGTACTGATGTTAATCTCTTCAAATGGTCATAAGCATTGATGGTGTTTGCATTGATGGAAAAAATTGTTAGACAACTTGGTAATAGAGAATTAAATTATCTTCCTCAAATTAATCAAATGTGGCAATAAATACAAAGTGGTGAGAGTACAAAAAGACATCAAATCTATGCAGTCATATTTGGTGAAAATGAAATCAACAATTTTCCTAGAATAAAAAAGGAAACACGTACCAGAAGGTAGTAAGCACTTGCAAGTTGATGCTTTCAAGGATAGGATCTGCAGCATTGAGTTCTATCAAAAGCCCAATCAAGATTTTGTGGTATGGCACCTGCCAAAATGATGTCTGGATGGCCTCAAGATCTCGTAGTAACACTCCAGCCACAATACCTAGCACCTGGAAACAAAAGTTTAAAACCATAAAGACCTTAAGTTTGCTTTGGGATGAAGCAGATACTTGGTTCTGTACAAGTTATGTCAATATAAACTTTCAACACATGCATCAGCACAGCAGTAACTGAACCTGAATGGCTATGTTGAGTAAAGAACAGTTTTTTAAGCAACTTTAATAAAAAGTGTTCCCTCTTGGCAGACTTAAATTGTAAGTCATGTAGAAAAATATTTTGACATTATGGAACCAACATGCCTAAATAAAACCAATAACTGCTTCAGTACTGTTTGAAAGATCAGGTTATTGAAAATACTATCAGAAAACATACCCTTCACAGTTTTAAAACAACAGCATCCTTCGTTATGCAAAATCATACCACTCACATAACTTTACAGCTGCCATTTGCACTGCAGAAATAGACAGATATTTATGGCTAAACTTAATTTTTTTAAGGCTGGGGTAATTGTATACAAGTTTTTGCATCAAGATTCAATTGATCAACTGCTTATTGCTCAACCCTTTAACTTTATCTGGAAAACTCAACTACCATGAGCAGATGCAGTTACTATGTCAAGGCAGTTTCTTTTCTTTAAAATATGGATGAAAATTATCAAAAATTACACAGATGAGTGTTGTATCATCCCTGGGTCCCAAGTATGTTTAATTATAAATACCTAAAGCTTTACCTTATTCAGCATATTGATCTTGGTAACAGTGTTTGCAATGCCTCCCGAGTGCTTGATCAGCATAGCTAACAAACGGGCACAAGCATCCCATATGAAGCAACATTTAGTCCTGATGCTACTTGAGCTACGGTACCGTTGACATAGTTCGCTGTTACAGAAGCCCACACAAATCTCTATACACAGACGGAAAAAGCGGGAGATAAGGTCATCTGTTTGTAATATTCCAAGCTGATCTGCCTGTAAATTGTACAAGTAAAAAGCATTGTTAATAAACTAAAATGAATTTGAATATAAAGTGAGTTTTAAAATTCCACAAGCAGGAAAAATATAAGAATCAAAATCACTAAATTTCACAAAACAATTCATTGTTTGCAAATTATATAGCTTCCAATTTCAAAATGAATTGCTAATTTTCAAAATATAGACTTAATATACTGTACCTTTCGCAAGAACGTTGCAAAAGCCAGGCGATTTTCTCTATCAGGTAGCCAGTGTAGCATGTTGATCCATTCCAATAGCAGGAATTGTGTCTTTCCATGCAGCCCTGGGGGGTCATTCATCCTGCGAGCCTGTAAAAGACTGGACTGCATCAAGGCATTGGGGTCTCTGTGCAGTTCATCCGGTATGCCCAAACTCCAATTACTTTGGTACAGGTTTTCTATCAGTGTGGTAAGGCTGCAAGGAGTACAGATATTGTCTTATTAGTGAGAAATGGGAATGCTTCCTGTTCAGAAATTGTAACTGAATGATTCTTACAAAATCAAATTATTCAAAAATTACTGCAGCTGGGTGATGCTTGATGTCATAGATGCTCTCTTGAGTTAATAGAGTAAATGAAAAGTTATTTTCCATCGTAAAGTAAGGGAGTTCTTTAGCAAATTATACCTCCAAGTTTTTTTATGTATAGCTTTCAAATTGACCAAAGGAGTCGAGATACAATTCAAAGTAGAAACTTTGTGTGAAAGTGGTACTTCATTATATATCAGGAACACATTTGGAATGTACGCTGAGCATATTTCTGGGTTAAGATAATTAGCATGGAATGGGGAGTAGGAACCAGATTACAAACCATGTGACTGAAATGCTGTTTCAGATGGATTTTTTTTACAGAATAACAAGGCAACTAATAATTATTCATGAAGACAAAACAACATGCATATGGTATCATTCTGAATCAATTTTATGTCTCTTGTATTGATATGTGTATTGTTTCAGAAAAAGTATTGATGCATCGATCAATATATTGATGAATCATTTCACCCTTAGCCACCACAGAACAAAATATTTGATAGTTCATGTCTTGTTAAAATTTTATGCCAATTCTGACTGGCTCAGTCATTTTGAAACAGTGATATATGGTTTCCAAGGAATCTAGTCTTATTGAAGCTGTTCAGAAGTATGGGGTAAGAGATGAGCCAATTAAGTTTTATCAGAATCAGCACAGCTGTTACGAAGAAATTTAAAAAGATGTTCTCCATATTGTTGTTTTACAAGTTGTGTCAATAATAAAGTCACAGAATAATACCATAAGCTCATTGAATGTTTAAAAAAGTTGGGCTAATAATGATGGTATAGTAGAAAATTCAGAAAGTACACTTACCCTTCTGGTGCCTCACTTGGGTTTGCAGAAATCCGTGTCAGGGTTTCAATTGTGGAACTTAAATCAATCTGAAGATAAGACAAGCAGATATATGAGCAAGTATTTACTTTTTGATTCAAAACTTGTTGTTGGAAGTAAATTCAGTGAAGTACATACATGTACAAGGTGCTTACATAATTTACCATTTTGTATCTTAAGGGTGTCATAATTATGACTTTTCGGCTGTTCTAATAAGAAAGCAAACAATTTAAACCTCTAGATAAACCTGCTCACAAAAGTATAAATGTTTTTCATTCTATTTCATGTATTGTATATCTACTTAGGAGCTTATTCACAATTTTTAACGCTAGTTAGGGAAAAACAAATTTGGAATACATCTGAAGACTCTACATTCAGTTACTAAAGAATTAAAATATATATATATATATATATATATGTATTCCTTCTACTCTATTAGCTTACCACAGTGAAAAAACTTTTGATCTCCCTGTCGATGCAGTAGCACTGTACAAGCTGCATGGCAAACATGACCGCCTTAAGATTCTTGCCACCTTCCATCAGCTGTGCAAGCTCCATGGCATACTCTTCCATGTTAATCAGCTCACAGCAGACCAGCACATCTATTAATTCAATCTTGTACTTTGCATCATCGTCATGCTCTATCAAACATCTGTACAAAAAGATATAAAAACTATATTAGTAGTCACCTTGTAGTTTGCACCCCTCTTCCATTTTTTTTAAATACCGGTAAACGGCCTTGTGGAGATTTTAAATTACACCACATCATGATTTCATTGATTAGTTTCTATTTTGACCATAATAGTCATATTTCATAGTCTTAATGGGACTTTCTATACTATCATGGCATCTATATTTGTGTGGGTGAGTCTGTTTTGATGAATTTGTACATCAGAGCTGCAATTCTTTAAATGAATTACTGTGCATGAATTACTGTGCGTGCTATCAAAATAATTGTCATAATTTTGACCCTATTTGTGGCAAAATATTATTATTAAAAATTAAAAATTCTTGTGTTTAACCATATGTATACATAAGTATGTGCAGTCCAAAGATCCCACTGCTCCACTATGCTTTTCTAAGAATGGGAAATTAACTTGTGCTGGCTTGTTTACATTCAACACAGTGTTAGGTAACCCCTCCCAAGTGACAATGGGTTACAGATTATAAGGAATGAAGTTTATACATTTTATTATATTTTTCAAGGTCCTAGTGTTTAAAATAAAGCAGGTGAAAACTGCCAAGGCGGCATTTGGCAAAGGCATAGTAGAATAAGATTCAGTCTGCAGTCCTGTTATATCATGCTTTTGAGAGAACAATTTTTTACACATGAATGGACTGTTAAATCAATGAGTCATTTTTTTTAAATTAGGGCTTTTTCAGAAATCAATGTATTATAAGTTGTAAGGCACATAAACCATACTGTGTGGGTTATTGACAGTCTAGTTGCTCTTTCTTCTAAAAGTATTATGCATTCTAATCTCTTCTTCACAGTTACATTTATGGACAGTGCCTACAATGTGGAATGCAGGTGTGACTATGAAAACAAACCTTGTGACCTGACTTGTTGTCCAACGAGGTCCATACATTTGCATGTTTCGCAGCCCCTTTAGCACCAGCAAGTGACATTCTCTGTAGTGCATCAACAATGCAACATCTGCCATCACAGTGTAGCTGTCAAGAAACCCCTTCATTGCCTGAAATACAAACAGTAATATATCTCCCTTCATCCTTAATGCATACATCCAAAAATACAAAAGCTTGAGATAATTAATTTTCAAGCACTGTAATTAGGTGGAAATTAATTAGGGGTAATGTTGATTAAGGTATAATGTAGGATCTACATCCTTTCACTGTATAATGGTCAATTTGGTTTTTTTAAGTCTAATACATAAAAAAAAGCCCAGTATGACCTTGACCTTTCAACATTCATGGCAATAAATTATTGCATGCCCATGACAAGATTATTACTGTTTGGTGACATTTAATGACAGCAGTAAATAGTACCATCAAATCCAGGAAACAATCTGCTCAAAATGTAAACAAACATTTCACCACAAAAATTGACCATGGACAGAAAGAAATGGAACAATGCATTGACATCAGATGTATAAATTAACATGCTAAATACTTTCTCTTAGCCATGTGACAAATCATAAGGACTGTGATAACTTACTTGTCTCAGGTGAGTTGCAACACTGCACTATTCATGCAACCAATGACCCTTGAGAGTGATGACAACTGCATGTCAACAAAACAATCTTGTTTGAATGAAAGTGAAAATTTATTATTGTTGGAATCAAAATTCCAGAACTGGTGAGAAAACTAATGCAGAGGATGGCAGAGACTAACAGGGATAAATTATGTAAACTCTTGTCAGTGCATTTCTTGCAGGCAAAATAAAAACAACAAAAAAGTAAAGACAATAATCCATTCAATTTACATCTTACCAAGACACTCAGAAAATCTGTCCAAAGATTATATATTTTTGATAGCAACATATCAAAATGAGCCACCACTCATATTTTAAATTGTATGCACTAATGATTTTTTATACAATGTTTTTCTTGATTCAGAAAAAATCAAACTAATGTTGATAAAAATGAATACAAATGGGAGATAAATTTCTTACTGACCAATACATACTCCCAAATTTCCTACACTAACTAGTGGTCATTATCTAAATTACAAAATCAAACAAAAATAATGGCTCGGTGGATCACTACATATTAGAAACACAATAAAAAAATATTTCCCAATGTTCTACATACCTTTTCAAGTAAAATATAAACATGGAATGGAGACTTCCTGACCAGTATGACACCATTAAGAAGAGAGTTAAGCTGACAGGACATCTGGTCTGTTCCAGGGATATTCCGTATCTGCAGCATGCTCTGCTTGATCTCCTCTACAATCCGGTCAAAAATTAGCGTCATTGGCTGAAACAAAATATGATCTTATAAGTAGAAGGAAAAAAAGAACGCCATATTTATTTAATGTTGCAAGATATGGTCTCATAATGGATGATAAAAAAATAAAGGGTTTTCACAAACTAGGTAACATTTGCAACTGCATATTGAACCCTTAATCAGAACGTTATCAAGCATCTTGTGTTGTCACTACTCTACACAAGACACAATAATGACACAAGATTCTGGCATTGCTCAGAAACTTTGATAGCCTGATGCCCCGGGACTCTCTAATTTCAGATCCATCCCATCCTGTATTCTAAGTGAGGAACTCACTGGGCTTGTCAAAAAAATGCATTAATCTGTTTTAAAAATATAATTTTCAGTAATTGATGAAAATAGAACAAAAATGTAAACACTTCAGTATATGCCTGTTACATGAAGCAAGTATAAACAGTAATCAGCCATAATTGGAGCTATGCTTTGGGCAGGTTAAACAAAAACAATTACATGGCAAAGAGGTTAGTAAATTCAGTTTACTTAATTGGCTGACGATTACTTGTGTAGTGCATTTAAAGAATGCAGTAGGTGATCCTGTTGTGCTAATTTGCACAGGTAAAAAAGATCAAGTGGAACAACCCAATATATTAACAGTGGCAATATTTCTTTGAAGTTGGATTTTACCCCATATATATAAAATGGAAAACATGTTTATTGTTCATGTTTTCATGTGTGATTCATTCTTGAAGGCAATTTAGGAAGCAAATAATTCTAAAATAAAGAATACCAGTAAAAAGACAGCTGGGGATTTAATATTTAATTCTTTGCACAGGTGGCAAACAACACAACAATTCATTTCTGTGTTTACCATGTCTGTCAAAATGGGAGTCATAGACAATCTGTATGTAACATATTCAACAACGAACATTCCAATTAGTTAATTGTCATTTCAAAATGATTGTAGACATGATATAGATTGATTGATAGGGCCTGTGTAAACATTTTTGAGCCCAGACAATTTAACTGGTACAACAATTTAAAAAAATATTCATGCAACATGTAGGGCAATAATAAGTCTTTACAGCAGTCAATCATCATTAAATTTGGGAAACACATGTTAATGCAGAAAGGAACAAGAGACCAGAGTGTGTCTGACATCAATTACCTGGCCAATATCTGCACAATCACCAAATGAAAGAATTTGCCATAATTTTTAGGCCAGAAGTTGCTTGTGTAGAAAGTTTAATACCCAACTGGTCTGGTGCTCAAAATGTTTCCAACTGTCTGCTTTGTCATCACATACAAAAAGTAAAGATGCAAAACTCGCTACAGTTGAGAGACCACTGCTATGAGAGACCATCTGGAGAGACCAGGTTCTCCATGTACAGATTTATTGATTATAGTGTTATGACCTGTTATGAGAGACCACCTGCCATGAGAGACTATTAGGCAGAAGGGGTGGTCTTTCAAGACAGGTTTCAATGTATGTCATTCTCTGCTGAGGCTTTCATAAGGTTTTCTGTTGAATGCAGTGACATTTTTCAACTGTCAGTAAGTCTCCAGAAACAACAACAAAAAATGAAAAATAAAACAGGATACAATCCCCATTCCATCCGAAGTGTAGCCCATTTTTAACTTTTCAAACCAATATTAGTAGAGATCTTTGTATGTCTTTTTATGTCAGTTTGGGCCCTTTTAAACTTTGTGTTGGCTCCCCTTGATTAGATAAATGATCAAGTGTGCCGGTTAGATAATACACCTTAGCAGGAAAGGAGATTAAGTTTCCTAATGATCCTTTCGATCTGAACATGTACATATGCTTTGTTACCTCACTTTCAAAGCATACCTATACATACTTTTAATCCATTGCAATAAATCCTTCCTTGATGTATTTAACAAGATTTTGCTTTTTGGAGGATTACAATCTCCCATGTTAATAATCATAAATGATCATATAATAATTAGGCTGCATTACAGGGTATGTGAAAACACGTGAATCTGAACAATCTTTTTTAACATGTAGGTACTTCAAATCTTGACAATAATTTTACTGTATAAACATGAAATTCCACAATTAACAATTAAATTAAATGTGAAGTATATTAATGCTTTGTCACACATCTTTTTTTCCTTGTGTGTAAGTACTTCAAATCTAAGCCATAAAATTACTTTATTAACATGAAATTTCATAATTAAATTAAATATTGAGTATTTTCAACCTTTTTCCCATATCCAGTTTCAAAACAGGCCAGTATATTTGAGACAGTTTAAAATTTTTAAATACTTACACTAGGAAGGGGGTTGGGGGATTTTTCCTATATTTCATTTATGGGGTGGAGAGGTTGTCCATCCATCCAGAACTAACAAGCTTCTTGGAAGGTATGGACACTATCATATCAATATCATGATGGCCAGCTGCAAGCAGAAGCTGAATAAGGATCAGGATTGATTCATGTGCCTGTCAAATGGGTCACTTACCTGAGGACTCTCATTCCAGGTGGTAAAGTGGAAAATGTTACTGGACAAATCCTGGAATGCTTCAAATAAATCCATTGTACACTGCAATCTGTCGAGTGGTCACGTCACAAACCTTAATAAATAAGAAACCATGATCATTTAAGTTCCAAGATGCCAAATGTTCCCATAAATGTTTTAAATAAGGCTATTTCTCAGTGATATTCATTCAGCAGAAACAAGAAGCAAATTCAATTACATACATATTGCAAGTTAACTCTTGAGAAATGCGATAACTTCAACAAGAGCTGTCAAATAATAGTTTAGCTATACACGTAACATGAAAACAAGTTGATTTTTCAAAATTTTAATTGTAATATTGTCAAAGTAAAGTTAATATGTACAAATAAAACAAAAATAAACAGACTTTGTATGACTGTCTAATTTAGCCTAACTTTGTCTGACTTTGTGATATTTCAAATTACAAAACATTGGACCTTGGAAACAGCAACACTTCACTTGTAAACTCTGCAAGCACTACAAGTGTTTCAGGATTAACATCTTCGGATGGAAAATACACTGTCCATAAGAACCCAAAGCTGGCCACATATACATACACTGACTTTGGTATGCATTGATTACATTATATTTATAATTAAAAGAAACTACTTACATGTTTCAGTGAAACAAATGTTCTCAATTACAAATGAAGCTTGACAAATGTAATAAGGTTAAGAAACTTTTTCCAAAGTAGAAAACATTTAGCAAAACTTTGAAAGAAATGATAAAATAAAATCTTATCTTTTATTTCTTTTGGCAATACCAATGGTATCCCATTATTGGGATACATTAGTTCAAAATCAGGAGGGCAGTGCATCTATTTCAGGGAATGTTAGTCAATCTATATCAAAGAGGCAATATAATTAGGACTATAATATTGCCGTTCTTCTAATATATTCATACGAGTTTGTTGTATAAAATCTGCAGTGTGTCATGTGATCTTTGTATCTAGCTTTGTTACTGTATACGTAACTGTTATTTTATATATACTTATATTAAACTTGTGTAATAGACAATTTTCATATTATTATTCGTATTATTAGTATTTTTATTATATCTGCCTTTGTTCCATTTATACTTATGTATTATAAAATTGTCATACTACTACTGTATGTATCTTAGTAATATAATTATTTTCGTTAAATAACTAGTGAATGAATATTTATTAACAATTTTAAGCATATATATTGTTGTCACGTTGTGAAATAAAAGGTGGGAACTAGGCGTGTGAATGACTACCAATTTTATGATCAACAACATTAAAAGACACCTACTTTAATTATAATATTGAAAATTTAAAAAGTTTAATATAGTACAATGTATACAAACATATACAAATTAAGCAAAAAATTGGCCGACTTTGTATGAACCTGTCTGACTCTACTTTGACAAAGCTTATCCAATCATTTAATGTTTTATTTTTAAACTTTAATTTTCAGATCAAGGTACAAGTTTGTTGTTTGAAAAAAGTGTACAAAATAATATATGGGACTTAAGATAATATATGGGACTTGAAACAAGATAATATATGGGACTTAAGATAATATATGGGACTTGAAACAAGATAATATATGGGACTTAAGATAATATATGGGACTTGAAGCAAAATAAAATATGGGTCATGAAACAAATGTGACAAATTTGGTTTAGTTTGTAATATGGTTCTGATCCTAATCAGCAAAATCTTGTATAATGAAATGGTTTTCTCACTATAACATTTATAATCTTAGCACAAAGAAGCAAAAAGTAAAGTCAAAACACCTACCTTTCAGTATGAAGTTGATGATGAAAATTTCTTTTAAAATGCTGACTCCAGCTCTTTACTTGAAACCAGTAATAATCCAACTGATGGATACAGAAAAGACGAATACTCTTTTTATATCCCTGGTCTAATTATTAAACAAAACAAGTATGCCAAGTTTGGCATTGAGTATTAGGGGTGCCATATGAAATTAATTACATCTGCTTTGAGATCTAAACACCTTGGGGCAAATATACAGGATGTCACTGAGAAACTCTTCTTGAGTACCCCAAGCTAAGAATTAGACAGGTATTGTGTTTTTTAATTGCAGGAAGGTGACTTGCTAAACAGACACAAGATCAAACACTCTGACACAAAAGGTATTTTTCCAAATTTAGTGATTTTAATCAAGATACTTGTACAAGATGTTAGCTAAGTATCATGGGCATAAAATAATTTTTTTACATATATTTAATTAGGATGCCTAAACTGTTTTTCTCTAAGGTGTAAAAATACCATCGCTTTAATGAGCATGCAGTAAACCCTAATACATACATGTATTTACATTTACAGTTCTCTATATAAGAATTTACTAAATTGGGGTTTTTTTTGCTCCAAAGATTAAAATTATCTGGGGGGGTTTTAAAAATCAGATGGGGTTAAGTTTGTAAACATCTCAAAACACAAACTTACCATTGCAGACTGAGTCTTAATTAGGGAGAGATTTATGATGACTTTTTGAATAAAATAAAATAGCTTAATGTAGATCAAGACTTTTGGAAAGTGTATCAAATTATATCTGAGTGAGTATTCACACACTAATAAAGTACTATCATTTTGGACATGATAAACATCAAGAACATCTATTTGTG
This sequence comes from Sinohyriopsis cumingii, assembly GCA_028554795.2. Classification (NCBI taxonomy): domain Eukaryota; kingdom Metazoa; phylum Mollusca; class Bivalvia; order Unionida; family Unionidae; genus Sinohyriopsis; species Sinohyriopsis cumingii. Next base: position 29,787,219 of record CM068836.1, on the reverse strand, counting down.
GCAAAGTTTATATTAGTTAAATGTGTAACCTGAAAACTAAGAATGTGCTTATGACAAGAGCAACAGACAATTAAAGCCTGAACTAAATGCTGAGTTTAAAGAAATGTTTATAAATATGCAAATACACTGGTGGTTGCCCTTGTACAAGTACATACATGTTATTATCAGAATGTGCAAAACATATACATGTAACTGTCATGAAATTTAGCATTGGACCAAGACAAAATGATTTATTGTGTGAATTGTGCAATTTAGATTTTTAATCTAGCTTTAAGATGTCTGCATTGTGGCAATCCATACAAAATTTTCCACATGGATTAGATATGGAATCCATACGTACTTTTACAGAAATATCCATATGGGCATTTGTATTCTATAGCTGAACCACTGTTATGGATTTCAGTGTATCCAAATGGAAACTAGGGGTGTGCATGTACCAATTTTATGTTCAACAACAATAAATGCCCAAATATTTCTTTCTGCAGTGCAAACAAAACTGATTATAAATATGCAAATACACTAATCATTGCCCTTGTACAAGTACATACATGTTATTATCAGAATATGCAAAACATATACATGTAACTGTAATGAAATTTAGCAATGGATCAAGACAAGGTGATTTGTGTGATTTAGCACAGCTTTAAAAAAATTTCAGTCATGTCACTACGATGTCTGCATTGTGGCAGTTTATAGTGATGTCTAGAACTGGGGCACCATGCTGCAGACATGTAGCATGATGTCCCACCAAGTCACATTATCCTCACACCAGGACAACCAGTCCTAACATTAACCTCAAAACGCTGAGTATGAAGCGAGGCAGCTGCTAGTACCATTTTTATAAGTCTTTGGTATGACTCGGCTGGGGTTTGAACCTGCGACCTCCTGCATCCAAGGCAGATGCTCTAACCACTGGGTCACCAGAGCTTCTTTATTTGTCTTCAGTTCAATAAGCTCATTAAAACAGGAACTATTACAGTCCAATAATAATGAAGATGGATGGTTTATTGGAGAGCTCCTTCAAATGCATATGACTTTTGGAATTAGCCCATATATAGATCTGCCATTGACAAATTGAGGACCTTGTCTTGCTATGATTCCTTGATGATACAAAATCTATTAAATATTTGAAGCTTTGCTTTGCTGGCATGAAATAATAAGGGCTGTTCAAGGAAAACATACATGGGACTAGAACTTCACTGTATTACCACTATAGCTTGGTATTTTTGGGGTAGAGACAAAAGTCCCCTGATATGGGTATGACAAAATCTCCTTAGGAAAAATGCCACTCTGGAAAAGGACAAAAGCCCCCCTTCCCAAATTTACATTTTTGAAAATAAATAATTGAGTTATTGTTTTCAATGTTTAAATTATTGCTATGAATCACAGACATTTTAACATGAAGTCACAGTGAGAGCTCGATTAAAATAAAAAAAAAATTATTTATAATATTTCTTAAGTAATATAACTATTAAAATAGAATCTTTTATTTTATGCTTCATAATTTTAAGTACAGAATTCTATACTTATTTTTTTTGGGGGGGGGGCACCAGACAGATGCCACCCCACCACCACTTGTCCAAAAAAAGGAGTGTTTATATGTATGTGTTTTCCCCCAGGTGTGTTGTATGTTTGTTTTTTTAAGAAAAGAATTCTGATCAAAAATGTATTTTAAAATAATTTTTGACGGGGTATTTGTTGGATTTCCTAGTGTTTTCTACAGGGTAGTTCTTCTGAGTTGGTTTCTATCACCTTACTCGAAGTCCCATTCCTGATTTTCTAGTTAACCTTGGCTAGAGGTCACCTATATTCCGTGTGTGCTATGTGTATATTGCTATATGTATGTGTGCTATATATAGTTTTCTTTGTAGGGATAGCCAGTTATTTCAAATTTTAACCCAGTTGTCTTACAATCTTATATTTTATTAATAGTTATATTTATTTCAAATTTGGAATTTGGCGAAGAAACGGTGGACTATTGGTTTTGAAAGAAAAAAGAAGCTATTGTTTTATGTGTGTGTTGGTCTGTGTCGTTCTTCGCTTAAATTAATATGATTAGCACGGTTGGGCTCGAGCAGGGGTCCACACTTTATTTACTGTATTTCTCCCTGCTCGAGTTAGTCCGCCTTTATTTTTTTAAGATTATGTTTTAAAAAAAAACACCAAAAGGTAATATTTATATTTATTTCCCGCTAAATGGGGATGGATACACAGTACGGGAGCTGTGTAACAGAGACAGAGTGAATTAGGTTGAGAGTATATACGAGTAGTTATTTATTTGTGTTGTACGCCTGAGTTTCCCACCTGGGGATATTTCCAAAACTCTTTCACGGGCCTGTTCACTTCGCGTAGCGCCACGTGACGTAGTCCTGTGACTTCATTATCTCGTACTTCCCCCAATAGGGATCCCTGTCCCTCCGTTTTTCTCATGTCTTATATCCATTAAGAATGAGAGAATGATGAAGAAGAAAAAGAAGAAAAAAGGTTTCTTTAGGTTTAGGAAGTTACATGACTGGAAGATTTGAGAGCCATAATAACAATTTATGTGTGGGATATTTCTACAAATATTCAGTTTTAAGAAGTTATATGACTGGGAGATTTTTATATTTACTTGTTAAATGTTTGACATTTTAATTGCGATTGAAATTAAAAAATTTAATTACTTTTTAAAAATTTTTATTATTTTTATTTTTATTTTTATTATTTTTTATTATTTCCCTATCACTATAATCTGGCCACAGGTTTTCATTGTGTCTACAATATAGTCAGTTATTTTATATAGTGTTTCTTCGTCAAATCGCCCATCTAAGTATAGTAAGTTTTCTTTTCTATATCTGTCGTTCTTACTAATTTTCTCTATAACTCTTAGTCTTTCTACTTTTCTTTTCTCGCACATGAGTGATAACATGATGTTTGCTAAAACGTTTTTTTACACAGTGGACAATTTGGCGGTACTCGGACCATATGCCGTCACGCTGCAACCTCTCCCGTCAACCATGCATCATGCATGTATTTGAAGCAGAGGCTTTGTATTTTAAGGGAGCCTAGTTTAACCCAGTGCCCACATGCTCTTTCCCAATTAATATATAGCTTATCTTCTTCTACTTTATTTTTATACTTTTTTGTAGTTATTTCCCTTGTTCATTTGTATGTAAGTTTATCATCTAGTTCCCATAGCTCTTTATTATCTCTATACATCTGTAGTAGTTCTTTAATATATCTAAATCTTCTAGGTACTTCTAGTTTTTTTTACAAGTTTATTATTTTGATAGATGTCTCTTCTGTTTCTCATAAAGAAAATCCAAACCAAAATACATATATCCCTTCCCACGGGTATTCTGGCTCTGTTTGTATTTTTTAAAATCTATTTAGAATATTAGTATGCTTAATTAACATTGGATTCGGTATTGCTAGTCCTCCTTTTTCCTTTGTTTTATATAAAGTTTTTTTTTTACATAATGTGTTTTAAAATCCAAAATATAGCTAATGATGGGTTTATCAATTTTTTGCAATGTTGTATTATTAATGTCGTTTCACTTTAGTATATAATTAATATTTGTATATATGTATGTTTTGCCCACTTGGATCCGTTCCATGAGGCAGAGTGGCGTAAGTGCCCAGATGTTCACATGTTTGTCTATTTTTTCTCTCATTTCCTTACAGTTTGCTTGCTCTTCTCCTTTTCCGAAATACATACCTAGTGCTTTAATTTTCTCCTTGATCTGATGGGGTGGGGTAATCCAGAGTGATTTCCCCTCCAGTTTCCTATTTTAAGTATTTCCGTTTTTTCATGGTTGATTTTTGACCCCAAGGCTTTTCCAAATTTTTCAAATTCCTGTATCAAGTATTTATAGGAATTATGGTCTTTTGTGAAGTTTGTACAATTATCGGCGTTGTGAAGTTTGTACAATTATCGGCGTGTTGTAACATCTTTATTTCCTCTTTTATGTTTGGAACTTTTATGCCTTCAATCCTTGTATTTAGTCTTATTTTTATACTTAGTATTTCTATTGCTATTCCATATAATAGCATAGATAGTGGGCATCCTTGCCGCACTGATCTTTGGATTTCAAATTGCTTAGTACTAGCTCCGTTGACTGCACGTTTGAAGGCATTTTGTTGTACAGGATTTTAGTCCATTTTTGGTAATTGTTTCCAAAACCAAATTTTTCTAGCGCTTTTTGTATGTAGTTATGCTCTAACCTGTCGAAAGCTTTTTCCTGGTCAAAAAGTACCATGGCACCTTTTTGACCACATTCATTTAAATAATCTATAGTTGCTCTTATACTTAAGATATTGTTTTGAATATCTCTACCTTTGGGTCCACAAGACTGATTTTTTTAAATTATTTTGTTCATCCCCTTTTTAAGTCTTTCTGCTAGTTGTTTACTTAGTATTTTATAGTCAGTGTTTAGGAGAGAGAAGGGTCTCCAGTTTTTTTAGGTCTTCTCTATCTCCCTTCCCTTTATATATTAATTGATTATTCCTTCCCTCATACTTTTTGTCATGGTTTCATTTCTTAGTAAAATGTTGTTGAACAACCATTCAAGAATAGGCGACAACTCACCGCTGAATTTTTGATAGAATTCTGCGGTGAGTCCATCTCCACCTGGGGATTTCCTTTTGGTTAGCGTCTTGATTGTATTTAAAATTTCTTCCGTCGAGGTGAGTTCGTCACAAGTCTTTGTGTTCTGACGATATCACCTCGCATTCAATTTCTTGCAAATAATCATCAATTTATTTATCTTCTATTTCTTCTGTTTTGTATAAACTAGTGTAGTAGTTTTTAATGTGGTTCAAGATTTTACCTTTGTCTGTTGCTATCTCGTTATCATTTATTCTGAAACTTTCAGTACACACCCCCCCCCTTTAATTTTTCTCTTCTATAGAGTCCCTCTGCTTTTTTGTATACACTTGTAAATTTTCCTGCTCTTATCTCTCTACATTTTCCTTCTTCTTCCAGTATCTCATTTAGTCTTTTTTGTAGTTTTAGTGGCAAATCTGCTGTTTTTCTTTTTCCTAGTTGTCTATTTATTTCTTCTTTTTCCATTTTAATTTTCTCTCTCCTTATTTTTCCAAACTGTATTGCTTTCTTTTTAAATATTTTTTAAGTTGGTCCCATTCATTTAAAATATCATAATTTCCCCTTTCTATAAAATGTTTAATTTCTACTCTTATCTCTTTAATAAAATCTACTTCTTCCAGTATTTTATTATTAAATTTCCAACTCCCTTTCCCCCATTAATTTCTGGATTTGACTTATATATCTACGTATATTAATTTATGGTCAGATAATTTAAAGTTCATGATGCCTGCCTCTTTGTATATTTTGTATCATAATTTGTACATAGAAATTTGTCCAATCTGCTACCCTTATCTGTTTTATATTCATATGTAAAATCTCTTTTTAAAATATTCAATCTTCTATATACATCTGTTAGTTTATGTCTTGTGAGAAATTTTCCATTTCTGGTTTAAATCTTAGATCATTAGTTGTCAGTTTATCTGTTCTGTCTATATTGTCCCCCACCCAATTAAAGTCGCCTCCTAATATTAAATTTTCCATTGTATATTTTTTGAGATATTTTGTGAGTCTGTCTAAAAATTGTTGCTTTTGGTATTTATTAGCTGGTAGGTATATATTAACGAAATGTATGTTCTCCATTATTATGTGTAGTAATCTCCCTTTAAAAAATCCCCTTCATCCTTTCTTTCCCATTTAACACCTTTTTTTTATATTAATTATTGTTGCAACGCCCCCTCTTAAGTCTCTTCCCGTGTAATTATTTAGTATTACTATTCCATTAAGTTTTTCCTCACATAAATATATAAGCTCTTTGGTGAAGCCATTGTGAGTTTCTTGTAAAAATAAAACATCGTAAATTAAGTCGTTAACTGGAGTTTCTGTTGTGTTTTCATCAGTAGCATTGGTCTTGTCATTTGTATTTTCCGTGCCTATTTCTGTTTCCATTGTATTTCCGGTCATACGTGTATCGTCAGTGTCACTTTCGTATTCTGTCCCTGTCTCAAAATTCTCGTCGCTTTCGCTTCCCTCGTCATTTTTGTCTTCCTCTTCTTCTTCGTCTTCATCGTCTATTTCTTTCTTGTCCGTTATGTCCGTCTGTTCATTTGTTCTGTCCGTAGTTTCCGGTCCCTTTTTTTTTCTTTGTCATGTTTTGTAGTGTTTCAAAATCCTTTTTTATGTGCAGTTTCAGGAGTGTCGAATCTTTCTTCTTCTATTGCTCCCTCCTGCGAGGAGCTTGACTATGAGAAGGCTATTTTTATGTTCTTATTGGGTAGTGGAGTCGATGTAAGGGGTACCAGACCAAAACGGTCTGTTTGATCCCCTTCCATTTCCTCCTCTTCCTTTTCTTGTAGTGATGTTTATTCTTCTTGTAATGGTGCAGATTTGTTACTGATTTTAATTTAATTTTAACTGATTCGGGATGTGCGGTGTTGCAAATTCCAGTTTTATTTGGGCTGAGAATTGTTGCCAATTCTGGCGTAATTTGAGATGCTCCAAACTTTGTTTTTTTTTTTTCCGGTATTGGCACCGCTATCTCTAATTGCACCGTTTCACTGGTCTGTTTTGGGATTGTATTTTGGTGTATTTGTGCAATTTAAATTTCTGCACGTACCTCATCGTCTATTATTTGTGGGTCTAGGGCTGTCGCCACCTTACTTGCGTATGTAGGAGCTGATGGTTTATTTGTGCATTGTTGGGAGTCATTCCCGGTTTTCCCACATTTCGGATATTTTCTCTCCAACTCACATCTCTTGTACCATGTTTTGAGCATAAAGCCCATTACATAGAAATGTGCTGTTACTTTTTTTTGGTATCTTGCGTTTGAAATTTGGTTTCTACTTTATGCACCAATTTGTTTGTATCTATTTCAAGTGGTAGCCCAGACGCAAATAGTTCACTTGTTTTTCCTTCTATTTCCCGTATAAAGGGTGGTGTTTCTCTAACTTGTACAGTTATCCCCTTCACTTCTATTATCTCAGATGTGATTTGGGGGGGGGGGGGTCATAGTCTTTGGGATATAAAACGTACTTGTTATATCCACCATTCTGGAGGCCATCGATTTTCCCCAAGTCAATTCTTTGTACATGTAGGACCATCAGTACATCTCGCTGTCTCGGTGCATTCGCTGTTTCTCCAAAATCTATTGTCTGACAGCCCTTGGGGTGATATGCAAATAACCTACCTTCCTCTACTTTTGTTTTGTAGTAAGTACTGAGTTTAGTACCGGTTGGTTTGTTACTAATTGTTACTAATTCTACCTGATCCATTGTTTCTCTGAACTCTATTCAAGGCTTAAGATCCAATTTAGAGACTGGGGTCTCACACCACTATTTAGTATTTGCTAATTTATTCATGTTTAAACAGTTAACTGTCTACAAGTGTAGTTATCCAAGGTAAAGTGCTTAACTGATTTTGTGTGAGAAAAGGTGCAATGTAGCAGAATTGCACACTGAACAATATTAAGTTCTAATTAAATGCTGAGAGTCACAAAAGGTATTATGTGGGATTACTTTTGCTCCAATAACACCTGTCAATAGCAGACTATTATTATGTAATCCACTTTGATTCTTTTATCAATATACACCTACATTTATTGAAACCAATTGGTTTAGTTTTAATCACATCAACTTGAAGGCCATTAGTTTGTAGGATTTTGTGGGTTTAATTAGGTATAAAAATAATTTTACAAATGTGCTTAAATATAGCATGCATTTTGGATTATTCTGTGTAGTAATAATTTGTAGCATAGTGTGCAGTACACAGATGGGTTCAATAAATTTGATTTATTTGTGTGATATTTGCCAAAATATGACTATTGTGTCACCAACAAAAAATATATAAAATACTTTTATTAAAATGTTTCGTAGTCATTACATATTACATTACACATGATAAAAACTAAATAATGCAAAGAAGACAATTGTACATAGTAAATATAGTTACAATAGGTAAATAAAATCTCAATCATACACATAAACAGTTCAATAGAAATGAACAATGAAAATGCTTAATACTGTAAATAGGAAAGATCAAGGGGCCCTTGTCCTAGGGCCCATGTCTTACCCCAGTTAGTGGGGGTCTGTACTTATGGGGAATTTGTCATGGAATTTGTATTTTTTGGGGTAGTATGTACCATTGTATATTCAGACTGTGCCGGTACGTCTGTAGTTTCTGTCAGTATGGAATGTACAGAACTCCATGAGGAATCCTGTCATAACTTTAATGATATTAACAGTGTTTTCATGACAAAATGGTTCAAAAGATTATCTCTTTTTTCATTAAATGGTTGTACCTGTCACAAATTACTGGTGAATTTTACAAATATAATTATATTTAGGATCCTTTAATAACATGCTTGACACATTTTATGTAATTTTGTTTACTTGAGAAATTATCCATTCATGCATTTGACACCTGACACAGAATCAGTTTTATTGTTGTGTTCATTATTTCATTTGGGTGAAATTATTTATTCAAATTATTATTCAATGGAAACACAAAGTGCTCATCTATAATGTTCTTGAAAAGGAACAATAATTTGAAATTGTAGGGATTTCACAAAAGAACATTTTTGGATTATATTATTGTGATATATCAAAAGACTGTTGGCACATCATCACAATTCAGGCTATTGGCACATTACCACTTTCAAGACTATAGACATCAGCACATTCAATATTGGAATTCAATTAGATTTCCACTGGAATTCAGGTAGAACTTTATACATTTAGATTTGTGATCAAGCATTTAGGACTATTTGGGATTTAGTTCGCATTACTGTAAGTTCTTCTTAAGCTTTCACTTCATATTCTATGGAAATTGTGTGTGTGTGTGTGTGTGTGTGAATTCCACTCACATAGCGATACTGAATACATTGATTTGATTTCATGTTCGGTCAAATAGTGATACTGAATGATTTAACAGCGGAACATACAACTTTTATCGTCCAGTTCATAATCACAAAGTATTTTCGGTTCCACTGTTCTCGTCGGATGGTCCTAAAGCCACCATTCATGATCCACCCATCGCAATATGCCGAAGGATCCCTCAAGAGCCCCCTATGAGCTGCAGACCTGTTGGTCCCGAAGCTTTGGTCCCTCCGAGCCAATGCAACCGCCGATAACAGCACACATACGAATGTCCTTTTGAGTCCATGAATTTCGCGTCCTAGATATCGGCTAGACATCCACACACAAAAAAAGTTTAAAATAAAATGACGATCCGTGTAGCACACGAAACACGATCAAACACAAATGCAATGATATACGTTACGCATGCGCGCACGTGAAGTTACTTTTTAGAGATTAAATCTTTTCATCAGAACTACTCTACGAGATTACTATCATAATAACCAGGTTCGGACATGAATTTGTGTCCGACAAAAATAATCTCACAGAATGATAAGAACTCAAACATTTTCTCATCCTTTAATATATAATTCGATTTGTCTGTTCAGTTAAAAAATGGTTAAATTGAAACAGACTATAGCCTACCTAATAACATGGCGTTATCTGACTATATATAAAATTTAGAACAATTATTAGAACGTCAAATATATCAAACAATTCTATCAAATAATACAGACAGCGGAAAAGACAGCAACATTAATTTCACTTACCTCTACAGCTGAAAATTAATCCTATAAATCAGTACTGCCAACCCGATTTTAAATGGCCACCAGAGCTAGAGCAGCTATAGAGTCGTTGCTTTTCAGTTTCCTGCTGCAACCCTTGGCTTCAAGAAAAACATTTTTCGGTGGCCCATGACGTCAAAAATGTTGGACAGCACTGCTATAAATGTTATCGGTTTATGTATTTTTTAACATAAAACCCGCTGTAAGTTTTTTCTGCCTTACATGCGTTTTGTTGACAATAAAGGAACAAAACAAAGAACAAAATTTTCAATATTTTTATTTCAATAAAAATTTCATCTAGATGGACATATTTACTCTTGATGTCTTTGTCCCAACGTGGAACAAGTGCCAACCTTATATAAATAGATGATTTCATTTGCATTTTCTATGTCTAAATATGCAAAATAATATTTAACTTTTCAGTTTAAAGATCGAACAAAAATCCCTTAATATTCAGTAGTACAGACCCTATACCTGCCTTTCTTTTTGTATTCGATTTTTGATCTTTGGCTATAGTGTCTTATTTATCATACTCTTGAAAATTGTGCAAGTCCTTTGCTCAGTAAAACACTTATGGTGCAAATTGTGAGAAATATCAACGCCATTGAATCGCAAGAACTTGTCTACAGAGAGCAGTTTTATCCGAGAGTCAGTCTTCATTACTTCCATATATGTATGTTTTGAAACAAGAAAATAAAACGCTGAATCTTAATTCTAGCATCCTTTTTATTTAGGATGGAATACGTAAGTACAATAATTTACTTCTCTCAAATATGTAATGCGATTCATGCGTCATTTACCCTCCATTGGTTGAAAGAAATCGAATTCATTATTGCTTTTTCGGTCAAAGATAGCCCTCTGTTTAAAATACAGAGAGAGAGAGAGAGAGAGAGAGAGAGAGAGAGAGAGAAGCAATTATCGTGAAGTACGTCTATATATTATCGCTAATCAGAAAGGTGACTGTTAAGGATAATGTAAAAAAAAAAAATGTGTCCTTGCTCCTGCAAGAAGCTTTGTTAGAAAATGAAAGATAAACACTTTTCTTCCAAAGCCTACTCGTCCATAAGAACTGAATGATTTGTTGGTTTTTGTGACTGCGAATTGACTTTTACTTCTGACAGTCAAAACAATTCATGTAAAGTTATCCGTTAACCTTTATTTTTTAATTTTTTGGGACACCAGACAGATGCCCCTCCTAACTAGCCAAAGAATAAAAGTGTTTTTATGTTTCACTGAGTCCCCCAGATATGTTGCTTTGTTTTTTAATTTAAACACAATTTCGATCAAAAATTTTAAATGAATTTTTGACGGGGTATTTATTTCCTAGTGTATTCTATAGGATTGTTCTTCCAAGTCGGTTTCGATCACCTGACTCGGAGTCTCTCTCCTAGTATCTTTGTTACCTTGGCTAAAGGTCTCCTACGTCCCGTGTTTGCTATGTGTGAATGTGCTATATGTTTGTTCGTGCTATAGTTGTGTTCGTGTTGGGACAGCCGTCTATATCGAATTCTTCCCCAGTTGTCAAGCAATCCTTATAACATGGATCTTCTAGATTTTGTACATATTTATATTTCCAAGCTTTTAGAATAAGAATTTTGAATTTTGGGCGAAGTAACGGTGTAATAATATTTTTAGGGAAAAAGAAACAACTATTGTTTTAGTGTGTGCTATGTGTGTGTCGTTCTTCGCAAATCTATATTCTGCTGAGGTCAGCTGTGTTCGAGAGAGCTCCATATTTACTTTATTTTTTTACTTCACTCTCTCGAACTTGGCTACCTTTATTTATTTATTATGTTTCCGAAAAGGGTTGCCAAAATTTTTATTTCCTATACAGTTGAGTGACAGTATAGGTGTTAGTATAGATTGGTTTCTATTATGTTGTATGTCTACTTTTCCGGGCCATGTCGCATGTCTGTTCCTTCCTTCCTAACTCCATGTGAGTGTAGGTCTCTGTCCGTGTTTCGTTCCTATAATTCTCAAAGATAAAAGAAAGGTATTAGTATTCAATATACATTTGTTTAAGTATAAATGGAGAGGTATACGTTCTACTATTATTTATCAAGAGTAGGCAGGAGTAATGTCCCATTGGGGTAACTACCGTTGGTAGTTATCATTACATATGCCTCTCACTATAGCTTATTTTCCTATGACTATTATTTGGCCACAGGCCATCATTGTTGTAACGACATAGTCAGTAATTTTATACAGCGTATTTTTAGCAAAATTCCCATCAAGATATAAAATGCTTTATTGTTTATATTTATCTGCTTTGTTTATTTCAGCTATTAACTTTTCCCTATTAATTTTTGTTTTTTCACATTGTATTATCACGTGGAATTTAGAAAACGGGCCTCTTTTACACAGTGGACATTTTGGCGGTACTCTGACCATGCGCCGTCTCACTGCAGCCTCTCCTGTCAACCATGCATTGTGCATGTATTTAAAGCAGAGGCTTTGAATTTTAAGGGAGCCAAGTTTCATCCATTGCCCCCATGCTCTGTCCCAATTAACGTATAAATGTTCTTTTTCTGCCGTGCTTTTAATATTTTTTGTTACGTCCTCCCTTATCCAGTTATATGTTAAGGTTTCTTCTTTATTCCATAGTTCTTTTTTATCTCTATATTTTATTAGTAAATCTTTTATGTTTTTGAATTTTCTTGGAATTTCTAATTGTTTTATTAATTTATTATTTTTGTAAATATCGTCCTTATTTCTTATGGAGAATCCATAACGGTATATGTAAATACCTTCCCACAGACTTTTTGGTTCTACTCTTAGCCTCTTAAATCTATTTAAAATATTGCCGGCTTTAAGTAGTATAGGGCTGGGGAGTCCTACCTCTCCCCTTTCTTTAGCTTTATATAGTGTTTCTTTATTAATATAATAAAGTTTAAAATCCCAAATGTAGTCTATTATATTATTATCTATTGTGCTTAATGCTTTGTTACTAACATCTATAGATTTTAAGATATAATTAATATCGGCATACATGTATGTTTTCGCTACTTGTGCTCTCTCCATTAGGCATAGTGGCGTTAGTGCCCAGATTTTCACATTCTGTTCGATTGCTTCTCTTATTTGTCTGCAGTTTTCCTTCTCTTCATTTTCTCCAAAATAGACTCCCAAAACTTTGACCCTTTTCTTGATTAAAGGTGGGGTTAGACCTGGGTGGTTACCTCTCCGGTTTCCTATTTTGAGTATTTCCGTTTTGTCGTGATTAATCTCTGATCCTGATGCTTTGCTAAATTTGTCAAATTCTTGAATCAGGTGTTTAAAGGAGTTATGATCCTTTATAAAGTTTGTACAATCGTCGGCGTGTTGTAACATTTTCACTTCTTTTATATTCGGTATTTTAATACCTTCAATATCTTTATTTAGTTTAATGCTCATGCTTAGTATTTCAATCGCTATTACATATAATAGCATAGATAGTGGGCAGCCTTGCCTCAACGATATTTAAATATCAAATTTACCCGTCTTTGCTCCATTCACCTGCACTCTTGAAGTTATTTTTTTTGTACAGGATTTTGGTCCATATTTGAAATCTGTTTCCAAAGCCAAATTTCTCTAAGACATTTTGTGTATAGTTGTTTTCTAATCTATCAAAGGCTTTTTCTTGGTCAAAAAGTACCATAGCAGCTTTTTGTCCACTATCATTTATATGTTCAATAATTGTTTTTATACTTAATATATTATTTTGTATGTCTCTGCCTTTGGGACCACATGTTTGATTTATATTTATTATTTTCCCCATTTCCTTTTTTATCCTATTCGCTAAAATTTTCCTTAGTATTTTATAGTCCGTATTTAGGAGGGAGATCGGACTCCAATTTTTAAGATCTTCCCTATCCCCCTTCCCTTTATACAGTAGTGTTATTATCCTTTCCCTCATACTCTGTCATAACATCATTTCTAAGTAAAATGTTATTATGCAACCATTCTAAGATGAGCGACAACTCACCACAGAATTTCGCATAGAAGTCCGTGGTGAGTCCATCTCCACCTGGGGATTTTCCTTTGGTCAGGCTTCGAATACTTTCCACTATTTCTTTTTGCTAGATGAACTCATCACATAAGTCTTTATGTGCTGATGATATCCTCTCGCACTGAATATTTTTTTTAGATAATCATCAATTTTGTAGTCTTCAATTTTTTGAGATGTATATATTTGGGTGTAATATTCCTCAATGTATTTGAGTATTTTATTTTTATCAGTAGTTTTTTCCCCATTACTTTTCAAGGTCTCCATAATTTGTTTCTCCCCCCCCCACCCAGTCTCTTCTCGCTTATACAGCCCTTCTGCTCTTCTGTATATATGTGTGAATTTTTCCGCTCTCATTTCTTTACCCCTGATGTTTTCTTCTATTCTTTTGTTTAGTCTATCGTTTAGTTTTTTTTCCATATCTGCTGTGTTTTCCTTCTTTAACTGCCGTTCAATTTCCTCTTTCTCCATTTTAAGTTTTTTACTTCTAATATTTGAAGTTTCAATAGCTATACTTTTTATTTTTAATTTAAATTTATCCCATTCTCTAATAATATCCATGTTTCCTCTTTCAATAAACCTTTCTAATTCATTTTTAATTTCGTTTATAAAATATTGGGATCTTCCAATAACTTACTGTTAAATTTCCAGCCCCCTTTTCCCCAGTTATTTTTAGCTTTAAAATTTACTGTCATGTATATAAGTTTGTGATCGGAGATCTTAAAATCAATAATTCCAGCCTCTTTGTGTGTTTCTTCGTTAAAGTTTGTACAGAAGAATTTATCTATTCTACTCCCTTTGTTTATTTTATATTTATATGTATATTGTTTCCTAAGTATATTTAACTGTCGATATACATCTTTAAATGTATGCCTATTTACGAAGTTTTCCATTTCTATCTTAAATCTTATATCATTGGTTGTTAGTTCCACCTCCCTATCTATATTATCCCCTACCCAGTTATAGTCCCCTCCTAATATTACGTCTTCCATTGTATATCTTTCTAGATATTTTGATAGATTTCTAATAAATTCCTGTCTTGGATATTTGTTGGAAGGCATCTAAATTCCTGTCTTGGATATTTGTTGGAAGGCATATAGAGGTTAATAAAATGTATTTTCCCAATTTTGACAGGTAGTAGTCTCCCTTTAAAATCTTTACCCTCTTCTATTCTCTCCCACTGGATTCCTGGTTTATTTTTAATTATTGTTGCCACACCCCCTTTGACATCATTCCCCTCAAAGTCATTTTTCAACAGAATTCCATAAGTGACTTTCACAAAAAGATATCACATCATTTTTAAAACCATTATGGGTTTCTTGTAAAAAAAAAAGAATATCATAATTTAGGTCTTTATTGAATTTGGCAAGTTTTTCTTTATTTATTCCATTTACATTTATTGAGTATTCTTGGGAGTTCGTTCCTTCCATTTCTGGTTGCCTCCAGGTTGCCGCATTTATGGTTGCCACTTGATTTTATTTTGATTTTTATTCATATTAATTTTTTAGATTTTTATTCAACGGGGGCACTGGCTTCAGAGTCCACCCCCCCCCCCGGTCAAAAGGGTGGGTGGGGTTTCTTCTGTTGAATTTGTATTTTCTTTGCTTGCTTGTTCAGTCTTGTTCTCTGTCGTATTGTCTTCCATTTCTTTTCTTTGCGTTTCATCCGTCTCACTCTCGTATTCACGTCCTGTTTCATAATCATCATCATTTCCAGTTTCTTTGTCATTTTCCTGTTCAAATGTAGTTTCATTTTCTGTTTCTGTTTCCATTGTTACCATTGTTTCCAATGTTTCTTCTTCGATTGTTTCCTCCCTTTTCTTTTTGGTTATGGTTTCCTTCCTCTCTGACACATTTTTCCTTTCTTCTATTGTATAATCTTCATTTCTTCCTGTTTCGCCCTCCTGTTATTCCGGTCCTGTAGCTGCTTTTCTTTTTATTCTCAACTTTGGTATGGGCGTGGATGTTAGGGGTTGAATTCCTATTAAGTCTTTCCCAGTATGGTTATCCTGTTCCTCTTCCTCTGATAGGCATCCGTACCTATTTCTCAACGTTAGTCCCTCTTTGTTGTTTGGGGTTTTTGAAGGTCCCGATTTGTTTGGGCTAAGTACTTTTTGCCACTCCGTTGTCGATTGTTCTTCTCCCCTTATTTCTGTTAAGTCCATATCCGCGAATGAGCTTGCCGTTACTTCCTTATTTTGCTCTTTTTCAGTTCTGACTTCTTTTATGAGTTTTAGTATCGGATCGGGTTCTTGCATGTTACGATTTAGTGGTGCAGCTGCCACCCTACTTGCGTACGTATCCCTGTTGGTTGTGCCTTGCGCTGTTTGTTCTACGCCTGGGCAATCACGTGGTTCGTGTCCCGTTTGAAAACATCTGGGGCATCTCCGATCTTGCTCTGCTCCTCTATACCAACTTCTGAGTTTGAACCCCATGACATAGAAAAAAGGGGTATTTTCTTTGCATCTTCTTTTTGCACATAGATAATTCTGTTTCCGGATTTGATCGGCGCAAAACCCCAAATTGTTGCCATCTTGTGGGTTACGACCTTCGCTCCGAATTTCTTTTCAACTTTTAGAACAAGTTGATCTGTATCCACTTCGAATGGAAGTCCCACTATATGAATCTCTGTTAACTTTGGTTCGATATTCCTTGTAAAGGGTTCTGTCTCCTTTACCACTGCTCTCATCTCTTTTATTTCTATTTCCGTCATTTCTGATAACTGAGTTCGATCTTTTGTGTATATCACATATTTGTTCAGTCCTCCATTTTGAAGCGCATCTATCTTCCCGATATCCACTCCCATGACATGCAACGCCATCAGTATTTCCGTTTGTCTTGGTGCTTGTGCGGCTCCTTCAAAATCCAAAGTCTGACATCCTGGTGGATGGTGCACAAGTAGTCGTCTATCTTCTACACTAGTTCTGAAATACTGGTTCAGTTTAGATCGTGTCATTACATTTCTTCCCTCCATGGTTTCCATTGTAGTAAGTCAAAGGCTAAATCTCTTGATTAAAGTTCATATAACACAATTCCTTGAAAAAACAGGTACCACACCACTGTATAAAGATTCAATGTATATAAAGTTATTGTAATGTCAATACTAGGGCGGTCGTGTTACAGTAAGTCTCTTGAAATAGAGTTACACTAATCCCCTTGGGTTGAGTTGAGTACTTCTCAAATCTACCTTTGGCTGACCGTCCAACAAAGTTAATATGAACAAAATAAACACAAATGGCAAAACTAACAATACAATAGTGCAAAGTTTCCCAAATGGAAACGTCCACAACAAAACCACAGTTAATGAATTTACAGAAAAAAAATATATAATAATACAAACAACAAAAAAAAAACACTTGCCTTTTCACTAGACAGTTTGCTTTGCTCGCATCATTTCGATACATGCCAGGATAGCTAATGTAGGTCAGAGTACACACAAAACACGTCTGTTCTCCACGACGAACTATTTCTGAAAAACTTTTAAGACTGAATCATAATAGATTGTTGTATCGTACAGCTGGCTTTTGTACATAAGAATGTCTTTGTTCCTTTAGTTGCTTTGATAAAAGGTAAACTTTGACAAAATGAAAGAATCGTACTCTGAATGTTTAGATGTTTAATAATCTATTTATTGTCCCTATCAAGCTATTGTAAGTAATGCATTTTAGTGATGTGGATGATTTTAATGAATATCAACCATTTACTAGTCATGCCTCTTCGTAATTATGATTTCACGACCACCGATTAGTTGCACGTAAAAAGCTAGAAGTACTATCCACAATATACAGCTCAAACTGTTGACGCCATTGTGACATTATGACTCTTCTCTTGACATAATAACGCTAAAAAATATCAGCAACATTTTGTAAAACTCATGTGATGTTACAATGTAAAAAAAACATTAGAAGATCGTACAAAAATTATAAATGAGTTTCAGAAAACTAATATGTATGAGAAGCAAAATATTTTATTGTTGTTGTGGGGTTTAACGCCATTTTTCAGCACGATAGGCTATACATGGCGGCCAGTATTAATGGTGGAGGAAGAACCCGGAAAACCCCTGAAAGAACCACCGACCCACGAGAAGCTACTGGCAAGCTTTCTCACATGCCCACATTGGCTGAATCTTAGACTCGAACCGCCGCAGACAGAGGTGAGATGGCAGTGATCCGTAACGAAGAGCGCTTTAGACCACTCGGCCACTTGGGGCCCCCAAAATATTTTATATTTAGATGGTAATTTAAAAAAGAAAAAGACTATATATGAAATTAGTAGTTACATTATGAAAACAATGAATGCCTGTGGTCAGGTTATAGTTATTGAGCTTAAGGCGGACGGACGAGTGCAATGAAAACTATCCATGGGATAGTTACCTTAAAAGGACTTGCACTCGCACCGGCCGTCCCCCTCCCTCCTCTAGAATTTTTTTTTCCTTCTATATTTTATTTTATAAAAACCATATTATGAAAGACTTTTAATTTCGGAAGTAATGAATTTATTATAAGTAACCAATTCCAGGGAGTGAAGTATAAAATATTAAAGAAAATACAGAGCTCACTCGAATTTGGATAAATTTATACAAAAACTGTGAAGAGCGACCCATATATAACACACATTAAAACAATAACAGTATTTTTTTTTGAATAAAATGTAACACACCGCTACTTCACCTAAATTCCAAAATGTAATAAATTAATCTCTGAATAAATTTATAAAAAAAAAAAGATCCGTCAATGAGGATCATAAGACAACTGGGAATGATACGACATATAGCTATCCCTACATGAAAAACAATTATAGCACAAACAAACAAATAGCAAAAACACCAATAGCAGACACGGGATATAGGGACCTCTAGCCAAGGTCACAAAATAAAATAGGAGCGGGACTCCGAGTTAGGTGATAAAAACCTACTCGGAAGAACAAACCTATAGGAGACACGAGGGATTTAAAATACCCCGGCAAAAATTTATTAATTTTTTGAACCAAATTCTTTTGTATAGAAAACACATTGCAACATATCGGGGGGAATCAGTAACATATGAAAACATTTACTCATTGGCTAAGTAGGGGAGGGGGGCATCTGTCTGGTGCCCCCCGCCCCCAAAAATAAACAAAAAATTCTCTAGACATAATAACGCTAACAAAATATCAGCAACATTTTATATAGATTCTCCAAAGTTACCAAAAATTGGAAAAACCAGTTTTATGTTTGAGGATGTGCTGACAATAATGATGATTATCTAGTGGCAAATATATGTCTTACCGGCTGCACTCGCGAGGCACTGGTAAATATCTAGTGGCAAATATATGTCTTACCGGCTGCACTCGCGAGGCACCGGTAAATATCTAGTGGCAAATATATGTCTTACCGGCTGCACTCGCGAGGCACCGGTAAAATTCAATATGCGACAGTAACATGACAGTGTGCGTCATCAAATCCACAAGTAGAAAACCATTAAGAACCACTCTGCTTCTTTGTAATCGATAACTCTAAATGTGGTCTGTATTGTCTGCAAAGTGCTTTCGTGTTTTGTGCACGTCTTGATGATTGCAATTTGTATATTCACGTCATCAGTGTTATTTTTTTGTAATTACGTGCCATTATGTTACTATTTATATTTTGTTAAAATTTTCTTTCCATTCGATAAAGTGATAAACTATAAATTTTGATTGATGCAGTATCCTTCAAGATTTAATAATTTCACTGGGAAGAAGCGAAAGTAGTCATGTTTCGTATAGTTTCCAAACTATTAAAATATCTTCCATGCTTTCTGGGAGCATCTCACATAACACAAATTATAATATTCTTGGAAAACCTTTGCTCGTAGGCTTCAAATAAATATTATGAGAACAGCACATCGGATTAGATATATAAATGTTATAAAGTTGTGATACAGATTATAAATTAGCCAATCATTTCCGGAAACGCTTGTACCATTAAGTAAGAATTGCGCTAGGTATAACAACCTTTCAAATAAATGAACAAGAAGTTCCATAACTAATCTACTGCAAAGAGAAATTACTTCGAAGTTCAAGAAGATCGTGGTATGTTTCCTTGATATGCTATTAGATGTTACTGACTGAACATCGCACATGCTGTTACAATGCATCCAGTGACTGTTTTTTGAATCTGATTATATTATAAACGTAGGATGGACGACATTTTCGGGATACATCTTGTTGTATTACATATCACTCCAAAATATGCTTTCTGTGTCGGAATTGTTTGCATTACTCTTGTATTGATCTAGTGTTCCCAAGCCTCCCGTTTGTTTTTGACTACTTTGCATAAAAATAGAAACGCAATCAGGAAAATTAACAGTTTAAGAAAATGAGAAGAAAGGAAACGTAAATAGTTTAAAATAATTTGTAAAAAATAACATACATAGGAGCACAATATAATTGATGTTAATATTCAAGTCGTGACTCGAGTCGCCGCATACCCAACTCGTGTCAAAGTGTGCTAGTGCTCCTTGCAGTTTTACACATATACCTCCAATTGTGATAAATTGTATTTCGGAAAATTAACAAAAGTTTTATTTGAATTTGTTTGTTTTAAGCTCTCTGTTCTGACATGTGGTTTATACAGCGCAATAAAGTGTTTGAAAACAAGTTAAAAGGTAAACATTTCTTTTCTTGATTTGGCCCCCTTTGTGATTTAGGAAGGAAAATGCAAATACTACTAAATACTTAGTTTCAATATGTCATGGAAATAATGTGTCCATCTACCCCATTTGTCAATAAGATACAAATGCTGTGTTGCTTTTTGTGACCTCGGATTAACATCAGCTTAAAGCAATTAAAACAATTCTTGTGAAGTTTGTAAAGTAGATATTTTTGTTCACCAGACTGTTGACGATGAAAAAATATAACGTACAAAATACGTCGCTATTCACCGCTCCGGTAGCCTAGTGGTTAGAGCGTCCGCCTCGGAAGCAGGAGTTCGTGGGTGCGAACCCCGGCCGAGTCATACCAAAACTTACAAAAATGTTACTAACAGCTGCTTCGCTTGGCGCTCAGCGTTAAGAGGTTAGTGTTAGGACTGGTTGGCCTGGTGTCAGGATAATGTGACTCAGTGGGACATCATGCTACGTGTCTGCGGCATGATGCCCCAGTGCTAGACATCACTATAAACTGCCACACTGCAGACATCGTAGCGATATACATGACACGTCGCTATTCATTTAAGGAGGCTAAATATCTAAACGACTGTACGCAGTTGTCGCATTGTAAGTTATTAAGAGCGATTGAAGCAAGATTTAAAACTAATACTATATACTGCTGATGTATCAACAGTATTGATGTATGACCATGATATAATACAGAATGTCTTTGAATGAATTCACAATAATCACAAAATAGTGTTTTAATCCAAAAAGTCAATGAACACTTGTAATTCCAATAAATAATTTATATAAATGATCTCTTTCAGATTATATCTGAACACAAGAAAAGGTGATTCCACATACTTAAATTAAAATGGGAATGATTATATTTGTTTACCACAAACTTATATCAAACCCTAAGACAAGCTAAAATGACCCGGCTGTGGGACAAACTATCGCTTCCAGGACATTCTAAGTTTTGTTCAACAGGCCTAGTCCAGAGTATTTTACAGGTCACAAATTATAGAGTTGTATTCTAACTTCGTATCATATACCTTTTGTAAATGAATACAGGTATGTATGTTTATGTGCGTGTGTGTGCCTATCACAGTATCTCAGTGTACATGTACGTATGTGCAGATACGTATGTAGGTCTCTATAAGCATTTGTATCGGTATATGCATATAACATATACAATATAAATGTGTATACATGCATGTATGAGAGTGCTTGACAATGTGGGTATACACTTAAGTATATATCTTTGGTACTTATTGAATGTTTGTAAATTCGGTAGGCTGCTTTTTCTTTATGTACTAAACGTGTCACCATCAATGTTTGTATATAGCAAATGTGCAGGTGAGAAAAATAATCTATGTCGGTGTTTGTACCAAGACAAGGAAATCCCAGTCGCGGGGTTACATTGTTTGTCTTCACCCTAGCATATCCTCTTGGGGAGATAAATAATGCAACCCAATGACTGGGATTTCCTTGCCATGGTACAAACCCCTTCAACATGACTGAGTGTATGCGCCATTAAGTAAAATCTCCTCTAGTGTTAATAACCTTTCAAATAATTGAAAAAGAAGTTCTATATATATTGTTCTTCGCAGAGAATGTACACTGGAATTTTAGAAAATCATGGTCGGCTTCCCCGCGATTCCATCGATGTTACTACCTGAACGTTTCACTTGTTGTGGCATTGTGTCCAGTGACAGTTTTTAATCTGATTATATTTCACCTGAGGATAGAAAATATTTTAAAATTCAATTGTTCCCTGAGACTGTGACCCTGGCTCTCCTTTTTGTATTACAGTTCACTCCAGAATTTGCTTTGGGTTTCGGAATTTTATGCATAGTTTTTTATTGGTCTAGTGTCCACCAGCCTCCATTTGTTCAGTCAGCATATGTAGCATTTTTCAACAGTTAAGAAAATTGTAAGAAAGATTCAGTACGTAGTTTAAACCCATAGGTAAAAAATAATAACGTACATAAGAACAAAATGATAATTAATGTTAATATTCATGGCCGGCCTGATTTCTGACTCGAGTTGCCGATATACCCAACTCTTGTCACAGTGTAAAACTATTCCTACTTACCAAGATATACCTTTAAATGTAATAAACTGTATTTGTGAAAATAAAGAAATAACGTTGAATAAGAACTTGCTGGCTACAGTAAGCAGTTTGATCTGACATGTGATTTTTTATTACATCAATATAGTTTTGGAAAACAAGTTACAAATGGAACTACTTCGTGCCTTGATTAGACCTCCTTCGTGATTTAGGAAGGAAAAGGTAATTACTATATTTTACTTAGTTTCAATATGTAAAGAAAATAATGTTTTCGTCTATCCCCCTTTGTCGTTAAGAAAGAACTTCTGTTTTGCTTTTTGTGACCTCACATTAATAACAGCTTAAAGCAATCAAAACAATTCCTGTGAAGTTTATCGTTTGCCTATACAACAGAGGAAGTATTAATTTATATTTATCAGACAGTTGATGTTTAAAGATAGGGTACATAATACGTCGCTGTTCCTTTAAGGAGGCTAAAAATCTAAACGATAGTATGCAGCAGTTGTTTCCGTTTTAGAGAGATATAAAACTAACTTTTCGGATATCATTGTATTGTTTAGAAGAATGTAATCTTAATGCTTTGAAAGTTTCAGATAGATTGGATATACAGACAGACAGAAAGACAGACAGACGGGCGGACGGATAGATAGATAGATATAACCATTTCATTAATATCAGTTCATGTTTGCGAAAATTATATTTACAATGATGAATTCTGACATATGGTATATTTTGATTTAATCTGGAATAGATCAACATATCTATACAGGACCGACATGGGGGGGGGGGGCAACCGGAGATATATCCCCGGGCCAGGGCCCGTAAGGGGGCTAGTGCCGAACAACACATTTTAATGTGTTTCTTTTAATTAAAAATTGTTTGAACAAGAACTAGTAGAGGTCCGGGTGTTTCTTACCCCAGGGCCCGTGATCGCTCTCAACGGTCCTGTATATAAACAGTTACTATAGTGTGGGCTTAGATATAAAGATAACAGTATTGTGCTTTTACTGCTGCCAATGGAAGTTATACCATTATATATATATATATATATATATATATATATATATATATATATATATATATATATATATATATATATATATATATATATATATATATATATATATATACATACATGCATACATACATGCATACATACATACATACATACTCTGTTCGAACATATCGGGCGTTCATCATGCTGCACACTGCTTTTGTCTTCGAATCGACGATTTGTGTTGAGATTATTATGATGTCTTTTCAACTTCGGCCCCGCTGAATATGTATTTCATCTAATTATCTCGAGCTCTGTACTTCATGTGGGTCAAAAAAATGCATACAAAAATTTGCTCTTCATCAAAATGTCTAAGAAAATTAATCATCAATTACGTCTGCGCATGTTAGTGAGGTGTTTTCGCTCATGTTGACTGAGATTGTGCAATTCTTTAAATCAGATTTCTGATCAGATTATTTCAGACTTACTATATAAGAATATCGTAAAGATCTCAAATGAATCCAGTTATAAGTGATCTCTGTAAATATTAATGAAGCATTATGAGATATACCTGGTTGGGCCGGTATGTATTTGATGATGTATTTCTCATCAGATTTTAAACAGGCATCGTGTATAAGCTTATGAAGTTTTTCTAGAAAGAGGTTAATTGTTAATAACGTATCCATATTAAAATGAATCGTTCTTACATTTGGTTCGTTACAGTATGTCACAATATGGACTGTTTTCCTGATCAGATTATTATTATATATTATCTTGCGTTTAATTACAAGAGGCATCTATGGGACACACGGTACTAATGGTATGGAAAAATGGGAACCAGACTGGAATTGGGTGAACATAAATAGAGTATATATGGGTTAGGCTGACCAGGATTGTTTAATGATATGTAAGTTATGTTGTAGGAAAAATAATCGTTTGAGAGCTTATCCTAGTTGTAAGTGAAAACAAAAAATAGAGACACTGTTTTACTGTTGGAATTTAAGTCCTTTAACAGTCTTGAGTTTGGAACACTCATTACTAAAATTAGCACCTGACTCTTTGGTGCGGAATTGAAAGCACATGTTTTAAACACATGCAGGTCCAGAAAATGCCGCGGCTCATATCTTTTCCTCCACACAGAAGCTAACATCCAGGTTTCATCAATACTGATAAATAGAGATTTGATCATAAGCACTCAAAAAATTTAAGTTATTGAATTTTTAATATGGTGTTTGCATAGGTTTACTATGGGAACTGAACTAGTACCGTGAGTCCTTTAATGAGTGGATCAGGAATCTGCCTGCCACACTAATGTATTTCGGATCAGATTTTTTATCAAAGTTTGTCAGCATTTATAGTTGTGATTGTGGACATCTGGGCATCGTAATGAAACATTAATTCTGATCAGAATTTTGCTGAACTTAGTATGTAGGCTTATTATAATAATCGCCATGATCTTGGATGAGATTTATTATGACCAGTAAATGCGTATATTATTGATACGTTCTAACATCCGCTTGTCACCACTCCAGAGACTGAATTTCAGCTTTTTATTCAGCTTAATATAATGTGTGGCCATAGCATGTTAATAAGGTTCCTTATCATCGGACTGACCTTATTCTGGTCAGGTTTGGATCAGAATTACATAAAGATCCATTATGACTTGACTATGAGTGACATCTGAGCATATTATTAAACTGTTGCTGTGGTGAGTGAACAAAGGTACCCTTGACCATTTTGTTCGTTTAAAAATGATTATGATATTGCAAGCATAGTACAACATTTGCAGCATGAAATAAATGAAACATAAAGAATCGAAATTAACGATCTTAGTAAAATTAACAAATAATTTATTTATCTAAGTTACAAAGTGAAAATTTAACAGGAACATACTGACCATAGTTGGGTATTTAATCGATGTGTAAATTTTACCTAATCACTCACAAAGCAAATAAAGCCCGAAGCACTTTATACATCGATAAATACCCATCCATGAATCCTTATTATTCAAAGTTCGTCCTTTCTTCGTCAAATCAACTTATTCCATCAAAAATGCATTCCAATTTAAGTAGCGCGTACTTTCCTTTCATTTTCCGCTTCACATCGCCCCATAATATATAACATGTACAGAATCACACGAACATATCGACTACTGTCACAGTTACGTTTATTCAGAAACTTCACACTTTATCTTAGGCAATGGCTACCGACGGTTTCAACACATTTATTTCGGTTACAACATTCTTGTTCAATTTTAGTCAGTCTCAGCTGCTACGTCAGATGACCGCGGCAATTTGTTTACATACATGTGCATGAAACACGTGTTATTGATTCTGCACCAAATGAATCAGGTGCTACTTTCAGCATTGAGTACTCCTGAGTCAAGCCTGTAAAAATGCTAAAATTGCATCAGTAGAAATTTGTCAATATTTTTTTTACATTACATATAGGATAAGCTCTCAAAAGATATTTTTCCTAAAATTTTAATTTTCATTATTAACCAATTATGGACCACCAAACCTGTAAATACTCTATTATTTCTTCACCCATTTCTAGACTGGTTCACAGTTCTTCCATATAATTAGTACCGTGTGTCCTATAGCAGCTGATACGGAATGAACTAGTGTGCTAGATTAAATTTCCAATCAAACCTTAAATCATAATGGATTTTATCAATGAATAACATTTATAATCCTTTACTAACATATAGGTAACAATTAAATAAATTGTATACAGAAATAACATTTTATATCATTCTCAACAGCGTTAATACTTGTGAAGACCCGTTCAGTGATCTAATGTCAAACGAAATGTAACTACTGTCACAGTTACGTTTATTTGGCAACTTCATACTTTATATCTTAGGCAATGGCTACCCATCGCGTCAGCACATTTCTTTTCGTATAAAAAAAATAACAATCATTTTTTTATTTTAGTATGTCCTATACAGGAATAACATTTTATATCTTTTTAATAAGCGTTAGTATTTAACAAGACCCTTTCAGTTATCTAATCTGAAATTAGATGTGCATTTGTTAAATGTAGATTTGCTCGCAAAACTGGCCACATGTTTTATTTGGTTGCATAGTTGAGTGCTGGAGTGCTGGAAGGAATTAATGACTTTACATCCAAAATAATTTAAATTAGCAAAACAATCACCTTTATGGACTATTATATACATTTTTCAATGGTGTTATGTCACATTGGTGGAGATGGTAGTTTTACCACATAAAAACTTTATTCAGTCTTTGAATAATGGTCTCATAAATATTTGTTTTTATTTTTGCGTAAGTGGTCATATTGACCAAACCACCAACATCCACACACGTTTCGCGTCTTTTTAAATAAGCAAACAAAATTAAAATTAAAAGACAATTACCATACAACACGCCAATGCTCCATTTTGTGTTTCGTTTAGTAGCCTCTGAGTATTGATTTATTTCAATAGCTTTTAAGAACTCTTCAGATAATTTCTCGAATATTCGCTTATATCCCTCAGCGGCCTCAAAATTGACTGTCCCAGTTCCCACGCTATTATTGTTGTTGTTGTGTATGGCTAGGATGATTGAGGTCATGGGGTGCTGTGTGAGGGAATTTACCAATATGTTGTTCTGTTTAATTTTCAGCCTTTGTAACATCCGTCATATTATAGTCAAATTCATCTTCATCTGCTTTAGTCGCTGCTAGTCATCTAATTGTTCAAAAAACTCCGCAGAAAATTGCAGTGAAAAATCACCGTAATCGGCCATTTTGCGCGACGATGTAGCAAACGAACGCCAAATTGTAAACTATGCATTTCAATCAAAGAATATTTGAAAAAGTATAAAAAGGGTATAATTTATATTTATTTGCTGAATAAAAAATTT
Organism: Sinohyriopsis cumingii; assembly: GCA_028554795.2. NCBI lineage: Eukaryota > Metazoa > Mollusca > Bivalvia > Unionida > Unionidae > Sinohyriopsis > Sinohyriopsis cumingii. The sequence goes on along the minus strand of CM068836.1, from coordinate 29,760,037 downwards.
AAAAGACGAAACAATCGTTTCACAATGACGTGTCTGCAATGTTTATTTATATTGCAAACAGTACAAACACCTAAACTAGTCCCAAATTTATCGATGTGTACAAATTTCCATATCAGTATCACGTGACCATTTACAGCCAATCGTATTGCAGAAAATCCGTTTCATTTATAAAAATTGGAATTATAATACTGTGAATTTAATTTCAAATAATCCTACATGTCCTATCATAAGTCCAAAAGTTTAGAATCCAAGTAAACAACTTTTAAAAAATGACAACGCTCCGGAAGGACAGAACTCTAACCTCATTCACGGATAAAGGTTCAGAACGCAATATAAATTAATTAGGCATAACAGAATATGCTTATACACTAAATGTACTTATGGCGGATAGGGTTTATCAGCCAGTCACTGCTCCAGTTATGCACAGGGTTAAGCAAGCACAGAAAGCAAAGAAAGATAATGTTTAAACGATGAAGATATCGATGGAACTGTCCGCCTTTATAGACTGACAATGTAGTCAGTGCAAGCACGCCGATTGTAAATGACTATCACAACGATGTGCATCATATTATATAACCATAGTCTTTGGTCTAAGATGCAGAGATGAGGATACGAGATGGCTTGAAGTTCAGCACTGTATATTTTGTCTTCTTTAAATAGGCTTACAATATCTTCATGCTCTTATGTCACTTGCTTAGGCTCGAATAAACAGTAATACAAGAAAGAGTGAAAACAACAAGCTTTTAAAAACACAATAATTTATTTCCTTGGAAAAATTCTGTAAAAATGAAGGGGGAAAATGAACTTACGGTTTTATAGAATCAAATAAAAAAAAATAAGATATTAGTAGTCCTAATAACAAAATGTTCTACTGATTTCAAGTTCGAATCCCGACGAAGAATCCAAGACGAAAGACGATGACGTATGCTACAATATGTAGTGTTGAAGTCTACAGTTCCTTGTAGAAATAAGAATTTTCACTCCGGTTTCTGATAGCTGAATAAATTTTTATAAAAGTAAACCTGTCCTTGTTCCACAATATTACATGAGCACACAAATTTTTCAGAAAAATAACACAATTAATTCTTTTTGAATCCAAGAAATTTGATTTGAAATAACTCCAAACCATGTAATTTGAAATAACTCCAAACAGCACAAAATAAGACAAACAGTTTATCGGCCCAACTTCTACTGAGATTAATTCTCCAAAGCATGGGTTATATGGGCTTTCTAGAACGTAAACAAGGGTCACGTTATCATCTTCTGGAAGTTTACAGAAGCAAGTACTTGTTACAGCTCACGTTTACCCAGCGTGACCCTGAAGAAAACCAATCATTTTTACTCTAAGAAATAAAAAATAAAAAAAAATTGTTTATATCTTAAAGACAAGGTCCCATCATGACCTTGGAAACAACCAATCATTTTAAAACAAAAAAGAACTTGTTTACAAAGGTTGCTACAAATTCTGAAACAAGGTCAGGATTTAGATCAACACCTGGTGTTTATAAATTAACAGTCAAGGTCAAACTATTTTCCATAGAAAAAATATCATCTCTAGTGAATAAATTTACATTACAATATCATGTAATGAAAAATAAAACATTTAAAACTGACAAACAATTAAATTGAAATAAATATATATTAAATCAGATATAATTAAATCAAATATACGTAACAATGCCTGTCTCTTTATTTGTCGCTCATTCTCACCGGTCTTATAAGCTTGTCTCGGAATTATCTACACTAACAGTACTTTCATTTTCAGATATTTTATATCTTGAATATTTCTGGACATTTACTAAACCAATGTTTATATTAATCAATGTTATATTTTTTGACCGATATGGATGATCCCTAAATGTGTCTAAAATATATTCTACCGAATACAGCCCCCACCCCACCCCACCCCCCAAAAAACAACCCATTTTGTTCAGTAGTTTGCGTGTTAAGGCAAGATTTAAGTCTTTTATCCAGTGTGGTAAATCTATGCATGAATTTTCTCTCATTGGTGTAAACGTATTAACATATAAAGGTAGACAATTTGTCGTATTAAAAAAAAAAAAACTAATATGCATCTAAGCTTGTTTTCATATCAAATATTACATCTGGTATAGGAAACAGTTCTTCAGATTTGCTCTCTATTTCATTTTTTGTTCACTGTGTTTTCAGATGGTGTTCTGTGTTATAAATGTACATTGCTCAAAGGTTTTTTTTGGCGCCCCAAGACCTCTGGCACTACCCCACCCCGTTAGTACGCTATAGCTGAATAGATACAGCTAGATGACCTTTTGCGGTGCGAGCATCTCTAATTTTCATCGTATTGTTTTCTATAACTTTGGTTCACCTTAAGCAAAACAAAGACAGAAAAAAAACTTGTTAGTTTCTTTTCGATCTTTAAATCTATATTTATTTGCACGTTTAATGAAAGACTGGTAAACTTTTTTTCACACTTGTTTTTTATACAAAATTCTAGTTTGAAGTGTACCGGTAATTAAAGAAATCTGTAATCTCCGTAGCTTAGATTTGATATTTCTGCATAAAGCAAATTCTTTGCCGCTTAAATAATTTGGTGAAACATGTTGAATCTGTTTAGATTGGCCTATGATTTTCCATAAAATTTGCTATTACATATTTTCACATGCTACTGGGGGGTTGGGGGGTTGGGGGGTTGGGGAGTATTCTCCGAATTTTCGTCCAATTTTCGATTTCATTGTACCGGCAGTCTTTACTTTATGTACAGTAATTTTATGGACGTTCTATTTCATCAACAACTTTCATCTGATACAATGTATACAAGTACTATACATTTGATTCCATTTATTTAATATAACGTTTTAACATATACAGACTAAGAAGAGTTTTGGGACTATTGATCATGGTCTACTTTAGGACGTAACGGCAAGCCGACTTAACGAGGACTGTTTCAGTGGGACAGCATTTTCTTCCAACTATTACTCGGTTCGTCATATCCATTCCATTTTGCCAGAACATATATTTGCCATTCATTTTTAATTGAAAAAAATATTTTTAGCTTGTAGAATAGAGAAAATTCTATAATGTATTCCCTCATTATTCTCTCTTTATATATCTTTTCGATCAACTTCTGGCCAGTTTGCTTCTCAACATCTCGGATGAGCTCGTGTGTGACCGGCAACTGATCATTTAATTAAGGCTATATGGCATCTCAATGACAGAGGTTTTCCACACCTTTAGAGGGTTAATTCTTGATCATAATTTGATTACATTTACTAAGTGTCAGATTTTAACATCAGGTTCTTAGATGAGCTTGATTATGATCCACATCTGTTCAGTTACGGGTTGTATAGGCTGTATTTATGAATTTTTTATTTTATCAATCGTGATATCATTAAACTCTACGATAAAGTTGAGTATGAACATCTGTGTTTATTAAGGTCATATATGTCATACTGTTAGTAAGTTTGTCACACTCTATAATATTACGTCTCTGTGGTCTTAAAATAAGCAATAGAAAAGAGTGAGAAGCAACGCAGCTTTGTAATATCCCTTAGAATACAAAGTGAAAATGTAAAAACAGAACTTAAAGTATTGTGAATTAAATCTCAAATAATCATAGAATAACATACACGAATCCTAATAATTAATGCTCTGAACTAAATTGATTGGAAATTAACATTAAATCAAACACTGAAGGTGTTGGCCCGTATAGTGCTGATGTGCTAATAGTCTTTTGTTGGATTACAAGAATACAATCCATGAATGAAATCCTCATTTGAAATTATACTATAAATTCAAGTCAAGAATGTTCATTTTGAAGATCGCTTTGTATTTCCAGAAAAGAATCACCTGAGTTAGCAAATTGGGATAAATAAAAGTCCAGCCAAAATGAAGTTATGGACACAACGATAATACAATTGATTCTGCTAAGATATTAAAGAATGAATAACTACTTTCTGAATAAACAAGATTTAGATTTTTAAACTAAGACATAAAATGATACCCCAGATAAGCATCAAAAGAACACTGTTGCAGAGGGATCTTACTCATAATTAGATAATTCAAAATTGCAATAAAATATATGACAATCATCACTTAGTCTGACTATAAATAATACAATGTCCTTGACCCATCTTAAGATAATGGTCCTCATCCAGAGAAGACAAACAAATGTTTACAAAATAAATTTTCACTGATTTTGGACAAGGTCTGCAACTAGATGCAGTGTTAAGTTATAAACAGCAAATAATGAAAGAAAAAACTATCAAACAATGCAGATTAAATATACAAAACAATAATTAACAAATTAAATATTATCTTTAAAATTATTAGGCAATATTCTTGTCCTTCTGCTTGATTACAAGATTATATCGGTAAAAATGTGATATATTTTCTGTTTTCTCAGCAATAAATAATATTCTTTCATAGAATATATAAGCTAGTCATGTAATTCTTTTCCCATCATTGAAAAATAGAAGTATTATATAGGGCGTACACATTGTGAAAGGATATATACTGGCCCTATAGGCATGTATTGGTATGTATAATTTGACTTACCTTCTTTAGAATAATCATGCAGGCTACGTAACGATAATGGTAACAGACAGAAAGTCACAGGATAAAAATGTCAGAATTTTAAGCTTATTATTTGTAGTAGCAATGCTGGACATACGATGTTGCAAATGTACTGATGTTAGATCGAACTGTTACCTTAACATCTCAACACCAAATATCCCTATACTATATAAATCAAATTGTACACAGACGGTATCTTACCTGTAATGATACAAGGCGCTTTGAGTTCCAACGAAACGGACTAATTTGGCAAGCAAATCTCCTCACTTTATATACACAGTTTCTTAGGACGCCGCCAAATATGGTCATACGTCTTAGTTCTTGAGTTCCACCAGAATCTCAAAGTGAGGCTTCATCGTTTCGTACAGACTACCGTCTGGGTCTATGTACGTCATTAGACACACCATTTTGCCACATCAGCTTACTTACTCGCTGAGGGAATTTTAGAAATTGTTAGTTCCGCAACCTCCACAACTTACTGAATGTAATTTTTGCTGACTTTACGATACAAGAGAAATGCATAGTGCAAGGGAGTTTTGCCTTTGTTCATAAGGGCGCAATCTTTATTAAATAGTATATAATTATACTACTACCGAAATAAATGAATTTAATCTCAATATATTTTAACAGAAAATTACTTTCAATATATTTTAATTAAAAATTAGAGAAAATTTCAATCTTATTACTTTTACTAAAAATAAACTGTCCTAATAATTATAGTAAATTGATTGCTTCACAGCAAATGTGAAACTGTTTACCAACTGAAGAACATTGGGTTCCGATGCTTATTTAAGGCTTTTGTTTGATTGCAAAAGGTGGTTTTGAATATATAAGTGAAAAGATGCTTTCAATCTCTCATTAAATTTTAAACAAGTACATGAATAAAGCTAAGCCTTTATCGGGAGTTAATGACTTTACATGTTTCAAATATTAGCTTATGAAGAAAAGCACCAAGTTTGATTTTAAAAAAAAATATTTTTTGTCAAGGTTTTTGACAAAGAAATCATTCCAAATGGAAATCTTCACAAGCAACAAGGTTGGTTCTATATTCTGTTCTGAAGGTACTAGACATGCATTACATGGAAGTGCACACTTAGGTTCAGCATTGGGTGCAGAGGCCATTTATCCACAGACATGCAATATCAAAATCCAAGTTTAGTCCAGTCACAAAATCATGACTTTGATGAAACAGCCATGAAATTAGAAAAAGAATGCAACAGCATGAGAGAGGAAGTTTTCCAAGTCGGGATGCATCCAGGCAGATTTAGTAAAATGTATATCAGCTTGTTTCATTGACGTCAAAGCCATCCTGCTGTTTTAAAAGGTTGCCGAAAGTTAATTTGGATTTAGGTGGATTATTGTAGAAGTCTAGTCATATTTTTTCCTGTTGATTTTGTCGTTAGGCACTAATCTGATAAATGTCAAAGTTTAATTTTTTAGTAATGCATTTATGTATTTTATATTACTCCTTACAATCACCAGTTTTTAACTGAAAGAAACGTAGAAGAAAATTATCACTGATGATTCGAGCTGACCAGCATTTTGCCAAAGCCTTATTGTCCCAAATTATCATGGTTTATGTCTGTGATAATTCATTTTTAATTTGTTGGGTGAGCTGACAAAAATATACTATAATTCATTTTGCAATAAATCACAGAAATCAGTTAAATTTTGTTATGGTAACGTCATTACTTTTTGAATATGTTTAGACTTGGGTACATTTCGGCATTCATAGATATATTTTGACTTGGGTATGTTAGGTTCATTTTGACTTTGAAACGTTTTGGCTGTAAACTGAATTTAACTATTCCTGTGGAGCCAAATAAAACTCTTGACGATGAAACGCAAACATTTTGGATTTATGGTAAGATTCCAGATTCACGTACTTCAGTAATTGCCTTTACTAAGGAAGACAAATTACGACGTTAGCTGCATAGCTGCAGCTGAAACTAATAGCATTTACACACCGTGAAATGCAATCAGTACACAAATTCCTTTGTCTTTTTCTGTAGTAGAACCAGTCCACGTTGTACACTTTTTATAACTAGGGTTATTATTGCATCTTGCTACATTACTGTGGTAACTGGCATTTTCTCTCTGAAACCAGTTTATACAGGTCCATATGCTTGGATGTGATGAGTCTACCAAGTTACAAAACTTATTATTACATCCATCACGTATATTGCTGGTATGTGAGGTACCCTGCATAGTTAATGAGTGTACACCATATGGCTGGTGGAAACAAGGTGGCACTCTTCAGAATGTTAGTGTCTGATAGCTACAGGGCCGGATCAGGTCAAGTGCTGGGGGGGGGGGGGGCTGTGTATCATAAATTTCAAATGGGCCATGACTATCCTCAAAAGGGCACCAAAGCAAAATTCCATGCATCTGTTGACTCAAAGTCAATATACGTGACTGTGCAAGAATAAAATGGTCAAATTTCAAGTGACAAGTGACTATGTGCGTGTAAAACGTTTTTTGGGGGGAGCGGGGCAGTAAACCCCCCGCCAATCCAGCCCTGGGCTATACCATGTGGCTGGCTACTGCAGAAGAGACTTAAAAAAATTGTGCATTGATTCCATTTCAGGTAGAATGGACCATTCCAGAGTTTCTTTATACAGTAGTCTTGCTATAAACTCTCAACTGGCAATAAATACAGCAGCGCACCAAGAATCATCAGACTAAGACTTTAATAAATGTTTTAATCTGTTAAGAGTCTATGCTCTTAAAATAAGTAACAGAAAAGAGTGAAGACAACAAGCTTTGTAAAATTTAACAAATAATTTATTTTCCTCAAACACAAAGTGAAAAATGAGAAAAAAGAACTTACAGTATTGCGAATTAAATCCAAAAATGATCCGAGAATTAAAAACACAAGTCTTGTAATAAAAGGTCTTAAATGAAGCTGAGTTCAAGTCCCGATGAGATCCAAAATTGAAGGCAATGATATGTCTGTTATAGTCATCAAAGTGCTGATGTGTCAACTGTCTCTTGTTGAATCACAATAATATTATTCCAGGTATGAATTCAGTATAAATTCCAATGAATGTCTTTATCCCAGAATTTTGTCAGAGCACTTTTGTATTTCCTAGAAAATAATCACTTGAATTCAATAATTTGAAGAAAATAAGATTCAGCCCAAACTGGACACAACATAATAGAACTTAAAGCGCCAGATGTTAAAGCATGACTGGTAAAATTCTGACAGTCACAAAATAATATAGTTCTCTCTTTGACCTCAGGTAACAAATTAGCATTTTCTAAAAATAACCATTACCTAATGGAAAATAACTTTCTAGCATGATTTAATGAACCTTGTTTACTTAAAACATAATACCCTAAAACATAACCCCGACCCAAATCAACATAATTACCAGAATAACAATTTGGTCAATGAGCTCATACCCATAGAGAAAAATGAAGATATTATTAGTTATTTACATAAATTACATTTAAACAAATAATTTTAAAAAATAAGTCAATCAGGTCAAACAGAATTGAACTCAGTTTTGGACAAGGTCAAATCCAGCAAATAATGCTATAGTACAATAACATGTAATGGAATAAAATAAAAATTAAAACTAACAGACAAAAAATTAATTAAATATACATAACCAATTAAATCCTTACATGCCAAGTCTCCCGTATTGTCCGGGAGTCCTTTGATTTTTAACCCCATCTTTTGATCTACCAATTTGCCGATAAGATCTCCTGGAAATAAAATAAAAAACTGCCAAGCATAGGTCTCACTGGATAGCTTCGTATTTTGACACACACACACACACATGAATTTGTAAGGTAGAATAAATTTGCATAATTATCACAATCCTGGCATTTATAAGTTCAAACATAAGCGCAATATGTAATGTGGTTTACATTTACTTTGAATTAGGCTTGGAAATGGGTTGGCTTGTTGGTGACTGCCTGTCACAGTTAGACGAGCATTGGAGATCAAATGCATAACTTGGACTTCAAATGAGCAGCCAACTTGGCTTACATATTTGGACATAGAACACAATTAATTTTACTATATGTTCTCTACATTTGTTTCTCAGTACTGCCCTCCCCACTGTGTGACAATCAATGCGCATCATATGTTAATCTAAAATACCTTCAAAAATTACTTCACAGTGAAGTTCTTGTCAAAGGTTGACCTGCTCTTTTTTGAGATGCTGGACTGTCAACAGAGCAGCATGTAAAAAGAACATAGATTTCACTTCCTGATCATCACCAAGGCCTTATTACTCACTGTGCACTGTTGCCAAAATACACACAGACAACAACACCCTGAGCTCATATTATCAAGAATAAACAATTACCTTTAAATCCCTACCAAAAATGCATAAATAAAACTCTTCTATTACCACCAAAATGAGAGAGGAAAAAATGTTCTAAAAATAGACTAGAACTACATTTGTGGGTACTGAACTGGAAGTACTAATTGTGACCTGATTCCATTTACGTCTGTCTGCTACAGAGGTACATATTTAAAAATCTAGCATCATGAATTTTATCCTATCTGTTACTCAGTAAATTTCCAGGTCAGCCTGAAGCATAGTGTATCTCATTCATTTAACATGTAGTATTTAAAACTAATTAGCCACATTTAATGGCTCTGACCTGAAATAGTACTGAATTAGGCCTACAGACAGGATAAAATTTACTATGCTGTGTAGAATGAACTACAGTTTCTATCATAGTACCAAATCATTTGATTTTGTATATGTGTGTGTCTGTCTCTCTCAAAATGTTTTATGTGGTACGTTCTCAAAGTTGGAGAGACCTTAAGTTGCTATATGGCTTTTATATGTTATATATCTGTTGTTGCTGTTGCTATTATTTGATTTTAGAACAACTTCATCAGGCATAGCAAAAGACAACAAGGGTTTCTTCTTTATAAACGTAGTTCCATGCGTGGACACCATGACTGAGTTGACCTGATTGAGACAAGACTGAAATAAGAATAGTAACATTAACAGAACATCTAGATTTCTCTGTCTCATGGGTTAGAAAAGAAAATCCCAGTCGCCCAATTGTTTTTTCCAATTTAATTAAAATAACCCTGCATTTTTGCAATATTGTTAACAGATTAAACACATAGCATTACTGGTAATCAGCTACTATTATTGACTCTCACTTTATGTAAGGTCAACAGGTCAAAATATGAATAATTATCTAAGTAGAATCTAGCTACAAATGCCACTCTTAGAAATGAACACAAAATCCAGAAAAAAGTTATAATTGTTACATGTTCGAAGTAGTACACAGTGAGTGTCTGGAGCAATATGCTATTGTTTTGTAAATACTGTGCATTAACATGAATATTTTAATGAGGGTTGTACAGTGACCTGTCAAACCTAAGTATACAAGTTCTATGCATTAGAAAATAGAAACATAAAAACATTCGATATCATTACTGTATTATCATTTAATTGATGGATATCATGTGAAATTGACATTAAGTATTTAACATCTTTTATACTGTTAACTTTTAACTTCCAACAGTTCTAATCTGGAAAGCGTTCTATGGTAGGCAATGGTATGATACCATGCAGTACAATACTGGGTAAAATTCTAATGAAGTGTGTAGACAGTAGACAGATTTCTAATTTCTGGCTTTATTGGAAATTTGTATTTTCTGTCCTGGAAAAAATATACTCCAGTGTTGCTATTACTATACTTCAATAACATGCTACATTGAAATCTTCCTGCTTGTGGACTGTTGAATGATCCACTCTGATTGGAAAATGCAGGAGTTTTCATTTGCAGTAGCATTATTTTGTTTGATTCAACTGAGGCTGATTGGGGGTGTATGACAAAGTTTTAAGAAACCTGTTTCACATAACACATTTCTGGTTGTTGCCAGCTTTGCAGTAGCTTTTGAGAGTTGGATTTTTGTAGCCAGTGTGTATTGCTTGTGTCTAAAGCTATACCAATAAACTCAACTTCATGTGTGCGTGTCGCCCACAATGTTTTGCATGGCATGTTGTCAAAGTTGGAAAGACTATAAGTTGCTTTACAGGTAAAGTTCCTTTTGTTGTATGTGTGTATATATAAAACCAGACTGAGATAACAAAACTAAGGTTAGCACATCAGGTAGATTAATGTTAGATGGGTGAGAAACAAGTTTCACAGCAAACACCACCAAGTTACATTCTTCTCATTATGAGCAGAATAACCTGAAGAATACATGCTTTGCAAATATGTCTTTGATTTAAGACAACTGAATGAATTGTACATGCAGCATTAAAAGGTCCAACATGTACATTCTCCAATGCTTAAAATTTGATTATAATATTCCTGTTGCAGCATTCTAATCACTGCAAAAATGTGCACAAACACATAGATATTAAAAAGAATGACAAAAGATTTCCCCTAAAAATGACAAAAAACATAATGCAAAAATAAGCACAAGTACTTTTATTTGATCATTTCTGTTTTAAATTATTGTTTTTGTATGAAGTTTTTAAGGATAGTAAATATGTGTATTTCTGTAATCAGCATTTTATAACTCTATGATAAAATATTAAACATGGATATTGACACACTAAATTTGAAAAAGGGTGTATAAATAAAAACAAATGGAAATTCACACAACACATAGAAGGTAATTCAAATTTATAAGGATGGAAATTCACATGTAACAATTAAAAAGGTGTCTAAAACAGTAATTGTTCACACATTTAAAAAGTAACTTAAAGCAAATCAGTCTAAAAAGATCTATAATTCATGTCAATTACTGTGGTATTAGAATGCAGTCATCATTCAGGTGTGAAGGGTCGTGGCCAATTTTTATCTGGAACTCAGAAAATCACTGAGGCAGGAGTCCTATGTATGCATGTAATAGGTGTGCGGATAAATTCAATGACTTGCCAGCCCTGCTTCAGCCACCTTCTTTGTGGGAAAATGTATTGATAATTAGCTGTGCTGATATTTACAATGACATGTTGCCATTATAAAAGTACATAATAAAAAAAACATGATGCAATAGCTGGGCGGCAAGTTCAAAGGCTCTGACTGGCAACCGGGTGGGTAAATGTACTAATCTTTACAGTGATTAAATTCAAAGACATAAAGACCCAGAGATGTACATGTGGTCATTTATAAGAGTACATCAAATAAACAACTTTAGCTTAAATTATTGTGTTCATTTCTGAATGTAGCGGAACAAGCAGTGCACGTGACCTCAGAATCAAGACATGTTGAGACTTAGACGAAATGCCATTCGCAAATTTGGATAAGTATTTTGGGGTTAAACGGCAAACTTACGTAGATTGTAACAAAATTCAGAAGAGTGCTAAAGCTGCTAGAATTGACAATTCAGATGGGACAGTTGTTAAGTGTAAGAAAGTTTGTGATGCCTAGCTTAGTTTTTGGAATAAGTCCTTACTTGGATTGACAAAATTCAGTCTCACTCTGATGGACAAACAAGAGCTATGTCTGTTATAAAGAATGTGGAAATTAAACTCAATGGCAATGAATAGTTCTTCCAATTTTCATAATTTTTTTGGAGGGCCAGGGGTCAGGCTACCAGGCAAAGTGGGCGACTAAGTCACCTAAAAATGTAAACTTCGCCTTCTTCTGTTAGGAAAGCGAAAACGACATTAACCATCTCTTGTACACTATTTTGTTATAAAATTAGTTTGAAATTTAAGTGAACCAGTAGGCCTAATGGGAAATAATGTAGATTGTCTGCTTTTGTAAATCATTGGACAAATATATTCAGAAAAATATACAATTCACTGAAAGCAAAGCCTACCGGTAGGTATTATTTTATTAAAGATTTAACTTTAAAATGCAAATTGTGTAGGTCTGAAATTTATGAGACAATGCTATGTTGTGGAATTCGCGAGATGCGTTGTATGGTCCAAGTTGTTTCCCGACTTGACATGTATTTGTGAAAATACAGAAAAAGGCAGCAAAGCAGATACTATTTTACCATTGCCTAAAATTAGTACAAATAAGTAGACAAATAAATAAACCATAAATTTGCAATAATGCCAATGGACTGTTGTAATGAAGCAATATAAAAGTGATTGATTATATTACAAAAACCTCTCCGTCTAAAAATAGATGCACTCATGTCTTTGCTGATTCTGTAGGAAACAAGGGTTTGGTTCATATACCGACTATACAGGAGACATGTCTGTAATTGTATGCATTTTAGTGTGATATGTATGAATAGCTATGGTACTGTTTTATCTGCAACAAAGAAATGAGGATGAACAGTATGATCTGAAGACATGTGTGCATTTTCCCTCATGTACATGGTACAGGGGTTGTTTCAAAAATCTTTGTAAGTGCCATTATTGTGATCTTTTAGAAAGTATAAATAAATAAAAGAATTTTAAAAAATTGATTAAGGGTAGTTGATTAAGCATTTTTAGTAACTTGAAATTACAGTAATGTAATCTGGTTACTCAGCTAAAATTTGTTACAGTGTGGTTTCTGTTATTCTTTTTTAGAGTCATATGGCCAAAATAACTCAGAACCAAAGTTAAATGTAAATATGAATACTGGAAAACAGAGGGCATAATTCAAACAAGAGAACATATATATATATATATATATATATATATATATATATATATATATATATATATATATATATATATATATATATATATATATATATATATATATTGCGTTTTTTGCTTCGCATCCAGTTCTCCTTGTTCAGCTCTCACTTCTCCCTGTTCTATCCAAAAAGAGAAGTCACTTCTTCCTAAAATTCAAGTCTAGCTTGACCCCTGGAGGGGACTTCAGCTTTTGCTGGTAGGACTCCTATTTTTACCAAAAAGAGACTCCTGGATGCCTAGTTTTAAAATCCTAGCAAGACCTCTGAGCATGAATATAATAGTATCTATTTGCTACTTACACATCCATAAAGGGACAGATTAGGTAGAAGGATTGCCAAAGAAAGAGTCTATCTTACTGTTAAACAATACCCTTTAAACAAACACAAAACTTGTACCTTGAAGTGTAGAAAAATCATTATAGTTGGTATTCATATTTTTAGATAAACACATGACAGAGAACGACATACATAGAGGAGGGTTTCATAGAATCACAGGTATGCATACAGTTAAGGATACAGGTAGATTTCTTATTTGTTGTAAATGTAAAAAGATATAGTAAAAAAACCAACCAGCTGGAGACACCTATTGGCATATAACTTATCAGAATAACAGCCTGGAATATGGATGCTATAGTGCCTGAAATGAACTAAATAATAAGTTAACCAAGCTGTGATAGACAGCTAGACTAGGGTAAAGCTATGCATCCTACCATTGTCAACAATGAGGTATATAAATGATATGAGGAAGAAGAATATTGATGTCAAGAGAACATTACAGGCATCAAATGATTGAAAGATCTTGCTGGTTGTCACCAGGGTGGTCCGAGTTTGTGTTGTTATATTACTAAGCTTGGTGAATAAAATTAAGTTATCTATATACTGGTATAGCTTTTATTATTAAACTAACCTCTAGCATTTGAAATCAAGGACTTCTGGCAAACCAGGGAGTGACAAATAATGACCTGTAAAGTGGGAGTATTCCGAAAATCCAGAGGCATCAACATATTTGGCTAGGCAACCAACAGTTGACTCTGTGATTGAAACTGAGACAACAATGATGCAAAACCAGTGCATTACAGTGGTCTGTCAATATAACATTGTTTTGGGTATTCACTCAGTAGCACTGTCTTTTCAGGTAGATTGTCTTATAATAAGAGCTGTTTAAAAAAATAGTCCATCCCATAAATGGGATCAATGACCATAATTGTGTTATATGTGAAAAAAACCTGTACCTTATATTGTGGTATCAATGTGCCACTTCATTAGGGTTAAAAGGTAAACGGGGGCAGATAGGAAATGTAAAGTACTGCATAGAGATGTGTATCCAATTCTGAACAGCAGAGATATAATGTGCCAACAGATTAGAGGTAATGCTGTTAGTTTGAATTAGCTGTATTTCTTCCATGACAAGACCAACTGTCCAAATATAGCCGTTGGGCTTGTCATCAGAGAAAAATATCCTTAGTAAATGTTTGCCAAAATTGCCAAAAGGTTGGGGGGGGGGGAGGGCTCATCAAGCATGAGCGACATGGAATAAATATTGTAGCCATGTAACAAACAAAACCTAGATTCTGATCTTAAGGTATACTGTGTAATGGCCGATTCAAGTCTTTGCCGTACACAGATGGATGCACATTATACATTATAAAATAAAGTAGATGGCTATGGAAAAATTTTTCATGTGAAATGTACCTCAACCTCAATACTCACCTCTTCATCCTCCTCATTTTCCTCAATGTTCTCTTCTGTTTCCTCTGTTGCATTTTGCTGTCCTTGATTATTTACAAATACTTGGAAAAATCATATACATTTAACTGTGATTTTTATGTGATTCTTGAAGCATACATTTTTGGTGCACATGTTCGTTATCTTTTGCATCTTGAACATTTTTATTTAAAATTCTTTAACACAAGAAGAATCCATATTTCAAGTCTTGTGAACTTTAAAGCTGTGGAGATAGTTCAGTATAGTTTCCCAGTCATCACTTGTAACATCCTTGTATATTTTTCGAAATATGCTGAACACAAGCAACATGTAAAGCCATTAAGTTAACAGACACATAGTTCCCCCACATTTTAAAACAAAAATTTCCAGTCTTTTCCATATATATCCCATATATATCCTGCTTGAAATGTATTTGTTAAAGGATCTCTTATGACCCTGACTCAAAGGAACAAAATACAATTTTGCTTTAGAACATGTGCATTTTTCAAATCAAAAGCTGTTTCTATGCTTAACTCAGCCTATATGTTCATATGAAAAACGTCTTTCAGGCAAGGGTTGCTTTGAATTTGGACAAAAAATCTTTCAAAATTATATACCTGTGGCTACAGAAAGGACTAATTTTTTTATATAAAAGAATCCACTTATACCTATTGGGTGCCCTAACATTTACTTTCAATGTAATCTAATGTACCTAGTCATTGTTAAGGATACCCAAATCATGGGATTTGGATTGGATTTTACCTGAGTAGTCATTAGATTTTTAAATACAGGAATGATAATACTAAATTAATTCTGGCTGCAATACAACCCCAGACT
Source organism: Sinohyriopsis cumingii (assembly GCA_028554795.2). Taxonomy (NCBI): domain Eukaryota; kingdom Metazoa; phylum Mollusca; class Bivalvia; order Unionida; family Unionidae; genus Sinohyriopsis; species Sinohyriopsis cumingii. The sequence continues at coordinate 29,744,367 of CM068836.1, read as the reverse complement.
TATCTGATTTTGAAATATCCCAACGAAGTTTATTAAATCTTGCTTGCCAGAATGTTTACTTCATTCCATTCATTTTGAACTTCTTTAAATTGCATCTAATTATAATAAATCAGGGTCCAAGCTTGACTCCAATATTTTGGGTAAATACAGATCTCTCTAGCCAGAATGGGGCAAAGCTGGCAAAATAGAAAGAAGCAGCTGTACAAAGTTTGAAATAGTCACTTGAAAATACTGTTTTTGCATATTTTCACATCAGATGAATAAAATGCTAATGAAATACTATTAGAAATTTATAAAAAAAATATTACCCCTTTTTTATATCACTTCACAACAGTTGTTGTATAACATAAATGGTAAACCGCTCTGGTGGCCTAGTGGGTAGAGTGTCCACCTCGGATGCAGGAGATCATGGGTTCGATCCCCGGCTGAGTCATACCAAAGACTTACAAAAATGGCACTAACAGCTGCTTTGCTAGGTGCTCAGCATTAAGAGGCTAGTGTTAGGACTGGTTGGCCTGGTGTCAGGATAATGTGACTGGGTGGGACATCATGCTACATGTCTGCAGCATGATGCCCCAGTGCTAGACATCACTATAAACTGCCACACTGCAGACATCATAGGGATATGACTGATTTTTTTAAAGCTACGTTAAAAATCCAAATCACACACACATACACATAAATGGTAACCTCCAAAATAGGTTGCATTTGAAATTCTGTTGCAGTTTTATTACCAGAAGGCCTCTTTTCATATTTTTGTATTAGGAAATTTTGGATACATTATTATCCACTAATTTGCTTCAAAATGGACACAATACGGTTTCTTGTTGATAATGTGTGAATCTGGCAGGAATTCTTTCGAAAGCAATGTAATTTTGAATATCTATCATCATTAAATTAGCATCAAAATTGGATACACAACATAAAACAATTTTCTGGGGATATAATCACCTTCATTATTGAAAGAAAGTTTTCATATAGTCAGTGTTTTACTTTGATTATTTTTTCATTGTGTTGAAACAAAAGGGTTGTAGGAAATGTCTTGAAATCAATATGAGACAAAGTGAACTTCACTTTCTGGATCTGTTAGGTGAAATGACAGACTTTAAGTTGACATTTCACCTGAATCACCCCCTAGCATAGACTCAAAGTGTTTGGATTATCCAACATATGTGCACTGTCAAAAAGCTGACAAGAGATCAGACAGCTCCATCATTTTCTTAGTGATGAATATAGTTTCCTTCCTTAATCATAAACTTAGTTTTGAGTAGCTTTTTCGAGACTGACAATACCATATTGGTAATGACTGATATTCTGCATTCTTAATTATTTAAATTCAACACACAGCCTGAGATTCATTTGCCAGGTTATGCTAATAGAGGCATGTGGTCAAACATGAAATGCTAAATGACTCTGTCAACTACTTTACATCTAATGAACCAAATCATGTTTTTCATGACATTTCATCCCTCTTGCATTATAAAGGAAATGAAGTTTTTAACAGTTTTCAGTATTTAACTTTGCTGATGAGTATCTGCTTGGTAATAAATATAAAATATACCGCAAAGATTCCTATCCTTTAAAACAGAGCAGAACTTTAATTTGATGTAAAACTAATGAAGTCACATAATGTAGCCCAAACGTTGGATGAATAATCAGATCAAGAGTAGGTAAGACTAAATCCATAAAAGGCACATCTGGATCTAAAAAGCAATTTTCTTATCAAATTCCATCAGTATATATCCAGTGGTTCCTGACCTATGCTGAATTTGCTCCACAAGGGCAATAACTCTGGCTAAAATGTAGTAGATATGACTAAACCTATAAAATCCCCATGCAAGTCTTTCAGAAAATGTTCATATGATTTTGCAACAGAATATGCTAAATGGTTCTTGAACTAATCCTATTACATGAACAGTCTATTTAAAAGATATAATATTAACTGTCAAATGCCATAGTTCAATCCAAAATAGGACAGACAAGACCAAACCCATAAAGTATACATGTAGTCTGTTACACAATCTACACACAAAAATTGCACTGATATATGTTGAATAGTTCCTGACCTATGCTTGTGCTGCAATGAACTGCAGTATTTATACTTAACTTGACTGAATACATGCCTCATAATGTAACCTGAAAAGACCAAATCTTTAAAGGGCACAACTATTTGTACAGTACAGAGATCAATTCTGTTGTATAATGTTGTGACCTCTTATGAGACCACCTGTCATTTTAAATATTAAATCCACTAACTATTACAAAGATATCAAAGCAAGTCTAAGCTGAAAAACTGTCTAAACATTAAACTGAAAATAAAATCAGCACCTGCTTACATAACCCTCTCAAGCATTGGTAAGTTTTTTTGGTAAAATAGAACTTTGTGAAAAACAAGAATATTGTCAAGCAATTCTTAAAGGTCAACTTGATTTTGCAATAACTTATCTTAAACAGTCACTTTTTCAGTCCATTTCATAAAATCATTGCAACAAGAAGAATCTTTTATGAAAAGGGCCTAACTTAAAAGGCCATTATTTATTTTCAGTTTTAGCCTGGGCTTGAATTAGTGATAATTTAAAACGTAATTAAGTTAAATCAACGTTCCTTACAGATTTTTATTGTAGATGACTTATCTTAATTTTATTCCCTCACTTACTTCTGCAGCCTCCATGGTGGAGACAAGGTTGTTCCATCAGCGCCATCTGTAAAGTCACAATATCAGATTTGGTGGAACTCTTATCAGTAACCACAAATGTCAAGTTGTCCAATCCGATGTAGGGAGAATCCAGGTGGTAGGTTATCTTTACAGCCATCCAAGTCATTCTGGATCGGTCCAAGGAAGAATCGACATCTGGACACTGTACAAGCATTAAAAATGATAATGTAGATGATTGTACATGATGTTCATTTGATAACTTACAGCAGTACTAATAAACAAGTATGAAATGTTGCTGTTGTTGTTTGGAACCAAACCTGACTGGTCAGTTTTGCTGTCCAATGTAAACGCTTAGTTTAAAATGGTCCAGACCAGCTAGGTAGGGAGTAGCCTCATATACATGTGCCATGCTACACTTCCCTACATTATAATAATTTTCATCCTCAAATATCACCCAGGAGGAAGTGAGAAGCAACGCCAGACACGGTCACCACTCTGCAAATATGTTCATTCGTCTGTTTGTATGTCACAGAATGTAAGTCTTTTTAAGTTTACACACCCATGCCTGTTACAATGACAAACACGAACTAACAAGTTGACAGTGACCGCGGCCCTTTAGGCTTTGTTTTACATTTGTCATCTGGAATGCGCCAATAATTAACTCAACTTGGCATTTATACTGAACTATATTTGTTTGAAGAACCAGGAGTATCTGCAGGAATGCACGTGATTAGATCCTCGATTTAAGTCAGTGTGTTTGACTGAACAGTAAACATCTAACACATGCAACTGGCTTGCTCTGGAAGCATCTCGAATTAACCAAGCTGTCAGCATCAAACGTGAGCATGGGACATTATCACAGCTACAGCTTCCTGTAGAATCAATCCCTGCAAGAAATCGACAATACTTGTAAGTTATTGTATTTTGTGACTTTGTTGCTCTATTTGCTGGCCCTTTGGGATTAGTGACCCCAGTCACTTAATCTGAAAATGGAGTTCCAATTAAGAACTGCTAGGGGCCTTTGTAGGTGTTGCAAGTTCCAATACCTTATTTCATTCAGTCCCAGCACTGTTATCAGTATCTCTGCTGCTATGCCTCAGAAACACAAAGCTGTGTCTAGCTGCTTGTGCCCCAGAGTTTTTACCTTTTGAAAAATTTTGAAAACATTGTGCACATGCATTCACTCATACCTTAATTTCTCTTCTTATATCCAATTAAAATCCATGAAATCTTCACCATTTATTCCAAATGAATTTGTCTACACAGTGATGTATTTTTTTTCTCCCTATTTGTCCAAGTCTTTCACAGTATTTACAAAATTATGTGCAACGTTTATCTGCAACATCTCAATGATCATCGCTGTCAGCATCCTCATCTTCAGAAACTTCTATGTCCGAATCTAAATCTCACAAAATATCCAACTGCCGAACATATCTTTCCTCAGCTTGCTCAATATTTTCAAGTTCAAACCCGAGAAACTCCTCATTTTTGTTCTCATAAAAAAATCACTCTTCCATCCGCCATCATTTACGATTTTTCATGAACAGAACACGTGTAGTTAAACCGCTCTCAAATAGTAGCCCTTGGCTTCTGAGCAATTCAAATTTCCACAAATGAAAGTAAAATCATTTCTGATTGGTTTAATAGTTGTTTAGTTCTTGGAATAAACTCATTTCTAACCAATCAGAGACATTGTATCTAACATACATTCATCACGCCTGGAGATGGGATCGGCCATTGAATGCAGTAAACAATTCACGACTACAGGCGGGATCAGCCAATGAATGCAGAAACCGAATCCTGCCTACAGACGGAATCGGGGCCCGAATGAGTTAAAGAACAGATTTATTAAAACTGAATCTGCCATTTTAGATCTATAATTTAACTTAGTGAGCTTATTGCTGAATGCGAATACCTTTGAAAGGTAGTTGGGAAGCTTCCGGTACAACCTGCACCTATTCTCACAAGAACCCACCGCTAGGTGTCCAATCACCCACACCATCGGAGGACGCATAGCGGTGGTATATGACGCGCTGATCAGAGACTTCCCATTGGTTGAGTGTAACATAAATATCCACGACAATACCATATCCATATCTCTCCAAGGGCAGCAAATGGAGGGGCTTCCCGAGATGCTTTACTTGCATGCTGCAGGCTAGACAGGAGAGGCAGGACAGGTATCAACCAGCTTTGAGCCAATAACAGAGTCACTCCTCCATTTAGGGCAAACATCAAGACCCACATCACCAAACCAAATTCACTCTGCACGTAGCCATCCCCTTCTGAGAAAACAACAGCTTTTAGGCATATTTGTGTCCAAACAGTCACTCTACTTGGGTTTGGTTGAAACAATCCACAATACCCTGGGCATGTTGGAAGTCTGTTTTGCAGTGTAGGACCTGGACTTGGTCCACGTCGGCCTCATGCCAGTCGCTTATGTCGTCACTACGCAAGTATGAAAGGTTGTGCTGATAACAGGCGTCGTTCACATGGTTGAAGAGCACCTTGCCCAGATTGGTGTCATTGGCGACGTACAGTCCCCATTAGTTGTAGCGCAGCAGGTGCTTTTTCCAGGGAATCTTACTCGAAGGGCACCCTAGGAACATTTCCGAGGATGGCTACGATATCATCGCAGCACTTTTCATCCTTTGCGACCTTTCTTATGCCACACAAGGAGCATACTCTCAAGATGGCTCACCTGCCATTGGCCAAGATCACCAAATGGCCATCGATAACTATTTCAGTTTATTGTCGGAAACGCAGACAGTATTCGAGTATTTTGGAAATTGCCAAAGGGTATGAGTATGGATTTCCTTGATTTCTCAGCCACTCTTTTTTAGGGTTGGAGAGAAACCCGTGGATTTGGGTATCAAAAGGCCACCATTCTATGACACCCTTGATTACAGAGCTCGACCGTGTTGTACCCTGCTGATAGGTCCCTCTGGCAGCGGAAATATTAAGCTGTTGCTAAACGTCCTTCCGCGCTAGATAAAGTATTGACCAAGCTGTGTGTTATCCTGGAGCAAACCGTGCCATGCATCACCAGATGGTCTCAGCAAGCTCAAATCAGCCCACGTTCGTCATTCCTACTCCACTCAAGGATCCAACCAGATATCGCGAAATGAGTTATTGCGCTTGCATTGCTATTGGTATACTTCAGCTGGCCCATCGTACGCACTGAGCCATTTGGCGGACTTCCCGCCAACAACCAGGTAGTGTTTGCTTCTAAGTCGGAGTGACCTGAAAGCTCATCCAGCTGTCGTATGATGCTTAAGAGATCGATGACAGCGACAAATCAGTCCTGGGTGGTGTCGGTACCAAGGTGACCATTACTGATGATACAATCCTTTCGGTGGCAACAGAGATCTCCCCAGTGGTCTAACAAGTAGACTTCTCGCCCTTCAGTCTGCAAACTCTACTATGATGGCACGAAATCTACCATGGAAGCCGTCTTTGGCCTGGGCTACCACACTGCACTAAGCATCGTGCAGATAATGTCTACAATCACAGCGTATCTCACTTTTGACACTTTGATCATATGTTATGTGGCCTCAAAAACCAAAGTCCAGGCTACGTGTTCTAAGGCTTCGCTCATTGACGACAGTCAGGTGAGCTCCTAATGTTGCACCGTGGCTTCCGTTCTATATGCTCTGCCAAAAAGCCTGCATTAACAGCCTGCATTCCAACTTCACTGACCAATGCTGGCCACATGCTGTACCTATAAGGCAAAACTTTCACCATAGGCATCCACATCAGCGACCACCCCACGCTTGATTAATATATTAAAAGTGATAGTACAGGTACAATAGTCATGAATGCACTAAGGGGCGTGATCCGGGTACGGGTGGTGGGTTGTCGACGACCGATGTACCAAGTGCATTATGCTGATTGGCTTGGTGACATTTTTGGAGTCATCGTCCATGCGGTTCCTAAGATGGGAACATCACAGGTCAGGACAACTGCCTCAACAGCCAAGACCAAAGCCTCGCGTGCTGTCCATGCTATCCAAATGATCGCACTCAAGGAAGAGCTTCCAGCAAGAGCCACTGACATCGGGTTTAAGATCAGCCAGGTTTTTCCTGAACCAAATTTGATCATTAGCATGTATCACCCTGACCTTGTCAAGCAGTCAGTTGTATACATTTGCTTAAAGCCCACATCCGCCTGGACCCTACCAGCACCATTTACTGAACATTTGACTTCATTTTCTCTGATAAAACAATGCTGATCAAGGGGGCTACAGAGCAAATGTGAGTACCGGTAGTTGAAGCCATGCCCTATAGGTGAACTGACCAACTGAACCTCAGCGAGGAACACAAAGTATCATTCAGTTGTAATTCACCTGGAAAGCCACCAGTACTACCATCTAAAAATAGGTGATATTGAGGCTCATCTCAGGACTGAGAGTGAGCAGTGAAGTTCCCTTTAAAAAAGTATGAATGAGCAATCAACATTGCTCACGGTATGGTGGTTGTATCTAGCACGGTATGTGTTGGGACTATGGATGTGTTGTGCTTGCTACCTTGGTGGCTATCCCTCTCAAAATATCTCTGGAAGGCATATCACTTATATGTGAGCTCTTCTCACTGGCTAGGCAATTTACTATCTTATGTATCTGCATAAAGGCCAGATTCAGGTTCTCACAGAGAGTAAGTTGACTAGACTGACAGCCCTTTTTAAGCTGCAGTTTGAATGGGTCCTTGAGAACATCTAAATGCTCCATAAAATCTGGGAAAAACCTGGTTAAGTAACACAGACTCATGGGAATCTACTGGCAAGTTTACCCATATACCCACATTGGCTGAGCACAAGACTCAAACCCAAGCCAAATGAGGTATGATGGCAGTGATCGGGAAAGGTGAGGTGGCGCTATACAGTTTCACATTTTGCATAGGGTTAGGATTTTAAAGAAAAAGAATGTCCCCGACTTTCCTCACTGGTTATACTGGCTATTTAAAAAAGACCTTGTATATCTTAGGTATAATGCAAAGAACCTTTAATTCCCTTTATTTTGGTGTATGATTGATGGGTGTACTATGGGTTATAGAGTATACAGCTTAGCCTTACTTCAAATGTGCACCTTTCAAAAAAGTGCTACCTCTACTTGGTCATTTTCACTTCCTGAACTTCAGAGATAAATTGTATAAAAAAGAGCCGATAACTTTTTTACATTTTATATATTTGGTAATTCATTCATTGCACTTTCAGAAGCTGGTATTGTCTAGTCTGGCAAAATTCATTTTCCCTGTTTTAATAGCTGCTATGTATAGTGTACTTTAGACTAATTCAGACTGATTTTTTAACACAAGGGAGCAGTCATTTTAGTTAGCAGTGTGCTTAAATCATGTAAAATTTCCAAAAGTACAATATCCAAAAGAAATATCATCCACATTACATTAATGTAGCATAGAGGTATGCAAACATTCTCTCCACTGTGCATGTTTTAAATGCGAACTACTTCACCTTACATACGTCACTCTCTCAAAAGTACATATTATCTGGTGAGCGCCACCTGAGCACTTTAGACTACTCAGCCACGCAGAAACCCCTTCAAATCAAAATAACAGTTTAACCATCACTTCTAAGCAACCAACCTATCTCACTACCAGTAATTGCAGGCAATGCAACAGCTGCTTTTTGGACAAAACCAACCTATCTGACTACCAATAATTCCAGGCAATGCAACAGCTGATCTTTGGACAAAACCAACCTATCTCACTACCAATAATTCCAGGCAATGTGACAGCTGCTTTTTGGACAAAATCAACCTATGTCACTACCAATAATTCCAGGCAATGCAACAGCTGCTTTTTGGACAAAACCAACCTATCTCACTACCAATAATTCCAGACAATGCGACAGCTGCTTTTTGGACAAAACCAACCTATCTCACTACCAATAATTCCAGGCAATGTGACTGCTGCATTTTTGGACAAAATCAACCTATCTCACTACCAATAATTCCAGGCAATGCAACAGCTGCTTTTTGGACAAAACCAATCTATCTCACTACCAATAATTCAGGCAATGCGACTGCTGCTTTTTGGACAAAACCAACCTATCTCACTACCAATAATTCCAGGGAATGTGATTGCTTTTTGGACAAAACCAAACAAATAATGAGCTAAATTGTTAAAGCAAGTTTTTAAATTGTAAAAGCAAAATGATTCAACTGGAGAAGGAGGCTGAGGATTAAGACATTCTCCACTGCATGTTACAACACAACTTACAAAAAATGTAATGATAAGGCCAATGCTATTTCTGAAGCTTATAAAAGATACTGTTACACCCTTTTCTTGAATCAGTTGTTTCAGCCTTTCACCTACTGACAATTTTTTTCTCTAACATTATTATTTTCAACATTTTCTTTAAAGTTGCTGTCAAAGATGTTAAACTAATTGAACCTGCATGATTTCAGCATTTTGCAATTCCTCATTCAGTATATCGTATTTTCTTTGGTTATATTTTCTTGCCTATGTTCTTTTCTTTAGCTCTTCAATCTGCTTATTTAAGAAGTTTCATTATCATAAGTCATAACTTCTATATTCAATTGGACATCTTTAAGACCATTTACATAACCTCTAAATGGTTTTTTCTCTTGTGTCGTGTCAAAATTAATAATGGCATATGAAGAAAAAATCCATTTCCAAAAATCATGATCGGGTATGTCATCTTCAAAAACATCTTTCATGTTCATTTATCTGAGGCAGACAATATGAAGCTGACAAGATATTCACAAAATACCCCCAAAATCCACAAACTATTGCAAAAAAGAAGATAAACTACTGCACATAAATTTAAATTTTATAACACCAGACGTGCATGGGAGCTGTGGCAGACCAGTTGGTAGTGCTGGATTCCTAATCCAGTGGTCATAGGTTTGATATCTGCCCAGGCTTGCAGTGTCAGATGCCACAGTGTCCATGGGAAAGGAACTTAGGACCCGTTTCTTTGGCACGATACAGCCAATAATGTGTTAAAAGTGCTATTACAACAACAAAAACAGAACTGCAATTATATAACATATAAATGGAAATGCCGCCCAATCACATGTATGATCAACAGCACAGGGGTCAATTTAAGCAAATTGTTTCAAGATTCAGAAGTTTCCCATTCACTTGCGGAAAATGTACAGAAAATTCTATGAAGTTACAAGCCACTCCAACAATGAAAACAACTTCCCAAAATATTCCTTTCTGATACAAATCATGATCTCAGCAATAAATCTGCAATTGGGACAAAAATTCACAAGTCTGGTCACCATGACTGAAGAAGCTGCTTGGTTTTGCATTTACAATGTTGTGCTTAACTTGTGATTAATTTATTGCTGTTATTTTGTTCACAAGTAAAATAATTGAATCCTTGTATCTCCACAACACACATCACCAGACACAAGCATATCCATCCTTATCTCTTAGTCAAATGACAAAAGCATATCCATCCTTATCTGTTAGTCAAATGACAAAAGCATATCCATCCTTATCTCTTAGTCAAATGGCAAAAGCATATCCATCCTTATCTCTTAGGCAAATGACAAAAGCATATCCATCCTTATCTGTTAGTCAAATGGCAAAAGCATATCCATCCTTATCTCAGTCAAATGACAAAAGCATATCCATCCTTATCTCTTAGTCAAATGGCAAAAGCATATCCATCCTTATCTCTTAGTCAAATGCAGAGTTTTTATTGTAAGATATGAAGGAATTACGAGTCTTTGGAATTCCCCCCTAAATAGTCAAGCTACAATGTTCCATATATTATCTTTGTTTTGTGCCAAATAACTAAGGACAAATGCAATCGATTCAATGAAATTTATTGTGCATACATTGTGTGCAACAAAGAAACAGTATGTTACTTTCAGGTAATATGTATGTTTGGTTCAAATTTCATACATGTTAACTTTAGTATTTGACAAACTCATAGCCATGTGTACTGATATCTCCTTAAGTTATTTCTAGCCTTTATTTTCATTTATTACGTTTAGACTTGATGAATTAAATCACAGATACATTCATGAACATGATAAATACATTAAGGCTCAAATCTATTTCCAAAATATTGTGCCATTATTTTTACAGTAATATGGCCCTCATCTGACTTTAACCACTGAACTGTGACATATTCAACCACTTTTGTTTTTGCAACTCAAACAGGAAAGACCGGATTTAATACATACTTTTGTCTTAAATATCTTCCTCGAGATCTGTCTTTCTGCTGATGTTCATATGAAATGATTATAGATCGACTGACATCAATAATTAATGGACATACTGTTGCTCCTATTAATGAAGTCACACATTTAAATTAGTTGCCAAAATATATCTCCCTGTATAAACATAAAATTTTAAGAAATAAATTGGGATACAATGCTACTTCTAAAGAAACAAATCAATTTCAAAATGTTATGTAAATCTCTGTCATGTTCTTATATCAGGTTAACAAACATGAGGACTGAAGAATTAACTGACTATTGAAATAAGTGATTACTGATTCACTATAGGTATAACACATCCAGATTTTGAGGTCCAAACACAATCATGGAAGATGTTGTTGTTGTTGTGGGGTTTAACGCCAATTTTCAGCACACGATAGGCTATACATGGTGGCCAGTATTAATGGTGGAGGAAGAACCAGGAAAACCCCGGAAAGAACCACCGACCCACGAGAAGCTACTGGCAAGCTTTCTCACATGCCCACATTGGCTGAATCTTAGACTTGAACCGCCGCAGACAGAGGTGAGATGGCAGTGATCCGTAACGAAGGGCGCTTTAGACCACTCGGCCACTCGGGGCCCCTCAATCATGGAAGAAGGTTCTCACTGAAAGTTAAGCAACAAGAATACACTGAAGAAGACTATATGCCTGTTCCATGCTTAACTGTCCTCTCTGGATTTACTAAGACATGGCTGACTCTGTAAATTACTGACCAACGGATATCAATGACTTTGACCTTTGATCTGGGTATGCAGTCTTGAACAAATTTACTGTGTAGAAATCACTTTTTTTCTTTTTAGTATGACCATGACCTTGGCCTTTTGATCCCCAAATCCACAAGTTTCTCTCAAACCCTAAAAACAAAACAATTACCTAGTGTACTGAAGGAACTTACTGTGGTACAAAAAAGTGCAAAATCCATAAGCCTCTTCCTTACTTTGAGTGCAAGTCCTCCACAAAGTTTGGTCAAGGTAAATGGTCTAGAACTCAAGTTATTATTCAAAAACCGGTTTTCTTCTTTGGCACATTCAGACATCTGATGTTTGGACCCAAAATCAACAGGCTTTTTCCATGCCCAAAAGTGTAAGCTATACACAAAACCTTAGTAGAAGTAAATGATTGAGCACTGAATTTGTTCTGTGCAGGACCCAGTTTTCATTTAGTAACCTCAAACTTAGACCTTTTGACCCAAAAATCTATCAGCTTCCATCTTACTCCAAATGCAAGCCATCTCAAGTTTAGTTTAGGTCTGTGATGTAGAAATAAAGGTTTTGTGCTGAAACCCTGTCTTCTTTCAGTCACAGTGACCCTGACCTTTGACCTCCAATCAGCAGGCTTCTTCCATAGTGCAAGTCATCCACAAACTCTAGACCAGGCGTAGAACAAAGAACTAATGTTATTGTATGAAAGCATTTCTCCTTTTTTAGTCAGTGACCCTGACTTTTTTTACCCCCCCCATAACACTTCTTTTCTTACTTCAAGTGCAAGCCATTCACACATGCTGATAAAGTTAGATGGTGTAAAACAAAAATCATTGAACATAATAGGTAACAGATATACAGACACCATAAAAATAAACACCCTGCATTTTAGCAGGCGTATAATAATAAATGCACAAAATATTAAAGTTTCTTTCTTACCTAATTTTGTTAAATATACCTTACAGCAAGGTGAGCAAACTAATAGGTTTAGGTGATAGGGTCACATATATTATGATGCATTGTCAATGAACTCTGACATTTAACATAGATCTATGTGATTCCACAATAACTTCACCCACTTTCCCACATTAGAGACGAAAAGGGTGGAGATTAACATTAAATCTGTGTGGCTTTATTTACACACTATAGATGAATACTTTACTTATTCTTTTTAATGTACACAACTATGACCTTGACATTACGCACTTTCACTTTAGTAAAGAAAAATAACAAAAAGTGCACCAAGACAAATTTGGCCCCATGTTCTTAAAACCTGTTAATAATACAACTCAAGCTTATGACTAGAATACACAAAGCAAATCGCAGCTCTGTGGCCACTTTGTAAAGATCATGGCAGAATGGCAGCTAAGCTTAAATTTGGTATCTCCACAGATATAAAAGTCTTGATTCTAAGATGCAATTCTTTTAGGTTTGGAATAAAAGAAAAATGAGTCATGGCATGATGCAGTAGCCAACTGGGCTATCAGAATTAAAATGTGTTAGCCCTGACCAACATTTCCAGTATACCCTCAGCTTCCTGCACATGATCTTACCCACAATGCAATAGCAATACTAAGAATTAAATTTTTTGGTGAAGCCATGTTATTGAAATCTGGCATGAAAGGAGGAGAAATTAAGATGAGAAAATTCTAATAATTATATAATAAAAACTTTGTTAGAAATGAAGTTATATTAGTCAAAATGTGTGAAATGAGTTTCAGTTTTGTGCCCCAATATGATATATATGACCTGTATTACCAGCCAAGTGAAAAATGTATTAAAATACAAAATTATTATACAAAAAGCCAATATACAAAGAATCACAAAATATGAGATTCTGAAATGGAGGTACAAGCTCTCTTGGTTTCCACATTTAGTTTTTATCAGGTTATTGCCATTGATAGTACAGACTGGCTATTCCATGACAATGAATTAGCTCTATATTCCATCTACATACATGTCATTAAGATGCAGAGACAAATAACTAAAATATTATCATACAAAAATCTATCATCTCAATATTATTTAATTTGTCTTTTGAAATAAAATTCACAGATACAGGGGGACTGGGTTGTGGTTTGATTGGGGTAAAATATGTAACAACAGTAAAGCAAGCAATTTCAGTGAATTTTTTCCCCTCACCTACTGTAATGATGTTATTCAAGTTCATAATCACTGAATCTGACCATGATATTTAAGACTCAGGTGTCAAGATACTTGGCAAAGCTGTAAAGATACTTGGCAAAGCTGTAAAGATACTGGGCAGACATGCATATCCAAGTTTCATCTTCCTGTATCAATGGTCAGTACAAGAAAACCGCAGGAATGAGTAACAAACATTGATAAGCGACCATTACCTTTGCAGTAAAGTCTTGTCTCTGATACATGAGATACCATCAAACTGAGAACCATTATGCAAAACATGATTCAAACAGCTTTTACAATATAAAACTGAAACAAATCTTAAATTAACCTGGACCTCAAATGCACATAAGTATACCAAGTATCAGCCATTTAACTTAAACAGTTGTTAAGCTAGAACACAAAAGGGAAAATGTGACTGAAACCTAAATCATTGACATGTGACCTTAACCTTGATGATAGGACCCCAAAACTGGTACAAGATCAACCTATAAGTGAGGATGTATATTAAAGTTTTATAAATTAATCTCAAATGGCTTTAAAGTTAAAGAGTAGGTGGGAAAGTGCAATGGATGGACATCCATATTCATGGACTGAAGCACAGTGTATCACCTGCTTGTCTTTGAAAAGGCAGGGGCAATAACTCCCCCAGAGATAAAAGATAAATATGTGATTATAAGAAACTGAATTAATGAAGCTGATAACTGAAGCCAACTGTAACATTTTTGTTCTCTTTTTAACCTAAAAATATTAATACTGGATTTCTAACTGCAAATGATTAAATATTTACATCAAAATAAAATTAATTACACCAAAATTCTGCTATCACTAACATATAGAATTATCACAGAAAGCACAACAATACTGCTGCTGTAAAGTAACATGATGTGCAGACAATTAAATGAATGCATACTCAACAAAATTAACTTATACAATGAAATTAGTGTAAAGTCATTAGAACCTTTGCATTAAAGGTACGGCAAACAAGTCTTCTACCTCTGATACAAAAAGGAGTTTGTGTTCATTCTCACTCAAATAATGAAGCCTGATTTTATGTACATGCAATACAAAATGATGTAGAGTTTGATATGAAATAAGTTTAATATGTTTGAAATTGGTTGGAAAAAGTTGCTCATTTGTTTGGTATGTTTAGCAAATTAGACTACAAGCTGATCAACCAAAGAGTGACAGCAAATGCAGTAAGCATTTTGCATGGCAAACAAAGCAAGTTGTCTGCACAATTTGACTTCACCAGATAGGTTTGAAAAATGCTCTTGAATCAAGAATCAATAATGATGAAATTGCTTATATATGAAATAACTTAATGTACCAAAAAAAGTTTTGGTCATGAAAAATTACATTAAAACACTAAAGTACAACTCTTCAAAGTTGTTAATTATTGCTACTGGAGTTACCAATTATTTAAAATATTGTATTATACAATCTGCTGATATCTAATCATCTGTACATGAAGACTGGTCCCTGTATATGAAATGAAGAGACTACCATAGGGAAGAAGTGGACTCACGGCGCTCTTTATCCAAAATAACTTAGAACTCACTCTCCCCCCAACCCCCCAAAAGGTTGCTATATTTTTTATCAATGTTCAATGTCATTTTGAATGGGCTTTTAATTTCAGACATGTACCCTGATTGGGTAATTACGGTGCAACAAATACTTGCATACAGAAATAGCTAATGTCTTCTATACTTGTATACAGAAATAGCAAATGTCTTCTATACTTGCATATAGAAATAGCAAATGGCTTCTGTACTTGCATATAGAAATAGCAAATGGCTTCTATACTTGCATATAGAAATAGCAAATGGCTTCTATACCTGCATATAGAAATAGCAAATGGCTTCTATACTTGCATATAGAAATAGCAAATGGCTTCTGTACTTGCATACAGAAATAGCAAATGTCTTCTAATACTAAGTCAGTACTATGTTAATTACAAACCGAGAAAATTATAACACATTCTTACAGACGAAAAGACTCTGTACATCATTTCATTATTTATAAAGATTCTAATTGGAAGAAGACCCTTTGTGATGGCCAATAGTAATTTAAAGAGAGGTAAATATAGCAGTTCCTGTCTGAGTGTCATCACACAAAAAAATATATTCACTTATAGTCAAACCTGGGCTACATTCAGTTAGGATGGTATCATGCACTGTTAGCATGTTAGACAATTCAGTGTTAATGAAAGGCCTGTCCTCAGAAGAACTTGCAACATGGTGGCAAAAATGCACATATTGACTTGCCAAAACATTTAATTGTTTCCTATTTTTAAATCAATTTTGGCCAGTCACCAGGAAAGTGCTATACAAAGATTGTACTGCATGTAAACTTAAAAACTGAGAAAGTGACTACAACATAAAAAGTTACTCCCTCTTTCATGTCCCAAATTGTTGCTAAGTTTGACATTTTGCCAAACACCAGATGATGATAAAGCTCAAGTTCCATTTACATTAAATGTTTTAATGCAGACTGGTTACTGGAAAACTCTCAAGTTCGGTATACTGCTTAGTAGAAAACTAAGTTCTACAGACAGGTTGCTGAAAAACTCTTTTTCCAGTTCTGCAAACTGATTACTTAAAAATGCAGTTCACATTCTGCATACTGATTACTGGAAAACTCTAAGATAATACTCACATGAAACCTAGACTGTGATGAAAAAGCATTTTATTTTGAAACTAAACTTGGAGATAATGATGTTGAATTTAATTCGATCTAAAGAAACTACCGATGGAGACAATTCTGAGTTGATTACTGTCTCAGGTTGACAAGTTTTATGTGAATGAGGTCTGGTGTATTTTGTATCAGTCACACAATAAAACCCTAGGATATTTTATTTCTGTTGTATATAGACGGATTGGTGTAATTTTTATAGTCACATAATTAAGGCCTGGTGTATTCTGTTTAAGTCATGCAATAAAACCGGGTATATTTTATTTCAGTTGTTTACTGACGGATTGGTGCAATTCCTATGGTCACATAATTAAGGCCTGGTGCATTCTGTTTAAGTCATGCAATAAAACCGGGTATATTTTATTTCAGTTGTTTACTGATGGATTGGTGTAATTTCTATAGTCACATAATTAAGGCCTGATGCATTTTGTATCAATCACATAATGAAGGCCTGATGTATTTTGCATCAGTCACATAATGATGGCCTGGTGCAGTTTGTACCAGTCATATAATAAAGGACTCTAGTACCTTTTCTTTACTAGTCACATAATGAGAGCCTTGTGCAGTTTGTACCAGTCATATAATGGAGGCTTTTGTGTCAGTCTCTCAATGAAGGTTTGGTGAATAGTATAACAGTCACATAATGAAGGCTTGGTGTATTTTATATCAGTCACATAATGAAGGCCTGGTGTATTCTGTATCAGCCACATAATGAAGGCCTGGTGTATTCTGTATCAGTCACATAATGAAGGCCTGGTGTATTCTGTATCAGTCACATAATGAAGGCTGGGTGTGTTTTGTATCAGTCACATAAGTAAGGTTAGGTGCATTTTTTATCAGTCAAATAATGAAGATCGGTGCAATTTGTACCGGTCACATAACAAAAGAGCCTTGCAACACAAACGATTGGAATTTTCAATACAAACTTAAAATTTAGCTCTTACAATGGAAATGGTCGCTGTAAAGATTCAAAACAATAAACACAAAAATAAAAGAATAAATCATACTTTTATTAATGGGGTAAAATCTGTATCATTAAAGCACTGCAGAAAACCAAATTAATTTAAAATCATCAACAGTATAACGTTAATTTCATAGTCCCTAATTAGTCTATAATTCCAAATATTTATCAAATGAAGACTGTTATAGAGTTACCCTGACCTTCTACTTTACATTCATGATCATATGCATGCAAAAACATTTAAAAGAAACTGTTAATTAAGTTTCATTATTAATATGACAAACTTTAAAACCCATGAACATTGCACTGGGTACACATCCTGTAATCCTTAGTTTTAAAAAAAATTATTAAATATCATCTGAACAATATGGTAGATAACAGTATGACAACTGCAGATAACAATATGACAACTGTAAAAAGTATGACAACTGTAAAAGAACAGTATGACAACTGTAGATAACAGTCTGACAATTAACAGATACCAATATGGCAAATGTAAAAAAACAGTATGACAATTGTAGATAACAGTATGACAACTGTAGATAACAGTATGCCAACTACAGATACCAATATGGCAACTGTAAAAAAATAGTATGACAACTGTAGATAACAGTATGACAACTGTAGATAACAATATGACAAATAGATACCAATATGGCAACTGTAAAATAAAACAGTATGACAAATGTAGATAACAGCATGACAACTGTAGATAACAGTATGACAATTGCAGTTAACTGCCAGTCATTAATAAATGATACATACATTTCATGATTTCAAATAAAGACATCAGAGACAACACTAACCACAGATTAAATCTTGTATTTTAGAAAAGAAAGAAAGCTATTCTGTAATGTTCCATCTGGCACACAGGATAGTAAGAAAAGTCAGATAAAGTCAATTGGACTAAAATTAGAATTTGGATAAACAAGAATGATGTATTTTGATCACATAAGTTTACAGTCTAAAACTATCCAATAATTCATCAATTGTTCGTGGTGCTCTCAGTGGAATTTAATTTTGGCACATTCATCTGAAAAAGTCCAGAATATAGATTTTGTAAAACGAAAGTTTAAAAACTGAGATTCCAGGACCAGAAAGTGAGGTCTCAGAAGCAGGGACTCTCATTACTAAGCTGTATTTAAAACTTTTGAGATACATTTGATATGTAGCTTTTGCAGAACTTCTCTCATACAAGTAATTTTATTTTGATGAGCTAATTACTTATTATATATCAGAAAATTCTTCAGAGAATTCCATTTATCACTGTCATGATAAAGATATGTCATGGAAGACTGCAAAGAATCTTGAAGCGTTGGCTTCTCATACTCAAACTGCCATAATACAATGCCCCAAATAAAGGCTGCAAACCAGGGAAAGGCATCCCCTTTTGGTTTTGGTATGTAACCCTTGTTCACTGCCATCTTAGCTAACCCATACAGGACCCGAGAGAACACATACAAATTGATCTGAAATAGGAAAAATTAAAATCAATGTATGAAAGTGTTTATTATATATATATACTAAATATTTTTGTTGCATGTTATGATAATAATTGCAAATTAAGATGAATAATTCCAAGCCATTTTATTTCTCATTTAATTAAAACACTGCGCAAGCAACAGTGCCAAAACAGTAATGCTCAAACAACAGTAACAACAACAATCAAACATTTCTAAGTGTAAAGAAAAATATAATGATTAAATCATTTAATTCTTGTAAATTCTAAAAGTAATAACTTGCCACTAATTTGATTTATGTGCAATTCGAAAATACAACAATTTTATTCATCTTAAATCTTGGCATCCGTCCGTCTATATAGCTCGAGATAGTGCTCAACCCATCACTGCAGTTGTTTCCCCTGATCTGTGATGACTTCGCCCGTCTTGGACTTGAGGGGGGCGGTCTTGTAGCTGGGGGGGGGGCCTGTCGCCTTTTTGATACCCTCATACATTCCTCTTGTATCCCAGGTGTCAGCAGCTGTTTGTATACTGTTGCAAAGGTTCAGCCAGTAGGTGTTGGCACAGCGGCAGGCAGTCTTCTGGGCATTGTTCCTTGCAATCCTGAGGGCTTGTAGTGTTCTGGGGCTAGAGTGGAGTGTCCTCTCCAGTGGAGCTATGAAGCCTGGGCAGGGTGGTATGGAGAATCAGCTGTTGCCCATGCAGCAGATCCCCCCTCTCCACGCAGCTGGTGTGCCCAAGGGAACGACGAATGCCGATACAGCTTGGCACCAACGGCGTTGCAGGAGTTGCCGGAATTACGTTTCAATGTCATACCGCCTTAGGGACTCCATCTCCGGATTTTCTGTCGGGGTTTACTCCCTTAGCCTTTCCCATGAGTGGGTATAGCCACAAGGCAGCAGAGGTTTGGAATCGGAGTTTTCCTTCTCCTAGATGAGCTACCATCCAAGGTTTACGAGTCCCATCTACCCGAAGCAACTGGTTTTAAGGCGCCAGTGGGCCGCCTTCACCCCTTCTCCTGTTAGTAGAAAACATGGTCTGCCGGGCTTCAAATCTAAGCGACTCGCGAAGGCCAGGAGCTGGATTTTAGTTGACAGAGGCAGTAAGAGACGCAGGCCGTATGTGGCATTTTGGAGGATTGGGGCGCTTGTCTCCCACTCCCACCCCGGGCAATGTCAACCTTAGACCATTCATCTTAAATAAAAATACTCAAAACTAAAGACTGTCTGAAAACAATCATAGGTACTGTCTAATTAAGCTGAAATCAGCAAGATCGTATTTAAAGTGGCACCAATTTATAACAAGCCATGAATGATTAGTGAAATTTGCTGATTAATAAGAAGTGTGTTCAAATGCCTCAACACAGCACCTAAAAACTGGCTTAAACACAAAAGCATAACTGGAGAGACATGGGAACAAAGGTAGTGCAATGTCCCCACCCACTTTCATGCTTGGGCTTAACACAAATTTGTTTTAGGAATAAACTGCATGGATAAAATATAATCAGTTAGATTGAAAGTAGCATTTTTATATATTTATAATCTTCCAAATCCAAATTAATTATCAAATAAATTTGTAATCTTACCTGTTCATTGACTTTGTTGTATTTTCCAAATATGAGGTATCCTCCAAGAAAAGCAGCCACAAAAGAGTGATACTGTTCCCTCTTGGATTGAATTTGTTCCATCAGTGATGTCAGACTCTTGTATATGAATACAAACAAGGCCAGGTTCTTTGAATGTGTAAATGTGGCTTCAAATATTGTCTTGAATTTATCATACAAGCTGAAAGCAGAAAAAATGCTTAAGGTTACAATTATATAAGCAATATTTACATGTATCTGACTCTACTTTAATGGTTATTGACATCAAGTGGTCATACTTGATGAGTTCTCTAAATCTCCACAAATATATTAATCAGCAGCTGTCAATCAATTTTTCTTACCCAAATTACAGGGGACTGCAAAACGATTTTGTCCTGAAAGAGTTGGAACCCTTAGATAATAACAAGGTATTGTGCTTAGGTTGTCTAACAAAATGGGTGCCTGCTGCCCTCATGGTTAAACACTTAGACAGTTTCCACAAAATATACAATTCAATTTGTACTAACTTCATTATTATTATGCAAATCATGTGAAAGTCTCTTAAAACTAAATATCTCTCTATAAAAATGGCAACAAATTTAAAATGGCAGTTGTACAGAAAATGCAAAGTTAAAGAGTAAACATGGTCATCTTGGACAACAGGTGTAGATATTTGGGGTAAATATTTTGATTTAAAACAAAACTTGGGTCTCTATGTCTGACAAACATGGAGCAATGGAGTTCATGTTCATTTCAATACATGGTCAGTTTTATGGTCAGCATCTATTATCTTCATTTCAATTATACATGTAAACATGTATATCATTTATGTTGTGACTAGTTATGCTAATTTTGTTTCGTTGAACATCGTAAATTTCACATACATAACAGTTGTAAAAGAATTCATCTAAGAAATTCTTTTAAAAACATAAGAAATAAGAGAATCATGAACAGCACATTATACATGTATACCTACCCCAAGTTTAATGTACGCAAAACCCATTTTTCTTTCACTGACCATGACCTTCTGACTCCATGATCAACAGTCCTTTTTCATACCTTAAGTGCAAGTCCTCCACAAACTTTGGTCATGTTATGGGATATAAAATTACAATTATGTGAAAAAGGCTCTCAAAAGAGTCACAGAATAAGGAGTCCTGGACTCTTTACTCATGGAACTAATGAGTCCCCAGTCTATTTCTTAAAGTTCTTGCCATAAACTCACAAGTCCCTCACATTCAAAACAATATAAAGGAAAATAAAAAAGGATATAACCATTATTCTATTACACATCTGGGTTAAATTCTCAGCCTCATAAGATCACATTAGAAAAAAAATATTTTTCTGTAATAACTGCCCACAAAATTTGATATACTGCACTCTACCATTTGCTAATTAGGTTTTCAAATGAGTTAGTTTCTTTACTTGTTCATGTTCTTTGACTTCACAAATATATGTATGGCATTCTGGTTCTCAAAGTCCTCAAGTACAGGATGCTCCACCATTAATCTGATAAATCAATTCACTGTTTTATTGCATGAAACTGTGTTGCTTTGTAGTCATCATTTCTCATACTAATTTTCTGAGTTTTCTCAATAGTATACGGGATTGTCTCCCTTTTATGGCATTTAAATGATCTGAATTAAATTTGTGAAACTGCAAGCTAGCTTTTCCATTTTGAGTAAAACTATTTTGCTTCCCACCAGTCCTATACCACTCATTAAACTGCAATTAATGTACCATCTGATTCCCCTTCTTATAACAAAAGAACTTCTTCTCCTAATCTCTATTTCTCATATTTGTAGTCCTGCTGTCATTTTTATCAGCATCCTTCATCATAGTCAAGATGGAGTCAGCATTAAATATATATTCCATATCTTAGTTATCTTTCTTGTCTTGTGCTCTCACTTTCATCTGTTTTTTGCCTTTAATTAACATTAGAGTCATTTTCATTGCAATCCAGTTCTCGAAAATTGAAGCAGATTATGCCCACTCGTTCTCACAAGTTAAAGTACTTCTCTGCACTATTTTAAAATGTGTCTAATGTTAGTCCCCTATTCTAAATCACATGTACTTATTACTGCATAGTAATGATTTTACAATACTGTCCAACTCAAACTCTCAGAAAGCATTGATTACTTTCATGGTTTATATAAGCATCGTCATGAATTTAAACACCATTAAAACAGTAAAGGTCATCATTTATTTTATAAAAAATATTGCAGGTGCTTACATACACATACGGTAGAACACTATGTATTTTTTAGGCCATCATATTACAGAAGAATATTGCAGGTGCTTACATTCAGTAGAACATTGTCTTTTTAGGCCATTATATTACAGAAGAATATTGCAGGTGCTTACATTCAGTAGAACATTGTTTTTTTAGGCCATTATATTACAGAAGAATATTGCAGGTGCTTACATTCAGTAGAACATTGTTTTTTTAGGCCATTATATTACAGAAGAATATTGCAGGTGCTTACATTCAGTAGAACATTGTTTTTTTAGGCCATTATATTACAGAAGAATATTGCAGGTGCTTACATTCAGTAGAACATTGTCTTTTTAGGCCATTATATTACAGAAGAATATTGCAGGTGCTTACATTCAGTAGAACATTGTTTTTTTAGGCCATTATATTACAGAAGAATACTGCAGGTGCTTACATTCAGTAGAACATTGTTTTTTTAGGCCATTATATTACAGAAGAATATTGCAGGTACTTACATACACATACAGTAGAACACTATTTCTTAGGCCATCATATTACAGAAGAATGACTAATTAGTCATTGGCTTCTAGCTTGTCTACTTAAATCTAGCCATTAGCTCTTCTGCATATTGGCCATGGCTGACCAAAAATATGAAAAGGGGTGTGTCGTGGAGGAAAATGAGGCACCAAAACAGGGATGCACTGCATAAAGAAAATCTGCACCTTTTGAGAGTTTCATGTGTACTTGGCCTAAAAGCTTGAAGCCCTGGAAGCTCTGGAACAAAACTATTTTTTTTCTTTTAGCCAGTGACTTGAACTTTTGACCCCAAAATCAAAAGTTTCATTATTTACCAAGCATGTATATCACCCAAAAACTTTTATAGCTATAATTTGTGTGCAGAAACAATTTTTGTTGTTTTGGTCACAGTAATCATGACCATTGACCTTTTCATCTCAAAATATAGAGACATCTTCCCTCCCCTAAGTTTAAGCCATCAACAGAGCTTGGTCAAGGTATGTGATGTAAGACCAAGGTAACACTAAAAAAGTATTCAGTACATATGATAAAATTCCACCCACTGTGATACATTGCAATGCAACCATCATCATGCATATATTTTGATGCTCACAAGAATAGGAAGAAACTGTAAATAAAAAATTTGCTTGACAAACATTTCTTCAGGTGATTTCACCCATTTTCTTCACACCCACACACACTGCATCTGCATGTGAAAATCACCAAAACTCTACATTTTCAACCCAATTAGAGATGAATACCAAACAAATATTGACCACTCTGGGTTAGAACATCTGCCTTGGATGCAGGTCACAGGTCTGAACACCGGTCGAGTCATACCAAAGACTTGTAAAAATGATACTAACAGCTGCCTTGCTAGATGCTCAGCATTAAGAGGTTAGTGTTAGCACTGGTCAGCCTGGTGTCAGGATAATGTGAATGGGTGGGACATCATGCTACATGTCTGCGGCATGATGCCCCAGTGCTAGACATCACTATAAACTGCCACACTGCAGACATCGTAGCGATATGACATAAAAATTGTTAAAGCTACGTTAAAAATCAAAGTCACATCACATCACACCTGTGCACTCACAGACAGAAATGTCAATCTCTGAATACAAAGAAACTACAGTTTTGCATAAACAGAGACGAATGTCCCAAAGCCATTATACAGGAAGTGTACATGTAATTATCTCAAAAGAAATTGTTCATCCTTCTTTGGTGGGAATGTGGATGCCATTTTACTTGCAGAAACAAAAATGCAGCATGCTTAAATGTAAAGGCTTTGTACTGTATATGATCCTTCTTGGGATTTAAATTTAATATAGTACATATGAATATAAGTATTTTGAATATTTAAATCAAAATATATATCTCTAAAACTAAAGAATTACAGCACATGTTCTTTTAATAACTTTCCTTTAACGATTTAAGTTTTATTTCTTTTTGACAAAAGCTTGAGCTAATGGGGACACATAAAAGAATGATTTACTGAGAAGAATGACCAGAAAAAGTGTTAAAATCTCTCTCTCTCTCATACAAATCACATCTGGAAATTTAAAGTGTTAAAATCTCTCTCATTCTCTCTCATACAAATCACATCTGGGATAAATTTCTTTAGCGTCATCAGGGAATAATTTATATGGATCATATCTTGGAATCATAAGATATCATAATAAAGGTGTGAGCGTGTGATACCAATGACTGTTATAATTATCCATTTTGTTTAACTTATCTAATAAAATATACACATGAATCAGCAAATTCTGACAACATACTGTACTAGTACAGTGGGTCCCAATCTATTGGTCAGACCCCCAGGGGAGCATGGGGTTATTCCAAGGGGTATGTATTTTTTTTCCCAACTGCTGGCATGTGGGGCTTTACAAAAATTTTGGAAGTTAAAAATGGTCTCCTCATATCTGAACACAAACTCATCGATGCAATGGGATTCTGGCCATAACAAGAAGGTGGCCACTGGTCAGGGGTGCTGTTCAAGAGGTGCACCACTGTATTTGAAAGGATTGGGAACCACTGTGCTAGTGTATGCTGCTTTTAGTTCAATTATGTGTGAAGCATGTTAATTTAATACAGACAATCATGTCAGTGTTCAGAATAATCCTCGATGTCTGGCCTTTTTGTATATAATTACAACCTAAATGATATTTAATTTTTATAGATTACAGTGGTCCCCCTCTTGGAACACTTCCTCCCACCCAGTGGCCACTCGCTTCTTATGGCCAGAATCCCTTGGCACCGACAAGTTTGTGTTCAAAAGTACCCCTCAAGAATGGAAACCCCTCAAAAGCAACCTGCAGCCAGCAGATTAGTACAAAAATGTAAAATGTTCCCCCCCCCATAAGCGGCCACTTTTTATTTCAAATGTGTCCAGAACCAATAATTAATTCATATCGTAAGGTAAGTTATCAGATTATCTCTACCATCGATATCTGTCTCCTGATATCAGGTTGATATTACTGAAAGAAGTGTTGACTAAAGTATATGTAACAATAAGGTTAATATTATTTTATTATCTATAAAAGCAGACGTTTACAGGAAATGGGCTCAACAATGTTGTGATAGAGTTTTGGGCTTCACACATCAAGTTCTTCTCTTTGATGATTACAAACAGATGTAATTGACAAGATTCTAACATGGTCAGCATAGGTTAAATATAGATTTTGTGGATTAACATACAGAAAAATTAACCTTTTACAAAACAGGGTACCAGACAAAGACAGAAAAATGAATAAATCTATCACTTCCTTTATGAAGAAGGCATTTCATCCAATCTACCAAATTGTCATCTGCAAAATTAAACCGCTTCTAGTTAGCAGCATCCAAATAAATCATTACCAAACACTAAGATATGTAAATAGAGATGTATTACTTTAGAAAAAAGTAGATTATTCTACTCGACATCATGGGGGTGAGGTGGGAAGGGGTGACTTGCAGAACAATTTTATTTTGAAAAGACTCAAATAAACAACATCATAACTGATAATGAGGTTATTGAGCAGCAGTGGGAAAATGGAGCAAATGGAAAGAGAATTGTGTACGTACAGTGTGACCCCGCTATAACGTGCTCCGTTATAACGCGAATTCGGATATAACGCAGTCGTGGCGTGGCTCCCGAAATTTCATATACATGTATTTTTCTTGTGCACAAAAAAAATTCTTAAAAAGTACGAAAAAAAAGAGTAAAAAGTTGCTTATTATTTTGGGATAGAGATCGCGTATGAATAAAAAATGCAAGACGATCGTGGCTTGGCTCCTGAAATTTTATATGTATTTTTCTCGTATGAAAAAGTACTTTTTCTTTCTTCTTAAAAGTAAAAAGAAAAAAACGCATAAAAGGTTTATTCTGGGATCGCGTAGGGCTTCGCCAATGTCACAAACTTGGATTGTTTTTCCTTATTACCTGCAAAACATACCATGTGGCTTTTTTATTTGTTGGCGACATTGTTGGCTGTTTAAACTTTTATATACAACCATTGGTTTGGAGTGCAGAAATTCAGAGGCCCCATGAAAGGAAGCCGCAAACTGGATATAAAATGCACTGAAATTTATCTATTGTTACATAAACAAATTCTTTGTCTATACTGACAAACCATCTAAACAGTGCATTGTTATATCATAATCCGCTTATCCTGACATCTAGCATGAGTTCTGCATGTTGTGAAATATCCGCGTTTTTGTTGTTGACATTTCTGATAACGGAGATCAACTGGACGAGGCATTCTCTCATAATATGTCTTTCATCGGATTTTTGGCCACTCACTAGTAATTAATATATTTACAAACACTTGCATTTGTGTGTGGATGGTAAGTAAAATTCCTCTTCTTTTCACTCAGAATTAAATCCTTCAGAACACTCACGTTTTCTGTAATAATCCATGTCATCAGAACACCTGCATCTCTATCGTCTGTTGACCCTTTGTTAATTTTCAGACGCATGCGTAGAAAGCAGCATCATGCTGCTACCACAAATGTAAAAAAAAAAAAAAAATCTTATTGGTTTATTCAGTAGGCATGGAGGGACAGTAACTAGAATAGTCTAAATGACGGCCAATTCCTTTTAAAAATGTATCCAGATAAAACAGTTTGCTGAAATTTCAAAGGAAACATATTACCTTTTGAAGCACCGACTGTTATGAAAACGTACTCAGCAAATGGAAAAAAAATCCCCGTCTCAATCATGCTATACAATTATTTGATGCTGCTGCCATAATAAGAAATGGGCATTCATTTGGTTCTCCAAAGCTGTTCTTTAGCGGCGACTTCAAAAGCGCATGCACCTTTCATCAAAGAAAGCCGACTACAATCTTTCAATAACAGCAAAGAAGTTTTCTTCAAAGGAAGTCAGTACCAAATGTAAATAAAAATGATGAAATCTGATGGAATTTTGGATTTTCCAACGTGACTGGAACAATTTAACTGTGCTGTGAAAGTTTACTTTTTGTAGGGAAAAAGTTTATGCCAACGGCAGCTTAAAACCCAAACTAACTTTTACTGACTTCGAACGTACTTCAAAGTAAATGTGGTTTGTCATTCGTTACGTGATTGTGCCATGTTTTTCCACTGAATTCAGACCAACATGACCTGTTACAAAATTAATGAATATTTTAAAGCTGTGTATGCATATTTTCGATGTCATCACTTGTATTGTGGATTCAATGTATATGATGAGGTTGCAGTTGAGTACACTGCGTTGATACTCTGATCATGCTATACACTAGAAATTTATATATAAACAGTATTCATGTATATGTATCAATTCATGGTTCTCTAAATAAAGTAAACTATTATATTATGTCTTCTCTCTTTTCACTATAGGTGTATTTCTCATTTAATATGCATTAATTCAAGATAGCAACTGTGCCGACGAAGCACATATTTTACCACCTGCATTTAATCCCCACCCAACCACAGTTTTTTTTTGGGGGGGGAGGGGTACATTTTCTTCAGCTAACTGACTTGGTTGCATATAACACGGTTTGGTTCATAACACGGTTGGATTCTATGGCTCCCAACTACCGTGTTATAGCGGGGTCCCACTGTACCAAGATTAAAATAACATTTTTGAATGGTTCTGCAATGTGCATGAAAATAATACATGCTTGCATATCATGCTTACGTCAAGAATAAGAACTATTAATATACATTCAGTTGAATAAGTCTGCTCTAAAGACAAAGAAGAACCTTTTAATAATTAATGTTACTTTAAATGAAGATGTCAAATAAAGATAATAAATGCTTTGAGGTATGTAGCTTTCTTACTACGTACATTACATATACTTCTCACAAAAATATAATTCCCCTTTGGAAGGGCCACCCATCTTATAAGGCCATTTTCCCTGTGCAGAAGGGGTGGCTGTATAAGAGGGGGACCACTGTATTCGTACATTTATAAACATTATTCTTTTGTGCATGAAAAATGATATCAATACTGTCACTGTACCATGTAACACACTCTAAAAGCATGCCTAATATCTTGATGATTAAGACTCAGACTGGTATCATAAGTTTGTGTTTTGCAGTATTCACAAAATACAACAAACTTTAAACACGCAGATACAAACCTGCCTAGGGAGTAAAATATCCAACTGACAGGTCTTATCTTGAGCCCTGTATACAAGTACATGCACTAACCAATGCAACCAGCCCACATAGTACAACAGATGTAGCACAATATAATTGTTTCCCATTATGGAAAATTTCCTATTCATGGCCTTTCAGGAACAGTTTAAGAAAAACAATATAGAATAACTGAATTTCTAGATCAAATTTTTTTAATTATTTTATATTGTAGTTCAATGGTAATTTATCAAGAATACTTTAAAAGATTAAATTTTCTTCCACTAAAATTTATTTTAAATGGCAAGATAGCATTTTTCAGCAATTTTCTAACAAATTTTTAGAAGGTAATGAGAAGAACAGACACAAAGTATTCAATAGCATTATACTTGGGAACCTTTTTCTTAAAATAAACAAAACTTATTAGCTACAAACCTTCCACTCTTGAAAAGAAAGGCCATCACCAACGCATGTGGAAATCGTACTTTAGCACCATATCTGAAAAAGATAAAAAATGATGAACAATGTTAATATACGAGTACAGTGTGTTATCCTCTCAAGGGACTTGACATATTCTGTTGAATAACCACTCAGTACCATGCAATTTATTCAACATTAAAAACCTGATGAAAAAAGACATCAACTCTAGCTTAAATTATTGTAATATTATACCAAAACTCTAACAGTTTATAAATAGTTTGTGATTTGAATTATAGTGTATGTACAGTACCAAAAAAATGAATTATAATGTAGAGTGTCAAGAAAAATGACATTTGGTGTACTGCTGTGACTCTATTGTCATAAATGAAGTCTCAGAAAGAAGTCAAATCAACAAGTTTAGTAAAATTCAACAAATAACATTTATTTTCTTAGAATACAAAAAGAAAATTCAAAAAAGACACCAACAGTATTGGGAATTAAATCCCAATAATCTTCAATGTTCTATCTTAAGTCCAAAAGTATAGAATGTTCTGAATGAATTCCAATAATTCTGAATGTCCTGATTTACCAAAAGTCTTAAATGTCTTGATGTACTAATAGTTTTGAATAAGTTGAGGCACCAATAATATCATAATGATACACCCAGATTGTCTCTGAATGAATTCAGAATAATCCTTAAGTAATGCTTTAGTCCAAAAAATCAATGCACACATTGTAATTCCAATAAATAATTTGTTTATGATTCCTCTCAAATTACATCTGAACACAACTAGAATCTCTGATCACAGATTCCCAAAGACTGATACAAAACAGGAATGAAGATGTTTGTTGACAAAACATAAATATACTAACTTCACATCACCTAAGAGACAACAGAATAGTCATTCAAGTAGAATATTCCACCAAACTTGTAAACAACTTCAGGTGTTGAACTTAACATTTAATAAGGGGCCCCTAGTAGCTGAGTGGTCTAAAGCGCTCAACATTACGGATCACTGCCATTTCACCTCTGTCTGTGTGGGTGTGAGTCTCAGATTCGGCCAATGTGGGTATGTGATAATGCTTGCCAGTAGCTTCTCATGGGTCGGTGGTTCTTTCCGAGGTATTCCCAGGTTCTTCCTCCACCATTTATACTGGCTGCCATGTATAGCCTATCTTGTGCTGAAAAATGGCGTTAAACCCTACATCAACAACAACAACATTTAATAAACATCTTGTTTTCCATTTAGAATCATAACAAAAATCAGAACACAAAACATCATAATAGTCAGGTAGGCCAAAACTATACCCTCAATCACGGACAAAGGTCAAGCAAATAATGTAAATTAAATATACATAACAGTATGTACAGCATCAAGAAAAATGAATTATAGTTTATGTACAGTGTCAAGAAAGGAATGATTTCATGCAGACCTTTAAAAATATAACCAGTTATCTGTCAGTCATGTTTATCTTACATTTTCAATGAAATAGTTTGTATGAGACTCAGGAGAGTCAATTGTATGTAAGAATTATATGCATATAATTCTTACATACACTGGTCATGTGACCAGTTATTCACATTCAGAGCAAAGTCTTGGTGGCAGCAATATGGTGATTTAGTGTGCACAGGGAATAAATCTGTCAACTTCAGCAAAACTAATTAAATTTTTCTATTCTTTAATTGGTTAAATAAAGCTAAAATGTTCTTATTTAGCAATTTGACAAAAGATATGTGATATTTTGTTCCATATTTTAAATTCTGAGATTCATTTATCACTGATCTCTACTGGCTATATATATTTAACCACCTGTTGTGGTAATGCAGTGATGTTATCAAGGTGTATCATGAAAGCTCCTATTAACTAAGGTCTTGCTATTGTAAATTGTAAAGTAACCCACGTAACAGCCCTTGCAAGTGTTATAACTCAACAGTCTTAAGCTAAGTAACAGAAAAGAGCAAAACCCAACACATTTTGTAAAATTCAACATAATTTATTTCCCTTGAATACAAAGTGAAAAAGTAAATAGAGCTCCTGAACAGTCATAAACATTCTATCACAATTCCAAAAGTACTGAGTATTCCAAATGAGTTCCAGTGGTATACCAAATGAAGTCCAATATACTGTATAAATAGTCTACAATAGTTTGTTGTTCTAACAGTCTTGATATATCACAATGATAAATTCCAAAATGTCTATAAATGAATTCATAGTAATTCCACACAGCTACTTAATCCAAAGTTTAAGAGTATCAAGGTCAAAGGCCAGAATAATGTTTACTCATAAGAAATGTACTTATCCCAAAGTACAAATGAACAATATTGAAGCTATATAATGTGTTTAAAAATGACCCTCACAATCTATAATCATAAATATTAACTCATATAATACAGATATACATAACACAAGTACCTAATCAAAGATCGGTAGCCATTGGGCAAGCTACCTGAATATACCAGATGCAATAGCAAATTTAAGATAGCAAAGCCCTAATAATTTAATTGCCTTAGATACTGACAACATGAATCCAATGAGTGGGGAATAAGTAGTATATGGAGTTAGGTTAGGTTTTAGTTATAATAAATTATTAAATAATATTTATAAAAAAGCATAAAGAGTTTTTGTTTCAATAGCATACCCAGATCTGACAGAACTGTCATCTGATTCAAGAACTTCAGACCTGCCATTAAATGCATTATTTGGAGTTTTCTAAACCAGTTCACTATATTACCTTGCCTTCACCTTCACCTTATTATAGTTTAAGGGCTATACATACTGAATTACCTGAAGTCCCAAACAGGTGCAATTTTTTCAAAATATGAAAATTGGACATGTGCTGTTTTTAAAGCAATAAATGCAGTCTTCACTCCACATATCCCTCATCCAGAGAAGGACAAAGGGGGAATTAGTACATCCTTATATGCAAATGTCATAGGCAGTGCAACACCCTGTCACTTACAATAGTAAGTTCATCAACACACACTGGTTACCTGGTGCTTGCTTCTAAGCAAATGTGCTTTTCTATATGATCTGGACAACCAGTCAAAGAATGGAATATCATGCAGTGAGTTTGATCATTCAAAATTGTCTCTTTTTTTTAGGATTTTCTTAGTTGCCTGGTCAGAAAAGTGTCCTGCACAAAGTCTACCAAGTTTATGTTTGAAACATCAAAAGTTGGGTGCATGATGTCTAATATAGCAGATTGAATGCTCTCAAAGTGACTTGTGATAACCTGTCATAACTATGACACTGTAGGTTTGACTTACATTTGTCAAACATCAACCACGCCAAAGCACTATGTACAAATATCAGTACTATATACCTGCCCGTGAGCAAATGTCAAACTGGAAGAACATCAATGTAGGGTGACATGTACATGGCCACAAGTAAAAATGTCAAATTTGGTAGAAATCTCACAAAACAAATAAAACTACATGAGAAGTATTCACAATTTAAAGTTCATTTCTTAATAAATATTTGAAAACATTTTATATAATACATAATCTCTCACTTGCTTGCCATCCTTATTAACTTTCATTATGTTGTTTTTATTGACTTTCATTATGCCAATTTTTTCCCCCTAAACTTTGCAATAACAAGGCAGAGATTGTGTCCTGGAATGGTCTCAAAGGTGGAAATGTTAGTAGTATTATTTACATCAGATAATAATGGGACTAGTATGAATTGGCTAGGACAAATCGTCTTTCCTAAGTCACTTATCCTTGATAAGTGAGTGAAAAATATATTTGTACAGCCCTGAGTTTATATTAATATAGACATTGCCTTATCTGCATTTATCATAAATGAACTGACAGACATTTTACTGCAGACTAAATCTGTCATCTACATCTCCATTTTCCCAACACCATTTTAACTCAGGTTGGTTGCAGAGGTCATGCATAGGTCACTTTAAATAGGTTGTAGGGCAGGCTAGTGCACATGTAAGGTCATAATGTAGGAACTGGTAGTCTAGCTCACAACTAAAAAAAGATTATGTTTTGAATTCCATAGCTTCTGCCATATGATTTTTAGCATAAAATCTGGTATACATTTGTAATTCAAAAGTGTTATTGCTGCTGCATTAGGATTTTGAAGGTTGTTTGCGGTACTAGTTAACTATTTTCACTCACCAGGTCTGAATTTTAGTTGTGGATATGACATTTTTAGGCACATTTTTAAGTACTTTGAACAGAATTTCAAGAGAACTGTAACAATGGCACATTTTATTCCCACCCCATTTAATAGTTTCCTGTGTAAATAAGTGAAAAGTTAAGAGCGAAAACCCAGTTTTGATCCTTCATTCACAGTGACCTTGATGTCTTGACCCCAAAATCTATCTTGCCTTAAGTATAAGCCATCACCAAACTTTGGCCCAGGATTGTGATGCTGAACTAATATTATTGTGCAGAAAGTTGTTCTTCGTTTAATCACTGTTACCTTGACTTTAGACTAAAAAGGGATCAAAGCCAGTTATCTCCCCAGTAATTGGAACCACAAAAAAACTTAGTCCTGGTATCCAGCTTCAGATTTTATCATTTGCCAGAACAAATTTTAGATTTTGTATTATCCCTAAGAATTTATGACTTATAATACATATACCAATGATAATGCAAAAGGTCTTATCTTATTTTGAGGTGAATAAAAAGATATACCATATTAGCAATAAAAGACACTAATTGTCATTTTGCAAAACAGTATATCTTAATAAATTTTTACTCGTTCTGTTCAAACCTTAGTGCAAACCAAGTATACATCAAACTTGAATGCTATTAACTTCAAATTTTATTTGAAATTTTTTTAACCCTAGGGAAGTCCCAGGTTCTTCCATATCCTCTTTCTAGGAAACTTCTATACAACCTGGAATGCATAGAGGGAGATGAAACCAAATCAAAATAAAATTCAATAAGAGCATACATGTATGGATTTACTTAAAATCAATAAACCCATTTTAAAATTGAGGACACATTCTTCACAATAAAGATAATAATACTTTGATAGTTTTAATCCATTATTATTTTCAAAAGCTCAAAGTTACAGCTCCTGTAACAATATAAAATTTGATTTTTTTTAAATCTCTGTGCAAAGTAGACATTTTTTTTATTATTTGAAGTCTGATAAAACTCTTCACTCTTATGTCCAATTTTTTTAAATCCTGTCTGTATTATCACTTTTCTAAAATAGGAAATAAAAATATAAAGTCTCAATATAAATCAGACAGTTTAAATCAAATGACTGCAGGAAGCTATCAATAAGATGCCATGTAGATTCTAGGTTTTGCATGT
This sequence comes from Sinohyriopsis cumingii, assembly GCA_028554795.2. Lineage (NCBI taxonomy): Eukaryota > Metazoa > Mollusca > Bivalvia > Unionida > Unionidae > Sinohyriopsis > Sinohyriopsis cumingii. The sequence goes on along the minus strand of CM068836.1, from coordinate 29,709,943 downwards.
GGAGTTACTCTGATATTGTGGTGATACCAAAATTATATGGGCCCCCGAGTGACCGAGTGGTCTAGAGCGCTCACTGTTCCAGATCACTGCCGTCTCATCTCTGTCTGCGTGGGTTTGAGTCCAAAGCTCGGCTAGCGTAGGTACGTGGGAAAGCCTGCCAGTAGCTTCTCGTGGGTTGGTGGTTCTTCCCTAGGTTTTCCAGGGTTCTTCCTCCACCAGTTATTCTGGCCGCCATGAATAGCCTATCTTGTGCTGAAAAATGGCGTTAACCCTACAACAACAACAACCAAAAATATATTATAAGATGGCATATAATTATTCTATTGCTGGAAACTTTATGTACATGTAGCAAAAAGTGTAAATCAACTTGAAAAATAGATGGTCCTTTAATGACACTCATTATGTGCTGCCCAAAAGAAATTAATCAGAGAGAATTAAAGAAATGCATATGTAGACACCTATGCCGGTGGGAGCAGTGCTGGGATTGTTGCTGAGAATGGAACACCAACACAAGCAGGAATATACATGTCAACCTCAGATAGTTTAAACAACTCCAAGTGTTCCATTAAAAAAAAAAAAATCCTGCTGTAAATACATGTTTAAAGTCCAAACCTGTCAATTGCGAACGCCATCAGAAAACAACATCCATTGATGCTTCACGTTTTGACTCTTATTTGCTACCATAAATTTGATCTCTTGCTTCTTGACAAATATGGTAATCATGTGATATAACTCTTGCATAACATTGGACCTGATCAGCCGACGAACTGGTTTGTTACAGTCAGAGCGATTTCAGAAGCTATAGATTCTATTTGTAAACATGGGGTACGGCCATTACTTTGAAAGTGATATTCATGGAAAGTTTTTTAAAAATAGTTTATGGTCATGAAGTATGTATAAGGTAAGTACAAGATAGATGCAGAAGAAGAAAAAATGCAGAAAAAAAATTTGAATACCGCGATACCAGATACCCACGATGTCATAGGAAGCTACTATACAATGCCGGCCTAGAAGATTTATCAGAATTAATTTAACTTGAGGTTCGTCGGGTTTTTTAATTTTGTATGTGTATTTTATATGCAACTGAAGCCTACACTGCGCCATTTCGAAATCCTTTTATAACTGCTAGCAGCGGTCTATAGTGTCCAGAAGCCAACAGGCGATTCATGCTCTCAACTGCTGCGGCCATCTTTAAGTCATGTGACATTACACCCATCGCTTCCTCAATCGGAATATTTTCGGCCTTCATTGTCGTCACTGCGACAGAGTCACTAAAATCGATTTAGAGAAATCACCGAAAGTTTGTTCTGTCGTATCCCGGGAAAATGAGATATGCCCTCAAGCCCGTAGGTTTTCAATAAATTATATCGATTTGAAGACTTGATTGATTGATTACTGGGATTTACGTCACGTGAGCCTAAAACGGCATGTGCGACGGGTGTATTCCCTCACAGCGGGAAGCTAAATGTTCCTGGGGGAAGGAATTGGTGCCACATCCACCAGGCGTTTATGTGCTCAAAGAGCACTGCTAATTTAGCCGTCAGGTCGAAGGACAGTAAATGTCATTAACGACCTGAATTAAGGGCTTTCATGAGTGTGACTGGGCCAACTTGAAGACATTACTATAGCTAGATAACATATACTCGCTAACAGCAAGGATTCATGCTATAAAAACCGCATGATTCCTTCAAATTCGTCTTTACAAATTTGCTGGGATAAAACTTAAAAGTGTAGATATTTCAATATATATCTTTTCATAAATTCTGCTCATCGCACATCATAGTTTTCTGGTAGACCTATCCCCTCACCAATCCCTGACAGTTATTACCCACTAGCGATTTTTATAATGAAAAGCATCCAGGATAAATGCACAAAACGGAGTCATTTCATTCATTGATCTATAATCCCAAACTCGATTGTCACCAAGCGGTCTATAAATTTGTCGTCTTCTTCGCGTTTCAAACCAAACTAGAAATTTCAATGCAAACAATCATTCAGTGTCATTTTCCGGTTGCTGAAAAAGTTCATTTTTAGTGAAGGATGGATCCAATATCTACATCTAAATAGAAGGTAATATCTAATTCTAATATTTCCCAAAAACTGCAAAAAGGCGAGGGGACATGCCCTTATATCTCACAATACCGAAAAATGTAAGGAATTATGCAGAACTTATGGAAGACTATAAATTCTACATCACTCCAACTTCATATGTTCCGGTGTATTAGAAAACCAATACTATTTAGGCATTATGAGAGTGCAGAATACAGGCAATATTTACTTATCTCCGTAGGTTAAGAGATCAAAAACACACCTCCAAAACTACAAATTTCACAAAATCAGGTGCTTTTAAGCAACCTAGTATCACATTATGGTGGCGCTCTACAGTTTCGCATTTTGCCTTAGAATTTTAAAGAAAAAGAATTTCCCTGGCTTTCCTCACTGGTTATACTGGCTATTTAAAAAAAAAAGACCTTGTATATCTAAGGTATAATTCAAAGAACCTTTAATTCCCTTTATTTTGGTGTATGATTTATGGGTGTGATATGGGTTAAAGAGTATACATCTTGGCCTTACTTCAGATGTGCATCTTTCAAAAAAGTGCTAGCTCCACTTGGTCATTTTCACTTCCTGAACTTAGAGGTAAACTGCATTTAAAAAAGAGTCGATAACTTTTGTTTAGATTTTATATATTTGGTAATTCATTCATTGCACTTTCAGAAGCTGGTATTGTCTAATCTGCCAAAGTTCATTTTCCCTATTGTAATAGACACTATGGAAAGTGTACTTTAGACTAATTCAGGCGGATTTTTTTTAGCACAAGGGAGCACTCATTTTAGTTAGCTGTGTGCTTAGACCATGGTCAATTTCCAAAAGTACAATATCCAAAGAAATATCATCCACATTACATTAATGTAGCATAGTTATGCCAACATTCACTCCACTGTGCATGTTTTAAATGCAAACAACTTCACCTTATATACGTCACTCTCTCAAAAGTACATTACTAACTGGTGAGCGCCCCCTATGGCATTGCGAACTATATGCAAGATTTACTTGCCTCCGAAAATAAAGAGCTTTGCAAAGTGCAAAACTACGCACCTCCGAAAATGAAGACTTCACAACGGAAATGCTCCACTCAGCATCTGGATTTCGACGCTCTGCAACAGCACATATTAACACACCTTTTTATAATAATAAAAAAAAAAAAAGAATTCTGCTTAGTTTGAAATCACTTCCAAGAAATATATTAGACTGCTTTCATTAAGTCATGGAAATTTACAAAGCAATTGGGCCGCGTGTTTAGAACTAATTTGTTGCTTTCAACATACAGACTTGACCTCAGAGCTGGTCGGCGTAAGGATGGTATCTAAAATTGGACATTAAACCACCAGATAGCAGGGTTGCTTATTGAGCTGTTATGGCGCAGAGTGCCAAAACTAAAGTGACAATGGAAGTATTCCAATGATCATGGGCAATTTTGTGCTTTTCAAAAACACGTTGTGACTTATAAGGGGCATAAACAAATATTTACAGCTTTGGTAGCGAACCTTCCTCCTTGCTGCCCGTACTGTTTTTACTCAGAGATTGGTATTGGCGCCGGGTAATTATTTCTCTGACACTGGCGCTTGCCTATTTCAACAAGATAAAAACAACGATTATCTTTATTGACTCTGATACTGCTAGAGTCGTGGGTAAGCTCTTTTCAGGCACTTCACCTCTAACCTAGTTATTACAACAATTACTATACGGTTAACGTCTTGATTTGTCGCTTCTCTATCTTGTCTTCTTTCTCTGAGTACGGTACGCTTCAGAATCCCAAATCATCGCACCCTTCACACACACACACACACACACACACACTGGTACCACGTGACCTATTATGTTACCCGATGATTATATTCGTCACTGGATCATATCATTCTCAATACGGGGATACCAATCAAAACGGCGGACTTAAGATGCAGGTGAAACTTGGTAAATTCCCGAAGTCTGCAAGAAATGCGTCCCGCATTTAAAAACTAGCAAAACCACTTGTAATACTATAATGGCATTACATTAACCAGCAAATCATTAATCACTCAGAAACATTTTACACGATGCATTGATTCACACTGATTTGACAGTTGATAGAGCAAATTATTTACAAGACACTTCAAGCATTTAGACGAGGATATAATCATCCGTGCAGTATGGAACTATAATCATCCGTGCAGTATGGAACATGTTGTTCTCGGCGAGGTCGTGCTCTTCAAATTGACAATCCGTTTCATCGCCGTCAGTTTTGTCCGTAATCGTATCACCACATGGTTCAGGCAAGTCTATATTTCCGACGTTCTGTGCAGTCTCGTGCGCATCGACATCCTCTGCGACGTGTGGCAGATTCGATTCTCAAGTTAGTAGATGATTAGGCCGATAAATCAGTCATTCACCTGTGATGATATTGATTTTCGGGTGAGGGGCTGATATCACCTATTCATTAAAAAGCTGCAATTATCTGCATTCAAATTTGGCTGCACACATCGCTTTATATTTCAAACACTTACTGGTATTTCTCGTGGCTGTGTAGCTACCGTCGGCTGAGGAGTTCTTTTGGTGACATGTAGATTATATTTTCTGAGCAAATCATATGTTTGGTGACTTGTAAATCCACACGGAATAGCACAACCATCTGCCCTGTGGCCATTTTGAATTTCGCGCTTGGTATGGTTGTTACCAATAACCGGTATATGTCTAAAGTGTACGCGGGTTTGTTCCGAAATGATTTGCATGCAGCAAAATTGCATATTTTAATGAATATTTGACATCATACCCACAACATCGTCCATCAGTATCAACGCAGATGTGTGGGGTTGATTTATCGGACTAGCAGCTGATTAGAGCAAAGCCGCGTGCGGTCACCATGTATAATCTGTGTACTTCCGTTTCTCCCATAGTTCACCTTGTACGTGACTTCAGTCACTTTGTCTAAAACCTTGAACGGTTCATATCAGTGACTCAAAAGCTTGAAAGACAAACCAATATTTCGTTGAGGAAAGAACACATACACTTTGTCTACTGCTTTCAATATTTCTCAGGGCAAATGGCTGTCATGACATCGTTCTTCAACTGCATGGTACCTTTGATATTTTTCCATTTTTCTTGCTAGAGCGTGTGAATCTTCGCTCTCTCAACTCCCATATCCAACTACACTCGGGCGTGCGCTTCATATCAGTGGAGATTTGATACGTGATGTCCAGAGGGGTAGAAACTTCTAGTCCAAGCATCAACATGTTTAGAGTGAAGCCGTTTGTATCATGCTCAACAGAACGGCATGTCATCAGTACGTAGGTATGTACTTTTCTCATCCTTGCGACAAAGAAATCTACCTCTTTTGCTAACCATATTTTTCCTATTTCATTCTGGTTATCTGTGTCCCTTCGTCTCAATCATGGTGTCGACGCGCAGAGCTACTTTAAAAAAAGAAACCCTTGATGTCTTCTGCTTTGCCTGGCAGAGTTGTTATAAAACCCACGACAACAACAATAACAAGAGACAAAAATAAATTCACTCATAAAGCAATTTAAGATATCTTCAACTTTGATAACACATCACACAAAACATTTTCACACACAGACACACACGCAAGTCGAGATATTTGACAGCTCCAGACACACGGGAATATATAGCTAGATTTTACTAGATAATTATTCAGATTTTCATAAAAGAGTGCAAAACATTTTGACCTTTATCTAGAGTCTAGAGTGATAAATAATAATAGTATTTGACGAATACCGTGTTTTGAATATACTAACTAAATTGCAGAAGTGCAAGATTATTTTAATTTAGTTGGAAAAAGAAAGTGTCTCCCCACTCGACATAGCATGTTGGGGAGACAAGTAATAAAACCCCTTGACTGGGATTTCCTTGTCTCGGTCCAAATCCCAAACATAGATTCTATTATTCTTATTCTCACCCATGTGACAGAGAAATCTTGCTTTTTTGTTAACCTTATTTTTCCTATCTCAGTCAGGTCATATCGGTCACGGTGTCCACCCGCTAGGAAATATTTTATCTAGGGATGCAACGATTCTTGTCTTCTGCTTGGCTTGTTTTCCAATCAAACAAAAGCGCCGACACTTTAGGAAATTTACCGAAAGAGTGTTTGGAGCAGAGAAACAACTAACTTAAAATAGATTTTATGGGCACCAGTTGGGGAGGAAAAAAAAGCTTAAGCCACTAATGAACAAAATGGCTATTTTCAGCAAACTTGTCAGAGTTGGCTTCTAAACGCATTAAAAACTCGAGCGTGAGAAAATATTTATGTCAGAAATTAATAGAAAAAGATTGTTCCAGACACACGGGCTATACCGATCGCTCGCCAGAAAAATCCCGACTCGCTCAACAACTACCGAAAACTTCGTAACAACCAGAAATATCCAGAAATATGTTATGTCAAATATCCCCATTAAGTCCCGGTTGAATCAAAGATATACATGCAATCAGAAATGACAAATCATGCGCTTACCAAGCCGACATGACAAATCATGCACTTACCAATCATTTATCCGTCCACACGTTATTCCACAAGCAGATTGCCCTGTTCCTTGCATCACTAATAGCAACATGTGCCATATTTCCAAAACAGCAAATATCATTTTTGTTAGGAAACAGTGAACCTGAAAGTTCAAAACATGGTTATCCGCTAGGGACCGTGTTCGGAGCTTCTTTCAAACACGGGGGCAATTTTACAATCAATATAAATTACAACACCTTTAGGTCACAAACAGTTTCACCACCTCCAAAGAAATTAGAGTTATATACGATAGTGACACAGATCTCTAATTACCCATGAATAATCCAACGCACGGTCACTCGTGCTATACTCATCCGGACACTGGCATCCAAACTTATTCCCTTCCTCTGTCAGCTTATTTAAAGACTTTGTCATGTCCGCAAATTTTGGTATAAAACGCATGTAGTAGCCACAGAAACTCAAATAAGATCGAACATCACTTAGACTGGCCCATTCTTTTACAGCGCTTACCCTTCTTTAAGTCAGCTGAGATACGATTCTCTCAAACGACAGACCAAGAAATTTGACTTTCTTAGAAACTAAGCATCATGTTTTAGGTTTGAGCTTCAGTCCTGCACCAGCCAGTCTAACACTTCATCTAAAAGTGGCAAGCATATCTTCAAAACTTTTTCCTATTACCAAGCTATCATCCAAATATATGAGACAAATATTCCATAACGATCATGGCTGCACCGTTTCCATAAGCCGTTCGAATGTCGCTGGTGCTAAATGGCATTAAAGTAAACTCAAACCGGCCTCTTCGAGTAGAGAATGCGGTTTTCTGCCGATCGGCTTCAACAACCTCACTCTACTATATCCCGATCAGAGATCTAGTGTTGAAAACGATTCGGAGTGTGTTAACTGATCAGGAGATAAAACGAAGATTCCTGACAACCATGAACTACATGAGTGTACCATGATACCCCTGCTGATCATATCATCGACTTGCCTATCCACCTCTTCGTTTGCATGTACTGGTAGGCGACGCAGTGGCTGCTTTGTTGACTTAAGATCTCCTGTGTTCGTGGCATGATTCACTATGCCCGTGCGCCCAAGAACATGGCTTAAAGATGCAAATACCCCCGAGTGTTTACAAAGCAATTATTATACGTTCTCTGCTTGCTCCGGTGATAGTTTAAACGTTGTTGATAGATAAAGCTGTCAGACAGTCTGTTAGTTTGTCACCCTGCAGACTGACTGTTTCCTGCTATTCGGCAGATGACAAGCTCAGCCAGGAAAAATTCGACTACTATTGTTCCTTGATATAACATTTGCGATTCATTTAACGGATTCATCATCCGTAGCCAAACTGTATGTGCGCCTTTTACTAATGTTTGGTCACCAATGTTTGGTCTTTCTTCAAAACGATTTTGATGGCTCCATCAGCCCCTCAAACTGGTGATGTGTTTATCCTTCATGAACATAGCAGATTACGGGTGTGAAAATCTCATTCCTAGGTGGCAAGTTCTCAGCTGCTTTAACAGCTGTATTGTAACACACCAACATCCCTTTGAACTAGACGGGCAGCGACTTGTCGCCAATCTTAAATATGTCATTGGCAACATCTTTTCATGCACAGTTGTTCTTCATGAGGTCGAAATTTATGATCCCGGCAACATCATATTTTGACACCACTGCTTTACCGTGGTAAAAATTACTGTCTTAAACAAAAGAGAAACTTGTTTGTCTTAAAAATGTCAGCAAATTATCTTCTGCAGAGACAATATCATGCTTAGCTTTGAAGAGTGGAGGCCGGTTTTGGATAGGAATCTGCGAACTGAATATCTCAGACAACAGTGTGATAGTCACTCCAGTATCAGTCAAAAACTTGGTCTCGAGACCTGGAATGTTAGCTGTAACAAACATTTCTGCCCCAGTAGTTACAGACTGGACTTCAACCATATGCCGCCGGCTGTTTCCTCCCCCACCCCCACCCCCGTATCGTTTTGGATGAATGTCGCAGCGCCACTCTTGGCACATGCGAAATCTTCGCTCTGCGTCGACTGCAGATTGGCCCTTTGTATTTTTACTACCATCTTTTTCAGGTTGTTTTGCTTCTGGACAATTTTTTATTATGTCCTCTCTGGCCACATTTGAACTACGTGATGAGATTCAGGGGTTTAGAGTAAGAATTCTTATAAGAATCCGCTCTAATTTTAGTAATAATAATAATAATAATAATGAGGACTTTGTATAGCGCCTAATCTTTAGAAGCTCTAAGCGCTTTACAACATTAGACAACACCTATAAGATCAAAAAAACATATAATGATATGATTACAAAAACAAACACCATGAAATTAGAAAACATAAAAAACATTCTGAAAATATTTAAGGTAGGAAATATTATTAGGTCTTTAAGTTTGTTCATGCAGTCAGAATAAGTGAGTTTTGAGAGCACTCTTGAATGGGATCACTGTGTCTTTGTGCCTAATATCAGTGGGCAATTCATTCAATGTTGCTGGACCCTGGTATGCAAAAGAACGCTGTCCATATGACTTTGTTTTCATAGTGGGAATAATGAGTATACGATTGTCAGAAGAGGAGCGTAAGTATCTTGTTGGTGTGTTCACATGGGTGAGATCGGATAGGTATGTTGGACTAGAGTCCGATAGTGAAACGTAGCACAGAGAACAAATTATGTGTTTGATTCTGGATCGAATGGATAGCCAGTGTATGGTACAGAGCAGCGGAGAGGTGTGCTCTGGTCTTGGTACTCTAAGTATGATCCGAGCAGCTGTGTTTTGAACTTTTTGACATTTCTGGAGTAGATATTGAGATGAACCAGACAGAAATGAATTACAATAGTCCAATCTTGAAAGTACTAATGTACACACAAGTGTTTTAGTGGCATCAACTGAAAGATATTTGCGAATTGAGCTGATGCGTCTCAGCTTAAGATATGCAGCCTTGCATATGTTCATGACATGTTGGTGCAATGTGAGAGTCCTGTCCAGAGTAACACCTAGGTTTTGTACTGATTGTGTGAATTTAATGTTGGTGTTGCTGATAATTATTGTTTGAGGTAAATGATGTGAATGAGAAAGTTCTTGTGTTGTAATCAGAATGGCCTCAGTTTTATCATTATTCATCTGCAGCTTGTTACATGTCATCCATGATTTCACATCAGAAATGCACCTCTCTACACCTTGGATAGTAGCATCAACTTCAGTTGGGTGGCTAGACTCGTATATTTGGGTGTCATCAGTGTACAATTGGTGAGACACTGGATGATGATCTATAGCACTTTAGAGCGACTGAGTGTATAGAATGAAGAGAACAGGTCCAAGAACAAACCTCTGTGGAACACCACAACATAGATCAACTGGGCTGGAGTGTATTCCATTTGCAGATACAATTTGTGCCCTGTTGACCAAGTAGGACTTGAACCACAGTAAGGCTGTATCATGAATGCCAAATACATGCTGGAGACGGTGAAGTAATATATCATGGTCAATTGTGTCAAATGCTGCAGACAAATCAAGGAGGGTGGGGACTGTAATATTTCCGCTATCCAACGCAGAGAGAATGTCATTAACTACTTTTAGAAGAGTAGTTTCAGTACTGTGGCAAGGGCGATATGCAGATTGTACATTGCTAAAAAGACTGTTTGAATTCAGATGAGATACAAGCTGGGATAGAACAACCTTTTCTAAGATTTTTTTATATGAATGGAAGATTAGAAACTGGGCGGTAGTTCTTTAAATCGTTATGGTCAAGTGTTGGTTTCTTCAGCAGAGGCTTTACAATGGCAGTTTTGAAAAATGATGGGAATTCCCCGGATGAGAGAGAGGTATTAATAACATCAGTTAGTGAAGGCATTACTGGATCTAAGCACTCAAGCAGCAGTGATGTTGGAATTGGATCAAGTTCACATGACTTTGGTGCACTCTTCATCAGGATTGTACGCACGAAATCCATAGAGACAGGTTCAAATGATGCTAATGGTTGCCGCTCAAATTCTGTATCCCAAATGTATGGTGACGACTAGTCAGTTAAAATTGTGGTGTCAAGCTTATCACTAATGGTTTGTACTTTGTCACTGAAGCAATTTGCAAACATGTCCGGAAGGTCGACTGGAGAGAAGGTAGTTGGAAGTGGTGTAGATTTGTTCATTGACATTGGCTTGTTAGTAATCTCGAAGAGCGGGGCCCCGAGTGGCCGAGTGGTCTAAAGCGCTCTCCGTTACGGATCACTGCCATCTCACCTCTGTCTGCGTAGGTTCGAGTCTAGGATTCAGCCAATGTGGGTATGTGAGAAAGCTTGCCAGTAGCTTCTCGTGGGTCGGTGGTTCTTCCCGGCGTTTTCCCGAGTTCTTCCTCCACCATTAATACTGGCCACCATGCATAGCCTATCGTGTGCTGAAATATGGCGTTAAACCCAACAACAACAACAACAATCTCGAAGAGCTCTTTGCAGCTTGAACTTTCCGTGATCTCAGTAGCGTAGTGGGCTGATTTCGCTGCATGGACTATATTTGTGACATTCTTCTTAGCGGCTTCATAGATTTGCTTATGAATAGTGAGTCTGGTGGAAAGCCAAAGCCTCTCAGTTGTACAGCGGTCTCTTTCAGTAGTGCGAAGCTGGTCCCTAACACTGCTATACATTGGAGAACACTTTTGAATTGATACTCTGCACTTGGTAGCTGGGGCATGTTTGTCGAGCAATGAACGCAGGCAGTTATCGAGTTTTTCTGCTGTAGGAGGTAAGCAAGTTGTTAGGTTTGCTTGGATGTCGTGCATTAGTTTGGTTCTATTTATCATACGGAGGTTTCTCTTAGTAGCAGATAAAGGTGGAGGGTTAGGGACTGATACGTCAAGATGGCATATAATGCAGAGGTGATCTGATGCAAGGTCACGGTATACCAGGGAAGACCGTATAATGTTATCATCAGCTCTATGAAGAATCCAGTCTAAAATGTGACCATGTTTATGGGTGGGTTGGTTAACTGACTGTTTGAGGTTGAAAACATGAATGGAATCTATGAGTTTTGATGTGTTTGGGTTTCCGGGACAGTCAAAGTGAAAGTTGAAATCTCCAAGAATAATCAGGTTGCCAACTATTGAATTTCCATACTCCAGGAGGTTCGGAAACTGCTCCAAAAAGAGAGATCCAGCCAACTTGTTTTTTCTACTAGGAGGAGGGCGCTATATGCAGAAATAATGGCCTAACCTTTGCTCCAGTGTGAGTGTGGTTTGGACTAGTTCAAACGATGTGTGGTCGAAATTGAATGTTGTGGTGTGGTTAAGATGTTTGATCGTGGAGTTCTTTGTACATAGGACTTTATTGCACTCAGACGACTTTTTCAGCATACTTGTTTCGTCATGGGACTCTCCGATCATTTGTTTCCGTGGAACCAGCATATGCACCATAGCCACTGATTCTGATATTTTCATCCGTTCTTTTTCATCGGTTTCTAACGGGCGATAGTGACTACGAGCACACTTGTGCTATTTTTATGCGCTATCAATGGCTTCCAATTTCTCGGCTTTGTGTTGGGGCCGCACCTGTTGAATGCGCAGTCATATATCCGAAATTAACACTGCAACAATAACATTTTCTTTGGCCAGAACTTCAGTTAAATATCCGGCTAAGGGAACACGTCTCCTGATACTTTGTCCAAATTCATGAAGTGATTTGCCAGTTCTTTGTCTTCTCTCTATCACCTTGGCTTCGTACAATTCCTTTGGATTGGGCGGTGAAAATCGTTCCTTAAGCGTCATTGAAAGACGTTCGTCATTCTCAACAACACCATCTTTTAGGTTTCCGAGGACGCCTTCGGCTTGTAATTTGAAATATCGTAGCAAAGTTTTGACTATTGCAAGATTAAATGCCTTTAATTGTTTTGCTTCCAAGTTATAATATTGTGATCGCCGATGTAAATGCTCGTATTCCACATATTATCGGCATATGATTTTAAAAATACATAAAGAAACAAACAAACTTGAAATTGTATGTAGCTATATCAAGCTGTAGAGAGCGTATACTTTCAATTTGTCATTTATTCTGAGATTTGTACGTAAGAGTTAGCAACAAAACAAAAAAAAAATTAATATCGTGAAACAAGTGGTGTTGGTTCATGGTGAGGAGGGAATAAGGAAGCCTGCAATATGAAATCAAATGTCGTCCATTGTTACATAGAGTTGTGTGTGGATGTCAATTTTTAATTAATCAACAGATTAATGGTATCCACTAAATTCACCTGAAAGTTTTGCAAGCACAATACACTCTGTAAGGTGCAGTAGCGCATGCGATTATTTAATTCCTATTGTGGATGCATCTAACAGAGAGAGAGAGAGAGAGAGAGAGAGAGAGAGAGTTTATTGGTACCTGTTAATGTCATATTTATAATACACAAATAATATTCCCTATCCAGAAGCCAGAAAACTTGTACAGGCGAAAACAGCCCATCCTGGCCCATCCTTCTCCCCTGTAGTGAAGAACAATCCTAAAACAACGAAGGACGCTCAAACACAAACAGAAGCACCTGATTCAACATCAAGCTCAAACACCCCTCATTACCAATCACAGAAAAACACGGCATCTACACAAACTACTTTCAGCAATACCCAACAACCGAAATCACCAAAAAACAAAAACAGATCTCATGGAAACAGGCAACAAAAGGGGTCAGATGACCCCATCAAACTTTATAACAGGTTTGGAGACATCGAGAGCATGGATGCAGGAGAAACTGCTCCATGCGCCCAAGGGAACTCCAGACCTACAAACAAAACATTCACCCCCGTACTTCCTCCAGAGAAATAACCAAACAAATTCCCTCTGCGAAAGGTCTAACCTAGCTCCACAATCTTTAATTTAAATTTATAATGAAAAACACTATCATACAATGGAATTGTCGAGGACTTAAAGCAAATTACAATGATATTCTCCTGCTTTTAAACGAACATGATCCTGCGGTACTATGCCTTCAAGAAACATTCTTGAAAGATACGGACAATATCACATTTAAAAACTACTCCCTGTTTAACACCTGCTCTCCAAATGTTGATAGGGCATCAGGAGGAGTTTCTGTTATTGTGAACAACAGAGCCCCTCATAGAGTCATCCATTTAAACACAAATTTACAAGCCATTGCTGTAAGCGTCACTCTTCATCGAGTGATTACATTGTGCTCTATTTATTTACCACCAAACACTAACCTAGTACCAAACGAATTAGACAACCTTGTTCAACAGCTTCCCGCGCCATTTGTTTTACTAGGGGATTTTAATGCCCATAACATTTTATGGGGATCAAATCATATAAGTGACAGAGGTCACAAAGTTGAAGACTTTATTTCTAGACACGATCTGTGTCTATATAACTCCAAAACATCGACATATTTACACCCAGACACGGGTACATACACATGCATCGATTTGACAATTTGTTCTCCTTCGCTGCTTTTGGACTATGAATGGAAGGTCGCTGATGACCTTCACAGCAGCGATCACTTCCCAATCTCCCTTGTAAATCATAACTCTACAATTGATGAAGTAATTCCACAATGGAATTTAAAGAAGGCCGACTGGGCCAAGTTCGAAACACTCTGTAAAACTAGGCTGAATGAGGATACAGTTTTCAATTTTAACGACCCCATTCAGCATTTTACATCTATTTTAACCGACATTGCAGAAGAATCTATCCCCAAGTCCTCAACAAACTGTAAAAGAACCCTAAAACCTTGGCTCACTAAGGAATGTAAGGAAGCCATACGGCAACGCCGAGAAGCCTTGAAAAAATTTAACAATCATCCGACGCCCGAGAATTTAAGTAAATATCGTATTGTCCGGGACAAAGCTCGCCGCACAATCAAAGAAAGTAAACGAGCATCATGGATGAAATATGTTTCCTCTTTAAACTCTTGTTCCTCAATTAAGAAAGTTTGGGGCACGATCCGCAAAATAAACGGAAAGAGAAAACACAATTCTTTCCGACATCTGAAACTGAACAATAACAATTTTAGCTCAAAACGTGACATAGCAAATGTTCTTGCTGATACATTCTCTAAAAATTCCTCATCATCTAATTATTACGAATCCTTCCATAAATTGAAAACTCAGAAAGAAAAGTCACGTTTAAAATTCACATCCAACAACTCGGAAAGCTACAACCAGCTTATGGAGGCTTTAGACAAGGCCCATGATACTTCCGCTGGGCCTGACAAAATACATTACCAGTTTTTAAAACATCTCCCAGAATCATCTTTAACATCTCTTTTGAAACTCTTCAGTGATTTATGGATTACTGGTAATCTACCTAAAATATGGAAAGAAGCAACAGTAATACCAGTTCCCAAACCCAGTAAAGATAGCGAAGATCCTACCAACTATCGACCTATTGCACTCACAAGCTGCATGTGCAAAACAATGGAACGAATGATCAATTCTCGGCTTGTATGGTACCTGGAAACTAACAATTTAATATCTCCTTTCCAAAGTGGCTTTCGTTATGGACGGAGCACCAACGATCATCTGGTTAGACTAGAAACATTCATTCGCGATGCATTTATCAAGAAAGAACATTTAGTAGCGGTTTTCTTTGATTTAGAAAAGGCCTATGACACAACATGGAAGTACGGGATACTAAAAGACCTGCACGATCTAGGTCTAAAAGGCCGTCTGCCCTCTTTCATATCCAACTTCCTCTCAGACAGAGAATTCAAGGTACGAGTGGGCTCTACTCTCTCAGATTTGCACGAGCAAGAGATGGGTGTGCCCCAGGGCAGTATTTTATCTGTGACACTTTTCAATATCAAAATTAATAACATCACCAAGCGTTTGACTCCTGGTGTGGATTGCTCACTATATGTTGATGATTTTCTCATATGTTATCGATCAAAGCACATGCATACAATTGAAAGACAACTACAGCAAAATATCAACAAGATTCAAAATTGGGCTAGTACGAACGGCTTCAAATTCTCGAAATCAAAAACGGTATGCATTCATTTCTGTCAATTACGACGACACCACGATGAACCTAAACTCACGCTGGACGGAACACCTATTCCAGTTGTTGAGGAAACAAAATTTTTGGGTATTATCTTTGACAGAAATCTGACTTTTATTCCACACGTAAAAAATTTGAAAGCCAAATGCTTAAAAGCACTTGACCTACTTAAAGTAGTAGCGCACACTGACTGGTGTGCTGATAGAAAAGTCATCCTGAATTTATATAGAACGTTTATTCGCTCCAAACTAGACTATGGTTGCGTTGTGTATGGTTCATCCCGAAAGTCATATCTTAAAATGCTTGATCCAATTCATCATCAGGGAATAAGACTGGCTCTGGGAGCATTTAAAACATCCCCTTGTGAAAGCCTACTAGCTGAAGCGATTGAACCACCGTTATCGCATCGTAGAGAAATGCTTTCCGCACAGTATGCTCTCAAATTAAAACCAAATCCTCTGAATCCTGCTTTTTCGGCTGTTTTTCAACCCAAATACAAAACCTTATACGAAAATAAACCAAACGCCATACCTTCCTTTGGCATTAGAATATCATCCAGCCTTGACAGTACAAAAATAGATCTTTCTAAAATTCAGAAAACGTCCATCTCCGAAACACCACCCTGGCTACTTAAACAACCAAAAGTACTTTTTTCGCTACACGATGGAAAAAAATCTGAGACAAACCCTTCCGTCTTCCACAACTGTTATCAAGAACTCCTCACCGAATTTAAAAACTACACAAGAATTTATACCGACGGATCAAAGGATGAGGAAAAGGCTGCTGCAGCCTTCGTTTGTGGAAATCACACAACGCACGTTCGCTTACCAAATGGAACATCAATTTTTTCAGCCGAAATCAGAGCAATAGACCTTGCCCTGCAACATATAGCAAGCAAACGTATTTTAAACAGTATTATCTTCTCTGACTCACTATCAGTACTTCAGTCATTGCACAATAGAAAACTGGAGAATCCATTATTGAAAAACATACTCGTCAAAAATACCGAGATGAGTGTCTCCCACGATATAATATACTGTTGGTTACCTAGCCATATTGGTATTAAAGGTAATGAAAAAGCTGATTGCGCTGCTAAAATGGCCCTTACTCTAGAACCATCTGATTTTAAAATACCGTATACTGATTTTAAACCTAGTATCAGAAAGTTCTTTCGTCAGAAGTGGCAGGCATCATGGAATGATGATGTAAATAACAAACTTCATGCAATCAAGCCAACTCTAGGAGAATGGACTCCTTCCTACAGAACCATGCGTAGGGAGGATATAGTCATTGCAAGAATCCGAATTGGTCATACTTATATCACCCACTCCCACATACTAAAAGGTGAAGACCCACCAGAGTGCGTTTCTTGCAATGAACCATTCACTGTCAAGCACTTTATGATAGAGTGCTTTGACCTGCAACCTACGCACGATCGTTATTACATTGTGCATGACATGAAAGAACTTTTTGATACTATAAATATCACTCGTATTATAGAGTTCCTGAAATATTTACTCTAAACTCTGACTTTTATGCTATCACCTTGTGCAGTTTTATGCAATATATATACCGTCCCATTTTAATACCTTTTCATCTATTTTCATTAACATAGAACATTTCCATCTCCCGTTGATCGGGAAGCTTTATTCTGCACCGTTACCCTCTTACCGTTTTCAATTTCAACCATTTGTTCTTTTATATTGCTTATCGATATAGGACCTTTTATAATTTTTTAAAAAGATTATACAAATAACATTTTGTTTGGCGCTAAATAGCCTAACAGTGCTGATGCGCCGTTAAAAATTAAAAATAAAATTAATCATTAATGTCATATTTAGCAGTAGAGTAGAAAATCGTTTTAACTTACTAATGAAAAATTTAACATGAACAACGGTAGCTCTAAATTCGGGTTCAATATTTTGCAAAGTTTTTTTTATCTTCTTCTATATACGCAAGAAACGTATGCGACGAATTTGTCACGCTTCGTTGACATATCTTAATGTGTGTGTGTGTGTGTGTGTGTGTGTGTAGAGAGAGAGAGAGAGAGAGAGGCGGGGGATATCTACCATTATATCACAATCCTCTGTGCACAAAGAAACATTACACTTTGCTTATCAAGACAGTGTTAACACATTTTATTATTATTATTATTACTATTATTATTATTATTAAGATTATTATTATTATTATTATTATTATTATTATTATTATTATTGTACTGTGTGCAGTTGTTGATAAAGAGGAATCAATCTTTAATTGGTTCCGAGTGTGGATATTAGCAGTGGTTCTCGCTGTGGACTTCCGGTTCTTGTTACGGATGTGCACTGCAAGACACTGTTGACATCGTCGACAGTATTTCAACTAATTGAATCATGATTTAAACAGTAATCATATTAATAATATGCTTATACAATCCGAACAGTATTTATTATAAGATTACATTGTAAGCATGGTTTTTATTTTTAAAGTAATGGTGTTTAAGAGAAACGATTCTTGTGGTGCTGGCACTGGCAGGTGCCATACCATATGTAACACTGGTTCTATGGAATTGTGGTTGTTTAGACTGTCTTATAAGACGGAAAAAGTTCTTTTTTTAATTCAGATTTGTAACAAAATCAACATAGAACACTTACTTACCAGAGTAACAGGTTAGCTTGTTCACAGGGCTTATTACAAAGAACATTGGGGGAGTATCCGTCAATGAACACGGGCTCGTATCGTTGCTTACAATTGACCTGTCATACGTGTACTATAATGAATATAATAGTTATTATATAGTACATGTATGACAGGTCAGTTGTAAGCAACGATATGAGCGCCTGTGTCAGTTAATTGAGGGCTGAGGGGGGTGTCTAACCTGTAACACACTTGTGTTATATTCATACTGTTAGAGGTTATAACCAACCAGTCCAGCCTTCAGTTCATTGACATATACTCCAAAATGTGCTTTTTACGAGCGCCTGTGAGCTTGTTTACTCACCTTGGGTTTAAATTGAGATGCATCTATTGTTTAAGATACAGTACACTAATTTAGAGGAATTGTTCAGTAAACGTTTTTTGAGTAAAATTTCAATCAAGATGTGATTTTCTGCTGTCATAGATTTTGTTAGCAATATTGTATCTTACATGAGAGGCACTTCTTAGTCCATTTCATTCAGGTCCCCATAATGTGTTCTCTCTATGATGCATGATTACACAAGCACCCCTTAAAACTTTACGAATCACGCCCTAAAATTTAGCATGTGTGTGAAAATAGCATCATGGTCAGTTTGTAATGAGCATAACAACCTGTGTAACATTAATTAATATTAACAAAGCTCAATTTTATTTTGTAAGTGACTTTCTGCAATTAAGCAATGTGAAGTTCTCATTTATTATCTAGTTATTATAAGCAGTATGGGTTGTTTTCACAGACGTCACGATTGTGTATGCAAATACCCCCAATGCAACGAGCGTGTATCTTGTGCCACCATTTTGACTCCCAAACAAACCTTTATGAACAGGAGTCTTCACGTATATTCAAGATAATAATCTGATTTGATTGTCGATTAGGATATTTACTTAATCAAAATTTTGCATAGATTATACTTGGGATTATGTGCCTCTATGATACGAAAGTAAAAATAAAACTAAGTTACCTGGCTATATTGAAAGACAGAAGAGTGAAATTGAACCCTAATCAAGCATATTGCTATCAAATATAAATGCAGTTATTTTTTATACAAACAGACAATATTGTCTTTTAAAAAAATGTGTGATGTCCCGAAGCTTGTCACCTTGAAAGAGTATTTACGGACGATGATCTTTGGGATACAATAACAGTTATGGAAATAAAATTTCATGG
Source organism: Sinohyriopsis cumingii (assembly GCA_028554795.2). NCBI lineage: Eukaryota > Metazoa > Mollusca > Bivalvia > Unionida > Unionidae > Sinohyriopsis > Sinohyriopsis cumingii. Next base: position 29,690,589 of record CM068836.1, on the reverse strand, counting down.
CATGTGTATTATGCCAGAAAGTTTATGTACAAATGCTTTTCACAAACACTTGCATGTGCCAAAGACAGCTGACAAACCAGTTTTAATAAATAGGGTCAAATATTGTATTTATGGTGGAGATAATGGACGTAGGATGATACTGATATAAGCTATAACCATTCAAAGAAATTTCATCTTAAATGTATTAAAATGAAACATTTGACTAACGGAGCATGACTTTATACCAAACGTCATAACCGATTATTCTTGAAATACTTTTAAAAAGATGAAAATATATACATGTTGTATTAACAGTTGGGTTTTTAACTTGAACTATAATCAAATGATCAATTTCTGCCCACATAAATTGAAAATCATTACATGTTTCTACTTATTTGTGTATCCATTTGTTTATGCATCTGTTTATTGATGGATCTATTTGTTTATAAAAGAATAACAAAGATGGTTGAAATTTCAATGTTTTACTTGAAGAAAAAAGGAGAAAAGTCACACATTTAGTCTTGTGCAGTTGATATGCACAACAGAATGTGATATTATATTATATCCTTGCACACAAAATGAGACATGCCTTCATAATTATGTGGGATGAACAATGTTGTTAGGTGCCAGTTTGTGTGGTAAGAGAATCAAAATGGCAGATATGGAAGTACACACGTTTTCTAATGTCACGTGAAAACAACAGATTTAGCGTAAGGTGTCTTTTCATAAATTATGTTATTTTTGTATATAAAAAATCACCCCTTTTAATTTAAAATCCAACCAAACTGATGAAAATTCAGTGGGAAATTCCCTCTTGGTTTGAAAATCATGGAGAAATGACCGAACACTACAGTATTGTGAACAAATGCAATATTCAGTATAATATTGCAGATTGAAAATGATAATAATTGGCTTGTCATTTTGAATAAACAACATTAACAGACCTAACAAGCTGGAGGACATTTTGCCAAAAATTATAAAATAATGCGAATCTGCTATATTATCCTTTTTTTCTTTTTCTTTTGTCCATATTCAGTTTAGAGAAAGGCATCAACCTCTTGCAGGACATAAATAATGGCAACTAGGAGAGCAAGACTACAGATAAAACCTAATCTAGGTCCAAAGGATCCCACAAAACAAGCAACTCAAAGCATTTCTTCACTTGTGAAAGTGATAAAGGATGATTTCTCTACACCCATTGGGCTAGGTAATGAAAAACAAAATACCCAGGATAATCTAGATGTTTCAATACTCGATAGTCCTAGGCAGATTTTCACTGAGTCTGAGAAGATAACATCTTCAGACATAAATGAGCCTAAGGAAACACGTGCACAAGATGTTCCAGAGGGATGTGTCATCAAGACAAGATCACATGAAGCAGGTGTTGAATACACACCACCTTTTGCTAATTGCAGTGTTGCTAGCACTGAAGAAACTAATTGTTTAATATCAGAGTCAAAAAAAGAAACAGCTACAGACCAAATTAAGGATAAGAATGAACATTCAAAAATTGAGAATTCGAAGAAGAATGAACATTCTAAAATTGAGAATAATAACACAGATACTAATGGTACTGGTATTGTAGTGCGTGCCAGATTTAGACGATTTGGCAAGGTGAATATACCCAACTTGAAATCAAATGTTCAAGAATCCAAGACTTTTGAGAAGACTGATGACAAAGTACCAGTTGATAAAAATAATCAAAATTCAGTAACACCAGAAGCAGTTATTTCCAGTTCAGTTCAAGCCAGTCCTCTTAGTATACCTCTGTTAAATGTGACTGAGGTATCCAGCAGTATACCTCTGTTAAATGTGACTGTAGATCAAGTGGATGCCAGTGATACACGAAAAGAAATAGCAGAGACTTTTATCGCAGAATCTGTTAAAGTTACTTCTCAAAACCAGCCTCAGAATACAGATACTGTAAATTCCAGCAAGATTGGTGATGAAGTCGCTGTTCAGTCCTACCAGCTAGATTTATCTCAAGAGAATAAGACTGAGAACCTTACTAAAATAATTGATAAATCAGTGTCTGAAATTGTTTTAGAAAAACCCAATGATGTTAGACAGGAACCTGAGTCAGAAATATCTTCAGGTGTTACCATGCAGGAATTCCCTAAGGTCAATGCGGTAAATGCAAGACCAAGAATAAGGCTGCCAAAAGTTAAACCAAACCTTGCTGATGCTGTAAGGAGACCAAACAAGTAAGTATTATCCTTTGTTTAGGGTTAAGTTACAAACAAACATTAAATCACAAGTAAACTTTATCATTTTTACAGTACTTATACAACATATTCCACCAACTTATATTACTGTAATTCTTATTTGAAGGACTATGCTTGATGATAAGCCTAACTCTTCAGATGCAAGGAAATTACAGTTTGTGCCAGAGGTCTCGCTAGGATTTTAAAACTAGGAGTCCAGGACTCCCGTTTTGTAAAAATAGGAGTCCCACCATCAAAAGTTGCAGTCCCTTTCCTACAGAATCAACACAGACTTGAGTGCATCTATTTTTAGAAGGAGTGGTTAACGTAATGTAATCACTCACTTTAATGTAGCTTCATTGCAAAAGTCCATTTACAAGATTGGAAATTTATGGTTTATTTATTTTCTATTTACTTGTAGTAATTTTAGGCAATGGTCAAATAGTAACTTATTTGCTGTTTTTTTCCCTGTATTTTTGCAAATACGTTTTAAGTCAGAAAAGAGCTTCGACCTTAAAACGCATCTCACGAATTCCACAACATAGCATTGTCCCATATGTGTCTGACCTACATAACTTGCATTTTAAAGTTAAATCTTTAATAAAATAATACCTAGGCATTGCTTTCAATGATTTGTATATTTTTCTGAATATATCTGCCCGATGATTTACGAAAACAGACAATCTAATAAACTGGTACATCCCAGACTTAGCGGAGTCTGCCATTATTTCCCATTAGGCCTACTGGTTCACTTACAGTTTCAAACAAATTTTATGATGAAATAGTGTACAAGAGGCAGTTAATATATATCCAGATCACCGATTCTGATCTTACAACACATGTTTGTATGTTTTATTATCAGAGGATATCATGCAGGAAATTGATAGTTGCTACTTACTCAGAAAAGGGTTAATGGTCAATCAGCTATTTGTGAATGGGCAAGAGTTTGTTTGTCAATGTAATTGATATCAAAACTAGGCCTAGCTACTGATGTCTTGATGAATACATTTCGCTACAACACTAGAACTAACCAGGCTAAGGCAAGGGGCATTTAAAAAAAGGTATGGTCAGTCAATGTACCTCTTAAATAGCTCTTGTACATCCATCAGAGTGAGACTGAATTTTGACAATCCAAGTAAGGACTTTTTCCAAACACTAAGCTAGGCATCACACTTTCTTACAAATAGCTACTGTCCCATCCGAACGATCAATTCTATCAGCTTTAGCACTCTTCTGAATCTCGTTACAATCTTCGTAAGTTTGCTGTTTAACCCCAAAATACTTATCCAAATTTACAAATGGCATTTTGTCTAAGCCTCAACATGTCTTGATTCTGATGTCACGTGCACTACTTATTCTGATACATTTGGAAATGAACACAATAACGAAAGCTAAAGTTGTTATTTAATGTACTTTTATAAATGACCACATACACATCTCTGGGTCTTTCTGCCTCTGAATTCAATCACTGTAAATATCAGTACGTTTACCCACCCGGCTGCCAGTCAAAGCCTTTGAACTTGTTGCCCAGCTATTGCATCATGTTCTTTTTTATGTAGTCTTATAATGGCAGCATGTGTGTACATTAAGGGGTCTTTCAGTCACTGAATTTGGTCATTGTAAATATCAGCACAGCTAATTGATCAACACATTTTCCCACAAAGCAGGTGGCTGAAGCAGGACTGGCAAGTCTTTGAATGTTGCCTCACACCTATTACATGCATACAGAGGACTCCCGCCTCAGTGATTTTCTGCGTCCCCGATCAAAAATTGGCATCCAGATACGCATAATTAAGCATTTCTGAGACCTCTGTGTGCATTTTTGTACGTACATTGATTTAGGCTGGAACTTTAGTCTTAATTACTGGTACCCTTAATTTACCTATGGCGTATTTTTACTGAACATTCACTGTCCATAACACATTCGCTCCACATGCTAATATTGGCATTAACTGACTACTGTTTACACCTTATCATCCAATAATATTGCATCCATGTAAATTGATTACAAAACGGGGCAGAGCTAACAGGTGACTGATGTTACACTTAAATTTTTATAATGGTTTCAAGGTTAGAGTGTTTCCAGATTATCTTTGATGTTCATGATAAAGAAGAGAGATGTAATTATGATTTGAGTGGATTAACTTGGACCAAATATTAGTTTTTGTTTGTTTGCCTATCAAGTTATAATCAATGAGACAAAACAAGAAATATGTTAGTGTGGACAAATTTGAATAGCTTATTGGCAATTTATTTGCTTCATTTAGTGTAACATCCCAAAAATAGTGTGTTTTAATTGATCAATCAGTCAGTTGTTGTTGTGGGGTTTAACGCCATTTTTCAGCACACGATAAGCTATGCATGGTGGCCAGTATTAATGATGGAGGTAGAACCCGGGAAGAACCACCGACTCACGAGAAGCTAGCTTTCTCACCCACATTGGCCAAATCCTAGACTCGATCCCATGCAGACAGAGGTGAGATGGTGGTGATCCGTAATGGTGAGCACTTTAGACCACTTGGCCACTCCGGGCCCCTATCTAAGTGTGTGTGTGCATATGTGTATGTATATAAAATATGTATATGTATCTGCAGGTATATGAAAATTAAGCATTAATCCAGCAAAAGGGCACCATAGCATGGACCCTTGGTAATCTGTAGTTTGATAGTATGCTATGGTAAAGTTGAATTGAAGTTATATATTATAATTAAAACTCAGAAGTGCTATTTAAGACTTGAAGAGTAGTAATATATAAATTAATGTCATGGCTTTGTAAATTTTCTAGTTCTGTTGAAATGTGTATTCATTATAAATGACCTTACATAAATGATGCTCCATCCTGCATGTATTCTCATGAGGCCTCAGCTTTATAGTCGTCTGATCATTCCATTGAGGTATGTCATGGGGAAACACTAACCAGAGAACAGATGATCCTCTGAAAATGTAACATTTTTTGTTGGACCTCAGGTCTTATAGAACTCAGCTTGTTACTTTTGCCAATAATGAGGGAACAGATGGAAAAGAATATTTTATTTTTTTGTACTTAAAATGTTTTGTTAGCATTGTAGAAAAATCTTTTTGTATTGTTTTATTGAAAATATTAATTCACTGAATTTTGAAATATTTCTGTATTATCAGATTATTAACTTCAGATGTTTTTTTTACAGAAATCTTGTTGCTGACAAGACTGCAGAACCAAAGGAAGGATCTGTACTAGAGGCTAGGTACTGCACTCAGTTTTCATTCAAAGAGTTTATAAGAGAGAGAAACCTGTATAAAATAATTTTTTTAATATGATTTCAATTAAGCTGGTCCTGTTCAGAGGTGAAATGCAAACAGATTGACCATAAACATGTTAAGAAATCTTTTGGCGCATTCACATTATGCAGAACAATTTAATTTTAAGCATTTAGTTCAAAGTTGGCAGTGTGTTGCTCCTGTGGTAAGCAAAGTGCATGTTTTATAATGGTGCATTTAGTCCAAAGTTGGCAATGTATTGCTCCTGTCATAATCACAGTCCATGTTTTAGGATGGTGCATTTAGTCCAAAGTTGTTCATGTGTTGCTCCTGTGGTAAGCACAGTCCATGTTTTAGGATGGTGCATTTAATCCAAAGTTGGCCATGTATTGCTCCTGTGGTAACCACAGTCCATGTTTTAGGATGGTGCATTTAGTCCAAAGTTGGCAATGTATTGCTCCTGTCATAATCACAGTCCACGTTTTAGGATGGTGCATTTAGTCCAAAGTTGGCCATGTATTGCTCCTGTGGTAAGCACAGTCCATGTTTTAGGATGGTGCATTTAGTCCAAAGTTGGCCATGTATTGCTCCTGTGGTAACCACAGTCCATGTTTTTTGATGGTGTGTTTAGTCAGATAAACTGGTTGATGGGACAAGTTCTGGATGTTCATGCATGTTTGAAATGATTGCACATGATCATTGTGATCAAAGAAATTGAGCACTACGATGAAATGCCTCCTGAATTAGTCATCGTCACCATGAGATTGGATGCATTCTAATGGGTATCATTATTATCATCATTTATGTTTGCATTGTTCACAAAGTATATTTTAAAAATTAAAAAAATTCATTAAGTTTCAGAACAGTGAGTACAATACCCAATTTATTCAATTCTTATCTTTATTCTGCACATTAAAAGGATTTCATTTGTAATTAAAATAAGAATTGTTCCATTTTTGTATGATATTATGAGGGTAATAGGATAAAGTTTCTTGTTGAATCACAGACAATATTATTCCAGAAGAAATGGAAGTTTGTTACATGATAATTATCACGTAGTACAGGTATGGTCTTGACTTCACTTAAAAATTCTTACTCTGAGAAAGACTTTGAAAAAAATTTCAGAAGATGTTTACCAAAACTATCACTGGTTCTGAATCAATGTCAGAAACTAGATACAATATTTCTATCATTGGGTTTTTATCAATAACGGTCAGGTCAAGCAGAACTGATAATGTCAAATCCAGTAAATAAAGTTTAATTACAGTAACATGTAATGAAATTTAAACAAAAAATAAAACTAACAAACAAACAGTTAAATCAAATATACATGACATTATAAGTTGGGTCCAACTGCAAACTGCACAAACCCAGATCTGCCATCACATAATGCATCCGCAGATCTAGATGTGTGCAGTTTGTTAGGAGTAATCAGAAGAACAAGTAATATAGACCCTGATCTGCAGATGTATTATGCTATAGCAGACCAGGATCTTTATTTGCAGTTTGCTTTGATTTAAAAGTGAGTATATATGCTATGTACTTTATGCTGTCAGTGCTCTCAGAGTTTCAGAATGAGGAGTCCTGGACTTTTGACTCATGAAACTCATGAGTCTTCAGCCTATTTCTGATAGACTCTGACATAAACTGGATATAAAGGAAAAATGAAAAAGTACATGATTATTATTTTATTACACATCTGGATTACATTAGAGAGCATCTGTTTTTCATTATTTGTTCAAAAACATATTATAATATATTCCATCATCTGTAAACTAGATTTTCAAACAAGTTTGCTTTTTTTAAAAACATGTTTCTGTTCTTTGATATAACAAATATATGTATGACATTCTGGTTCTCAAAGTCCTCAAGTACAGTATGTGCCATCATTATTCTGATAAATCATTTCACTGTTTTATTGTATGGAATATGCTGCTTTGCAGTCATAATTTTTTACACTAATTTTAAGAATTTTCTTGACAGCATACAAAATTGTCTGACTTTTTTGCATAGCACTCAACAACACTTAAATGGTCAGGTTAAATTATTGACAACTAAAGGCTAATACATATCACTGCAGTATATCCATTTCAAGTGAAAGTATTTATTTGTTTTCCAGCAGTCTTCCACCGCTCCTTTCAGTCATAGGAACTGATTCTCCTACTCTGGTCTCTATGTTTTTCTCCCACCATTTTTATCAGCATCCTTTACTGTAGCCAAGGCTGAATCAGCATTAAATATACATTTTTAGTTTGAGGTCTCTTTGTTGTCTTCACTATCACTTTTGTATTTTATTAGCATCGTTTTTACTGCAGGTCTGTTTCCCAAACAAATGAGGATGCATTACATGAAGAACAGGTGTGATAAGAAGCTATGGGTCCCTGAGATCCCTGGCTTTGTCTGAACTTCCAGGTTTATAGTTTCACTTTCAGACATATGTGTGATGTACCTCATTACAATTGTGTGCCAACACACTGTCTGAAAGTGATCTTTGACATTGCTCATTATCTTTTTGTGTTAATTAAATTAGAAATTGGTCACTATTCTAGGAGAACACAAAGACATGTAGGTGATATTTGTCAAAAAAGGTGTATTTTTACACCAGTTTTATTCTAATGGAGAACCATGATTAATACTAAATAATAATAATAATAACTTCTTTTTTTGTAGCACCAAATTATCATCAGTTAATGAAAAGGAGAAAGAACCTGTACCATCATCACAGTCCCAACCAATGACTCCAACCCCTGTCCCACTTCAGCTTATGTCCCAAACAATGATTCCTACTCCTGTCCCACTCCAGCTTATGTCTCCAGTAAATCGTTCACCTGTCAAACACTGGACCCCTGTGCTGAACCAATCACCACTAAAGAATTCAGTTGACAAGAGGATCAGAACTGTCAGCACCAGTGAGGTAAATATACACTGCATAAGAAACTGCATTAATTGAAAGAAATTTTGCTTTTGCCTCAGCTAAGCTTCAGGATATTTTGATACTCTCACTATTTATCCAACTGTCTGTCTGTCCTTTCATTTGTTTTTCCATCTGTTTATCATGTCTTAAACGGTGAAGCAGAATGTCATGAAACTATGTAGTTACCTTGTGCCTCTCATAATGATCCGCAACAAGGCTATCAGTAATGGCTCTTGCCACTGGGGTCCCTTTGGTTGGGTTAAAGGTGAAATGTACAAAATTGTAATTGCATCAACATTTTCAAACATTTTATGACTAAACTAATGAATCAGAGCTGGAATGTGCTTAATATATTTGACAGATTTTGCATTATGACCTTAGGGACATCATCTAGGAGGGTGGGGTGGAGAATGATGTGGAAAGTAGGGAGGTTAAAATTGAAAGTCTTTATTTTTTCCTCATTATTGTATTTGTTAAACTACATTGTCACCATATACAGAAACATTTTGCCCAGTAGACCATTTAAAGTACACTGGAACCTTGTTTACCATATCCCTTATGAGATAAAATGAGTTTGGCTAATCATAAACTGTAAAATCTTAATAATAAACATGTGGGAGTAAGAATATTTAGAAAATTAGTGCACACAGGCTTTCCAATATTTGGATAATAAACATAAGAAAATGAGCATGTACATAAATTTAGTGCATATAACTTTTCTAATATCTGGATAATAAACACGTGAAAATAAGCATGTACATAAATTTAGTGCATATAACTTTTCTAATATCTGGATAATAAACACGTGAAAATAAGCATGTACATAAATTTAGTGCATATAGCTTTTCTAATATCGGGATAATAAACACGTGAAAATAAGCATGTACACAGAATAAGTGCACATATGCTATCCAATATTTGGATAAAGATATGCGCAAGAAAATGATCATACACAGAAAAGGCTTTCCAATTTTTCATAATAAACAGAGATGCATATAACCAAGTAAAACTTAATTTTTGTGATGACAGTTGATCTGCTTACAGTATGTAGTGTTTAAGTCCAGACTTAAGTTCTTTCAGTAAAATTCAGTTCTGGTTGATAAGGTTAAAAATAAAAATGTTACAATTTGTTGTATTATGATGCAGTTAATTGTCAGTTAGTATATTTATATGACCAATTTTTTTTAAAACATGACTATACCAAATTAATAACTACATTTTACTGTATACTGTGATATGGCATAAAACACTACTTTTTAAAATATGCAGTGATACAGCATAAAACACTCCTTTTTAAAATATGAGAGATATGGCATAAAACATAACTCACATGGGGTGATACAGCATAAAACAAATGGCACATGTAGTAATATGGCATAAACACAACTGTCACATGCAGCAGTATAGCATAAACACTACTGTCACATGCAGTGGTATGGCATAAACACAGCTCACATGCAGTGATACGGCACAAAACATCTGGCTCAGATTCATTGATATGACAAAACACAACTGGCACAGATGCAGTGATATGGCATAAAACACCCCTTTGAAATATGCAGTGTAATGTCATAAAACACAGCTGGCACAGATGCAGTGATAATGGCATAAAACACACCTTTTGTGGAATATGCAGTGAAATGGCATAAAACACTCCTTTGTGAAACATGCAGTGATATGGCATAAAACAGTTCTCTGTGAAATATGCAGTTATATGGCATGAAACACAACTGTCACATGCAATGATAAGGCATAAAACACAACTGGCACAGATACTGCCTGGACAAGTATTAAATAAGATGTCAAGTTTTTCTTTGAAAAAATCATTAGGCAAATTAAATAATCAGTATGTTGATAATATTGAACTTTTGACTGGTTGATACTGTAAATTGCACATTTTTAAAGAATGCAGTACACTAATTAATTTGCTGACTACCTCCCTAACTCTTTGGTTTATGTGATTGTCATGTTGGCATTTAGCAGGGGTGGGACATAGATGTCAGTTTTCTGTTAGTTAACAGCAGTGTCGTCATCAACATTAAAGTTCTGTGTTTAAGATTTTTGTGTAAGTTTTAGAAAGTCAGATACCTTAGCTTGGTTTGTAGTCAAGATAAAGTTGTATGGCTTTATTGTCAATATTTTATGTTATCCAGCCCCCACCAAAGAAGAAGAAGCAACCTGTCATTGTTGCTCCAACAGATCAACCCCCTGACAGGACTAAGATGACAATGAAGGACATGATATATTGGAATCCATCCTCGAATCCCATGAAGTAAGTTCTTGTGAGAGTGTGCAGAAATCAAAGCTTATAGCATGGTCTGTTCTAGGGCCTTTATTTCTTTGTTAAATTTTTCTTATAGTTAGAAAATTCCTGTTTTTTTTCTTCTTCAAATGGCAGTGAGAGTTTACTTCTGTAAAAGACTTGTTAAAGTCTTTTTGAGCCCGTCCGTTCTTCTTACGGCTGAAACTTATTTTGACTTTATAGTATGTAAGGACTGAGAGTATGCAATCTGCCTGGTTTTGTACTTGTCCATTATATGCTAATCCACCAGTGAATATTGGTATTTGTTGACAGTTGGATAGATTTATGACCTAACCTAAATGCCTTGTATAGTGGCACACAGCAATTACCATGTCAAGATTTGATCTGTGACTTCCAGGCTATGAGTCAGTCATGCTGATATATGTGTACAAATAAACAAAGACAGTACACTCAAGTACTTGCTTCACAGTGTTTCTGAGTGTAGTCCTGAGTATTATTAATACTTTTGAAATCATGCTATCACTTCTGCATGGATGGTCATATCAACATGAAATTTTCACTAAAAGACTTCTTTTGATTGTCATCTATTGTCAGCCCGTCTGTTAGCAAAGGTTTGTTATCACTATCCCTTCTAAACTGCATGGAGGATTGCCTTGAAGCTGCACACACATTCATGCTATGGTCTAGATGGTCCTAAATGAAAATGGTACTGCTTGGTCTAGTTGGTCCTAAATGAAAATGGTACTGCTTGGATATCCATTGTGGCTGTGACAATGGCCATCTTGAAAATCTTGTTATCACTACTCCTTCTACATGGATGGTTACTTCAGCATGGGGTTTTCACTATTAGACTTCGTATGATGTCTGATTGGTCCTCATTAAAAATGGTTTCAATCTGACCTCCAGTATGGCCACCATGGTAGCCATCTTGAAAATCTTGTTATCACTACTCCTTCTACATGGATGGTCATTTCAACATAGGGTTTTCACTGTTAGACTTCGTATGATGCCTGATTGGTCCTCATTAAAAATGGTTTCAATCTGACATCCAACATTGCCACCATGGCAACCATCTTGAAGATCGTGTTATTGCTACTTTCCTGAAACTTGTGTTTATGTACTGTAAAACACCAGACACCATCTCCAGAAGGTTTTCTGCAGGTTACAGCCAAGTTTGTCTTAAATTGGTCAGTCAAAAATACGCCATATTTACTGCATTTGCAAATATTATTTTCAATATTTAAAATTTAGAGTGTAATCAAAACTTTCTCGTTATGACCGCCCTACCTCAGGTGACTATACCCCAATGTCAGCCATATTCTCTTATTCCATTCTACATTACAAAAGAGCACATTTATTCTCTGAAATCAGACTTCTCATTTAGACCACATTTTTCATCGGTCCTGAAGGTGGTTTAATTTTCAGGGTTTTATTCAATTTGCTATTTTTTTGTAGATCAAAAGAAAAAGCAACAACAGAAGTCAAGGATAAGGAGAACAAGAAAGAAAATAAAGTTGCTAAATCGGTGGAGGAAGAAGTGGAGGAGGAGGAAGAGGGTGTTGAAGAGGCTTTAATGGATGAGGATAGCAATAGCAGCAGTGCATTGCCAGTACCACAGGTCACAATTGGTCCTGATGGGTCTATTATCATCAATGAACAGAGGTAAGGGCATGGTCCAAATTTTTTATTCTTTTTTTGTGATATTTTTCTTAAAACTTTATTTACTAAATGTTAGGGTTTTACACAATCACAGACAAAGTCATGTTATTAGATTTTGGAATAAGTGTCTCAAGATTCAGTAATCACACCTGCAGTCATCTTCGTAGGACAGATAGTGATATTTCGCATGTCAAATTCTGATACTGACCAGTTATTCCCTCACTATAAATCCCTTCTGCCTTTCTCTTAACATTGATCTGGTCATGGATTCCATCAAATTGTTAAATTTGTATTTCATTTTTATATCTCAACATATTTCACTAGATAAAAGTTTATGGCGTTAAAGATCCTTTTTTAATATGATGTTACCCAGTTTGTTGTGTGTTTTTGTATTGTTAGCTTTGTTGGAACATCCATCAGTACAGGGCTTGCTCAGTTATAATGTGGCTTTTATGATGTATTTAACTTTTTGATCTATGTGACTGTTATCACTTATGTGACTTGTATGACTTATGTGACTTATATGACCTATGTTACTTTTGTGACCTATGTGACTTATGTGACTTTTATGACTCATGTGCCTTGTATTACTTATGTGACTTGTATGACTTAAGTAACTTGTATGAATTATGTGACTTATATGATCCATGTGACTTTTATGACCTTTTGACTTTTATGACTTATGTAACTGACATTATAGAGAGGAAGCACTGTTATTTTAATTTAGAAAAATTTTGGAGATTTCGAAATGACTTTGACCGACAGGCATTTCCTTTCAACCTTTAGCCTATTTAGATAATGAAGATCTTCATCATGGTTGGCATTTGACCTACATTTAAATCTAGAATTATGCTTTTGTTTTAATATCAGATTTTGTTTCCAAAATTGATATTTTATGTATTATTTGGAATTGAGAAAAAACAGTTTTGTATAGTGTTCAGGTTTTTCTTGAAAGACATTACCCAATGATAATACATCAGGAGTATGCCACCAATGTTATACATACATTCCCAAGGGCAGGGGACACTGCAGATCCAGGTTAGTATCAAACATAAATGTACATTTTTTTATACAGTTTCCTGTAATTGTGGCATAGGGATCGGATCTGAGTAAAAGAAAAGAGTGAAAACCAAATACTTTTGTAAAATTAAACAAATTATTTATTTACCTAGAATGCAAAGTGAAAATATTAAAAGAACTTACAGCATTGCAAATTAAACCCCAAATAGTCCAAAAATTTCATCACAAGTGCTAATGAATAAAGTTCTAATTAAATTCCAGTGGACCGACCGGTGGCCTATTGGTTAGGGCGTCCACCTCGGATGCAGGAGGTCATGGGATCTAATCCTAGCTGAGTCATACCAAAGACTTATAAAAAGGGTACTAACAGCTGCCTCGCTAGGTGCTCAGTATTAAGATGTTAGTGTTAGGACTGGTCAGCCTGGTGTCAGGATAATGTGACTGGGTGGGACATCATGCTCCATGCCTGTGGCATCATGCCTCAGTGCTAGACATTACTATAAATTGCTACGCTGCAGGCATCATAGTGATATGACTGAAAATTTTTTAAAGCTATGTTAAAAATCAGAGTGACACACACACACACATACAAATTCCATTGGTGTTGAAAATAAGATCCAGCAATGAATGTGTTGATATTCTTGTAGTCTTAAATGTACTAATGTACCAGTGGCCTGATGTGTGATGATGTGTTAACAGTCTTCTAATTAATCACAATAATATAATCCAAGATGTCATTGTCTGGATTCACTACAATTTCAAATTAATGTTTCTGTTCAAGAATATTATTGAGCACCTTGTAATTCCAGAGAATAATAATTTGGATAAATAATTCAACTCTAAAAAATCTGAACACAACAATACAAATGATTCTGCTTCTGATGTTGTAACAAGACTGAGTAATTTCTCAAGTAAATAAGATTATAAACCCCTCTACCTGACCTAGATCACAGTTACCTGTTTTGAAAATATTCTGTCACTTAATGGAATTTTCTGTTCTAGAACATTCTAAGACTGTATGTTACTAAAATTATAATAAAGAATGTGGTAAGCATCAAGTAGACCAGGTTATGTCATGGGGGAATTCCAATGCCCTAGACCCAGACCCAAATAAACATGTTTATCTCTATTGATAATGATACTTATATTTAATCCACATTCATTGAGAAAATATTAGCTTTGAATTGTTTATTTACAAAACAGATGTTACTATCAGGTACAGCATGAACTTTATTTTGGACAAGGTCAAGTCCAAAATACAATTATACAGAACATATAATCATGGAGAAAAAATAACGAACAATATAAATTAAATGTACATAATGAGAGACATTGGGAGGAGGCTCTACAGATATCAACTTCTGAGAGACAGGGTCAAGCTAGACTTGAATTTTAGGGAGAAGTGACTTCTCATTTTGGTCAGAAATGTGAACTGACTAGGGAAAATGGGAGCAAAGCAAAAAATCACAATATATTTTTGTGTGTTTGTCTCTGTGCATGCTTGTATGTATGTGTGTGTGTTTTTGTTCTCTTATTTGATTTATGCCCTCTGCTTTCTTGTATGCATATTTGCATTTAACACTGGTTTTAAGCAATACTTTATGTTTAAGTAGAAAGTTTTGTGAGTTGTATGTATATTATAAACACATTTGGAATGTGTATAAAAATTACCATATTCATATTGTGTATTATGGCCATTTGACATTAAAAGAGAACAAATAGAAGCTATACTTTCTATTGAATTCTAACTGATTAACTAGATTACAGTATTGCAATTGCAAGTTAGTATGCTTATAATCTATAATTTATAGGTGTAAGGTGAAGTTGTTTGCACTTGAAACATACACGATGGAAAGAATGTTGACATACCTCTGTGTTACTTCATTTACTATGGCTAAAATTTCATTTGATATTGTACTTGTGGAAATGATACATGACCTAAGCACACAGCTAACCAAAATAGCTGCTCCCTTGTGCTCAAGCTAACTCTCTTGATCATTTATTCAAACAAATTTTGCCAGACAATAACAGCTTCTGAAACTGCATTGAATGAATTTACAAAATATATAAAAGCAAACAAAATTATTGGCTCTTTTTTTAACAATTTACATAAGTCCAAGAAGGAAAAAGGACCAAGTGGAGCTAGCCGTTTTTGGGATAGGTGCACACTTAAGTAAGGCCAAGTTTGATTAAAATAAGGTGAATTAAAAGCTTGTTAATAATTCCTAAGATATAAGTTTGTTTTTTTTATGGACAGGATAACCATTGAGGAAAACCAGCTAAATTCTTTTTCTTTACAAATTTATCCCTATGCATATAATAAAACTGTATGGGTCATTACCCAAACATATGTGCATAGTTAATCCAAGCACTCATTAAAGTATCTTACAAACCTGTGTCCAGAACCTCCCTGACTCATTGCTCATGTAAAACACACCTCTGAACTATTCTAGCTGCAGCAGGCGGAATCAGTGAGATTGATGCCGTTTCTGTTGATCCAGTTCTGTTGCAATTATTCGGTTTTATTTCTGATGGCTCCTACTTTCACTGCTAAAAATAAGCTCCCACTCCAAGGAAATCTGTCTATTTGAAACCTCATTCCTTGTTGGACCCTCATGGAAATCAGTCTATTTGAAACCTCATTCCTTGTTGGACCCTCAAGGAAATCAGTATTTGAAACCTCATTCCTTGTTGGACCCTCAAGGAAATCAGTATTTGAAACCTCATTCCTTGTTGGACCCTCAAGGAAATCAGCCTGTTTGAAACCTCATTCCTTGTTGGACCCTTCACCTCAGGGCTTCTACAGGACCTTTTTAGGGCTTTGAAGTTGTACCTGAAGCCAACAGAGCAGGTGCAAAGAGGGAATTTTTTATTTTTACCCATTGAAATAAAGATAGTTTAGTATCACAACTCAAGCTCTATCATCCAGGGTATGATGGGTGATTGGCATGTAAAGAACTAACCCAAGATCAGATCAGTTACTTATTCACTCGTGCCGTTGGAACAGTTGCCACTGTTGCATTAGAGTGTAACTGTTTCCTAAATGACACTATGAAAGCCGTGATATGGACATCGGAGATGACTTTCTTAGCTTTGACCTCACAGACCTTTTGTTCCAAAGGGCTCAATGGTGGAGTTTAGAGCAGCAGCGCTAAAGGCTGCCTATCTGGTCATTCAGTTTAACTAAAGATGCTGTCTCTTCACTTCTGTTGGATTTGCTTGGGAAAATCTTTCCTACTAGCCAGGTCCAAAACTTTAGCTCATGCCTGTCTTTAAATTTGAAGCTGCTTCGCTTGCATTAGGTGTTCAGAAAATGGACCATTTCTAGGTAAGAGGTTTTAACTCCACCTCTTATCTGTATTCCTACTGTGTTACGATTGGGTAACATTTTTTAAGTTGAAACCAAATTTTGGAGTAAAATATGTTTCTGTAAATAATCTTTTTCCAATCATAATATGGGCACACCATTCCATCATCCCTGCAAATCCATTTGTAAACCTGATAGAGCATGCGTATCTGCATCAATAGTAATTAAAGTATGGACAAGATTTGGCACCAGTCTCTCATTCCAAGGGAGAATCACTCTTGTCTGACTTCTACCTAGGTGGACAGACAACTTTTACCACTTTTTGTTGCTGAAAACACACTTGGGACTACTGGATTAGCAAGGTAGTGGCTGACTTCTAATGTATTTAGATCAGTAACTATTATCAGAGAAAGATATTTTACTCCAAAAAATGTATTTCTCTTTGTCAAGGTCAAAGAAATTCAAATTAAATATATATTTCCACTAACAGATTATCCTGCCTACAGTATCAGAGCTTATAATTAAAAGAAAAAATATTTTAAATAGCTGAAGGACAACCATTTTAAAAGTAGTATCTTGGATTTCGTTGGAAAAGAATGAAAGAAGTGAGATTTGATTAACATAAGAATATAATAAAAACATAAAGATAAAAATGACATGTACATCCAAATCACACATCTTGAATAGTGATAAACCTTAGACAATTTGCTAATTTACCATGGTTTTTTCTCTTCTTCAGTTTGATAGTTGATCAGAAGGATAAATTACCTCAAGAGGAACAGGAAGTTGTTGATGAGACAGATGTCTTCACCACATATCACAGCTACCGAAAACAAAACCGATCTAAATCCTGGTCTGCAAAAGGTATGTTAACAGGCTCTGAAACTGGTCTGCAAAAGTTATTTTTACAGGCCCTGAAACTGGTCTGCAAAAGGTATGTTAACAGGCCCTGCGCAAAAGGTATTTTTACAGGCCCTGATACTGGTCTGCAAAAGGTATGTTAACAGGCCCTGACACTGGTCTGCAAAAGGTATGTTAACAGGCCCTGAAACTGGTCTGCAAAAGGTATTTTTACAGGCCCTGAAACTGGTCTGCAAAATGTATTTTTACAGGCCCTGAAATAGGTCTGCAAAAGGTATCTTTACAGGCCCTGAAACTGGTCTGCAAAAGGTATGTTAACAGGCCCTGAAACTGGTCTGCAAAAGGTATGTTAACAGGCCCTGAAACTGGTCTGCAAAAGGTATGTTAACAGGCCCTGAAACTGGTCTGCAAAAGGTATTTTTACAGGCCCTGAAACTGGTCTGCAAAAGGTATGTTAACAGGCCCTGAAACTGGTGCTTTCACCACTGAAATGAGCAGAATGCAGATGGAATGCAGAATGGACTCAGAATGAATGCAAGTGAAATGGAGAAGGGAAACAAATGAAATACAGAAGGAATGCAAACAAAATAATAAATGCCTTTTTTTAAAACTAAGATCTTAAATGCAAAATGCTGAATGTAAATATAATCTCATGAATGATTTATTTTCAAGGCACTGCTAAATTTAAGTGGTCAAAAACCTTTTCACATGATAATCTATAGTCAGATTTGTTAGTGTTGGACAATATTTTCCCCCTTACAAGTCATAACATTAGTTTTTGATGAGATATGCATGAGGCAAAAAATATATTTCCCATCAGCTGACAATCCCTGTTTCTTATTGCCAACCCTAGCACTTTTTTCTCCCATGGTAAAATAATAAAAATAATAAACCAAACGTTATCAAATATATATATAAAGTTGTTTTTAAAAAAACCAATATAACCCAACCTGCTTACCCTAATTTTAAAAGCAGTGCAATAGGAAGCACATTTTTTTGGCCAAAAAGCCACCTCATTCATGTGATGACATTCTCACTGGTTGATGCATATGTACAATCTTTATTTGATCAAAATGAAATAAGAAGTCAGATTTGCTGGCAAATACTTTATGTATGTTTGCATTTACTGCAAAAGTGGTTATATTTTAATTTATTGTAAATTCAGTGCTGACTTTTGCATTTCATGCATTTGCTATTCCATTGAATTGAAATACAAAATTTGTAGTTCTGTCACTTTAACACTTTTGAAAACCTGCCAAGTCTTACGATTTGACCATATTTCTTATTAATAATTACTCATACATTTTGGACTTGAGAAATAATGAAAAAAATTGCAAATACAATTGTTCTGGTCAAATCTGGATGTTGGCTTGTTCATGTATGATCTGGATCCAGGCTTCATATTAGATTAGGGGGCCCCGAGTGGCTAAGTGGTCTAAAGCGCTCTCCATTATGGATCACTGCCATCTCACCTCTGCCTGCGTGGGTTCAAGTCTCTGATTCAGCCAATGTGGGTATATGAGAAAGCTTGCCAGTAGCTTCTCGTGGGTCGGTGGTTCTTTCCGGGGTTTTCTCTGGTTCTTCCTCCACCATTAATACTGCCCGCCATGTATAGCCTATTGTGTGCTGAAAAATGGCGTTAAACCCTACAGCAACAACAGCAACATATTAGATTAAGTAGAGTTGGTCAGGGAACCAGACTAACTTTACAGGAGTACCTCAGATGGTTTAAACTGCCCATATTTTTCATGTAAAACACCTGCATGATCTAGCTGTTGTGTGCTTATAGCAATTTTAAAAATGATATCCAACAAATGAAAACACATTGAAGGCAAAAGGAACCATAAGCATCCCAGAACATTTAAACAATCAGTACAGAATTATAAAAGGAATATTCAGACTCTGTGGGGGGGGAACAGGAAAGGCCTTTTATGGGATATCGTTTCCTACTGATTTGAGTATGTCACGTAGCTGGAGAGATGTTGTCATGTGAAATTGAAACTAACCCCAAAGATTATGTCAAGTTGAGTGATCTAACCATGAAACCATTCAGCTCCATGATGTTGGAACTGCTATTTCTTTAACTCTGCTGGAGGTAATTAAAGTCCAAGTGTTCTCTACAAACTTTTTAGTGGAACAAAAGATTTGCCTTCACTGCATAAGGACTTTTCGATTTAAGCATACATGATACCCAGGGACGGCAGTGTTTTGAAAATATATGCTTGGGTAGTTTGATTTCACAGAGTTCATATTAGACTGAGAAGAAGACTCTAACTTGTATCCATGGGTGAGTACCCTATATTAAAAGTGCCTTCCCATGTACCATATGTGCTTGTCAGTAGGTCAAGTCCAACTGCAAACTGCACAGTCCCAGATCTGCCATTGCATTATGCACTGGCAGATCTGGGCCTGTGCAGTTTGTAATGAGTAATGAGTAAAGCAAACAACACAAACACTGATCTGCATGCACATTGTGCTATGGCAGATTTGGATCTTTGTTGTTTGCAGTTTGACTCGACTTATAAGCAAGTATATATGGTACACAATCTGAATGCACACCTAGACTTGCCATCATGTAATGTATTTGCAGATATGAGTATGTGCAGTTTGTTGAGAGTAATTAAAAGAAGAAAAAAAACATAAACCCTGGTCTGCCTGTGCATTATGTGATGGTAAATCAGGGTGTATGTTGTTTGCAGTTGGACTTTTAACATAGATCCTGATTTTCTGTCAAGGAATGCACCAGCAGATTTGGGTCTTTTGTTGTTTGTTCTTTTGATTACTCCTAACAGACTGCAGAGATCCAAATCTGCCATCAGTTTGAAAACTTTCTCCTTTCATTCTTTTACTGATATGACCCACCTTACATCACCCAACACATCAGTCATTATGATATTCTGCAATTTGTCTTTTTTTTTCCTTTCAGAGACGGCCAAATTTTACAAAGCCCTTGGTCTGGTTGGGATAGATTTCTTCTTGATTGGAAAGTTATTTCCAACCAGAAAACGTTTTGAATTAAAGGTATGAAGCCATCCATTGCATTTGAAGAATTATACAGCTATTGGATAGTTCTCAGATATTCAGTAAATGTGAAAATGTTGAACGTTCATTATATCAGGAGTAGTTTTGGTCTCTGCTTCTCTTCCCAACCACCAACCCCATCTCACCTCCTCCCACCCAATTTGACCTGACCTTTGAAACTTGAATATACATGTACCTGCATAGTTTGTCTTTCATGTACCTACATAGCTTGTCTTTCATGTACTTGCATAGTTTGTCTTTGAAAACATTATCTGAAAGAAAGTACAACTATGCTTAAAACCTGACATTTTTTTCTTTTCTTTTTTCTTTCTAAAATGCGGACATGTCATCAGATCACTCAGATGTGGATTAAAAGGGTCATTAGGGTGCCCCTCAGTACTCCAGTATGGCCACCATGGCCTGATGTCCCTATGAATGAATGGTCATATCTATATGGGGATTTCACTGAAAGACCTCTTATGAAGGTCCTCAATGAAATTGTTGATAATTTTATGTCCAACATGGCTGCCATGGTGCCAGTCTTAGAGGTCTTGTTATTGCAACTCCTCCCAAAAATGTGGTCTTATTGACATCGTGCTTTCACTCGAAAACTTTTTACGATATTTTGTTGGTCCTAAATTGAAATGGTGTCCAGTCTGATGTACAGCATGACCAACATGGTGGCATCTTTAATGTTATCGTTAATGCTTTCAAACAGATGTTCATATCAACATAAGGTTTTCACTGAAAGACTTCATATGAAATCTAGATGATCTTAAATGAAAATGGTACTGATCAGATTTCCAAATTGCCCTTTATGGCAGCCAATCTGATTTCCAACTTGACCATTATGGCAGCCATCTTGAAAATCTTGTTATTGCAACTCTTAAACTGATAGCTATATTGACATGGGTTGTTCAGTTATTACTTTTTATGATATGAAAATGTTCCAGAAATAAAAATATTGCTGATCTGATCTCGAACATTGCTGTCATGGTGACCATCTTGAAAATATTATAATGGCTACTCCTCCTGCATTGATGGTCACACTAAGATGAGATTTTCACTAAAGCACTATTAACTATATGCTGTTGCCCCTTTTCCAAAATTGTACCAATCTGACCTCACAAAAGGGCCACAATGGGGGCTATCTTGAAAATGTTGTTATTACTGCTTCTTATTGTGTAATTGTATGAATATAGGGTTTTCATTGAATATTTATGATGCTTAGCTTGTCTAAAATGAAAATGGTACTCATCTAAACTCACAAAAGGCTTTAATTTGAGCACTGCAATGTATGAAAAATAGATAGGGAAGCTTATAAATACAAACAATAGAGGGACAAAACATTGTTTACAGGATTTAATCAAAATGTATATACATTATTATTTGAAAAATACTTTCAAGCCTGGATGAAAGATGACAAGAAAATGTTAATTTTCAAATATTTTATGTAATTTAGTTCATGTTTCATTCTACTATTGTCCAGTATCAATGGTTTGAAACTATATTGTGATGTGCTATCATCAGAGAAAATATTGTGATTTATTGATGCATTTTGGATATCCAGTAATACAAATGAATTGTGGCATGATTCTGTATTTAGTTGCTTTTAATACAATAAAGTAGTTGATAGCACTCTAACATTGATTTTAAGATCAAAGGTATTCACTTAAGTTCTTATCTGTAATGACTTGTGAGCATGGTAATTCATACAAGTATGACATTTTTTTTAACCTGCAAGAGACTTGTGTGCATTGGTGCTGTTGCCAGCATACTTTTAATTTGTATAGGGCCTCTTATTTTTTTCTATGATTGCATTTTTGAAACAAGTTAATTGTTTGTTAGATTTTACTCATGAAATTAAATTATCTGCTCCTAAACTAGGCAAGAACTATTTCCATGGCAGAAGTTAAGTCTCATGTTTAAATGCCCTATGGCAATCTCACACCTGTTGCAATGTACATAGACAGTCAATGAGCACAAATTTGTTATCACTCCTGAGAGTCCTCATTGTTGCTGCTCTTCCTGAATGTGTGGTCTGATCCTCATTGGAGTCTCATTAAAAGGCTTCTTATGATGTCTAGTTGGCCCTAATAAAAATGGTGCCAAGCTGACATCCAATTAGGCCATTATGGCAGCCACCATGAAAATATTGTTGTTGTTACTCTTGAACAAAAAGTGATATTGACATAGGTTTTTTTAACTAGAATTCTTGTAATCTCAGCTTCATCCTAAATGAAAATGGTGCCTCTCACATTCATTATAGCTGCCACAATGGGCATCTTGAGAATCTTGTTATTGGTAATCCTCCAGGATCAGCATGGAGTTTTCGCTGAAAGACTTATGATGACTAGTTAGTCCTCAATGAAAATGGTACTGCTCAAACATCCAATATGGCTACTACTGTGGCCATCTTGAAAATCTTATTACTATTTCTCCTGAATGGTCATATTGACATGGTATTTTACCAAAAGACTTCTTATGATGTTTGCTTGGTTGTAAAAGAAATGGTACCAATCTGACTTCCAATATAGCCATCACATGGCTATAATGAAAATCTTATTATTGCTTCTTCTCCTGGATGACTGGTCATATCAACATTGTGCTTTGACTAAAAGACTAAATATGATGTCTGGTTGGTCTTAAATGTGCCAGTATGATATCTAATGTGGCCACAATAACAGCCATCTTGAAAATCTTTTTATTGTTACTTCTTCAAAACAGATGGTCATATCAGCATAGCGTTTTCAGCAGACGACTTATCATAATGTCTAAATGGCTCTAAATTAAAATGGTGCTTATCTAACAAAAAATATGGCCACTGTGGTGGCCATCTTCAGAGTCTTGTTATTTCTTCCCCTCTTTAAAGGAAACTCATTTAAAAAATGGGGTTTCCATTGGAAGTGTTCTTGTGGTGTCTAGTTGGTCCAGTGTGAAAATGATGCAAACACCATAAATATGGCCCCTATGGTGGCCTTCAGAATATTGTAATCTCTACTCTTCGCTAATGGATGGCTATATCAATATGGGATTTTTATCAATATGGGATTTATACCAATATGGGATTTATATCAATATGGGATTTATATCAGTATGGGATTTATACCAATATGGGATTTATATCAATATGGGATTTATATCAATATGGGATTTATACCAATATGGGATTTATATCAATATGGGATTTATATCAATATGGGATTTATACCAATATGGGATTTATACCAATATGGGATTTATATTAATATGGGATTTATACCAATATGGGATTTATACCAATATGGGATTTATATCAATATGGGATTTATACCAATATGGGATTTATATCAATATGGGAGTTATACCAGTATGGGAGTTATACCAATATGGGATTTATATCAATATGGGATTTATACCAATATGGGATTTATATCAATATGGGATTTATACCAAGATACTTCTTATGATACCCTAAATGCAAATGGTGCCATTGATAGATCAATATGGCTGCCATGAAGTCAGTCTTGAAAACCTTCCTCTAGCTACTTCTCCTGAATGGATGGTCATATGAAATGGGTCATATGAATGGATGGTCATATGAATGGATGGTCATATGAAATGGGCCATATGAATGGATGGTCATATGAAATGGGCTTTTGACCAAAAGACTTTAATGATGTATGCTTGGTCCCAAGTGAAAATGGTGGCAATTTGACATCTGGTATATCTGCCACAGCAGCTAATTTGAAAATCTCATTATCACTGAAGAATACCCTGTATCATAGCATACATGCCAACCATTATGTTTTTTTCACTAAACTACGCCTTGATGGGTAAATGTATTCGGATTACACATTTTCAGTATATCCCCTTCCAAAAAATTAATAATTTGTTTTTTAATTTTTATTAACATCCCATTAATCCCACAGACCGTATTCTAGAAAAGATGGCTTCTGTGTAACTGCAACATAAGAGTACACTTGTCCTTAGACTTGCATGCACTCTCCCAACAATATTTTGTTTTATTTATAGCAGCTGTTCTATTTCCAAGAAACATGCTGGTTTCTAATTAAAAATTGTTGACCTCGGATTCTATTTATAGCAGCTGTATAGCTTAGTTAGGAGAGAACAGGCTGGTTTTCTAACTTTTAATCTTTGCTTGCAGAATCTTTGTTCTAATTCATATCTGGTACATAACCAGTCTGTAGGTGTTTGGCACTAAAAGTCAAGTCAGATTTATTCTAGTCGATGCATGTATTTCACAGATGGATTGGGGCCCCGAGTGGTCTAAAGCGCTCACCGTTACGGATCACTGCCATCTCACCTCTGTCTGTGTGAGTTTGAGTCTCAGGCTCGGCTAACATGGGTACGTGAGAAAGCCTGCCAGTAGCTTCTCGTGAGTTGGTGGTTCTTTCCGGGCTTTTCCAGGGTTCTTCCTCCACCAGTTATACTGGCCGCCATGTATAGCCTATCTTGTGCTGAAAAATGGCGTTAAACCATACAACAACAACAACAATTCACAGATGGATTAGGAAAAGACGAAAAACCGATTCGGAGATGAATACACAAATTACACAATACAGCGTTCCTTTCTAGGAGGGCTTCATGTCCCTTGCAGGCTGTGTGGAAAGGGTTTTAATATTGGTCATGGTGTTAAAACAAAGAAACCTTGAATGAGCCCATTTTACTAACTCCAATACTAAGGTAACTTCTTTTTTCACAGCAGAACTAAATTGTGGACATGAATTTTATAAATGCAGAGTTATTATGTACTGAGTTCTTAATAAGACCAGACTACCCCTAGTGGTAGAAGACTACATTGGTCCTTTGTTCAAACAGCTGTTTCCTGATTCCAAAATTGAAGAAAATATGCATGTGCAAGAACAAGATCATCTAATATTGTTAGGTGTTTAACAGAAGATACTTCACTTAAAATTGCAGAAACCATGAAAATTGGACCGTTTAGTATTGCAACAGACAGGAGTAGTGATTATGATGACAAAAAGTTGTACCCAGTCTGTGTAAGAGACTTGGACAACAAAAAGGGCAAAGTCACAGTGCTCTTCTTTCATTACCAGAATTAACAGCAGATTCCACGGGAGAAAACATTTGTTTATTTGCTTGACAATGCTTTGAATAAATATAAGTTGGCAGAACTGTATGGGGTTTTCAGCTGATACTACATCATTGATGACTGGATTTCATAAAGGAATTGCATTCTATATTCTGAAAAATGTCTCCACCATTGTACATATCAGGTTGTCTCTGTCATATGATGCACCATGCTGCAGGAAAAGCTGTTGATAAATTAGAAGGAGAACTCCTGAAGTATCAAGTTGGCACTCTACCTGACAATGTACTTCATGCAGACAGAGTTGATTTTTTTCATCTTATTTCCAACCTAAAAGACCCAATAACTGGAAGATATAAATTTCCTCTTCTTTGTCAGGTTATGAAAGGAATATTGGTTCTTTACCATTCTAATGCTGACTGTGAGAGATTGTTCAGTATTGTTAACAAAAAATTAAACTGAATTCAGATCCAGGCTTTGTAACTCAGCACTTAGTGCTCTACTGGTGTGCAAAACATTCATAGTCTCAGCTGGTACAAAGTGTTTTGAAATGCAGCATGGGAGTCTGTTACTTTTTAAAGCTCAAAGTGTTATATTTGAAAACTTTAAATAGTAATTGATGTTAAAAGTCCAGAGGGATAATTAAATCATTTTGTACATATGCTCATTGAATTTTTATCATGCTATATGTGGATTACTCTTTTTTTCTGCTTGGAATACTCTTTGTCCACTTGGATTACTCTTTTTGTCCACTTGGATTACACTATTTCCTCACCAGGGGTTGGCATGTATGTTATAGTTTCAACACTAAGCAGTTAACGGGGAAAAAAATAGTCTTATCTCAAATTTTGGCAAATTCTTTTCAACCTGTAGAGCATTAGTCCCTTTGAGGGACTATTGTTATAAGATGAAGTCGATGCTGATCTACAAGTGTTACTTTTAATGATTATTCATTAAGGGCTATTCCATTTAAACATACATGGTACCAAGGGAAGGCACTTTTTAAAAATATGTGCCAGGGTATTCAGATTACCCAAAGATTTCCGATGAAATTGACAAAATTCTAAATGGGTGACTATTCTGCATTCAAAGAGCATTCCCTGGGTCCCATGTATATTTTACTGCAACAGCCCTAAGTCTGAATGTGCTTGGTGTCAGAAGCTCTTACTATCCTATTTTGTCAATTTGTAACTTACCACAGATCAACCCACTTGGCACATGCAGACATTTCCAGAAGCCTCTATATTTTCTACAGGAACTATTGAAATGTAAAAACAATGTTTCTTTATTAAATATAAACCAAAAATTCATCTTGTGTTATTCTAGGTAGACCATGCAGACAATGGGACCTTAAAATGACTGAAATTCGCAATGGATGAATGTTTGTAATACACAAATGTAAAGAAAGATACATTCAGGATGATGTTATTGGAGGGGGTTCTTTGTTTAGAGCTGGTTTTCTCAGGTTTTCATGTATTTCTTCATACTAACGATGATGATTACAAACTTTCCAGTTTGTTCAATCAGATCAGTGATTCATATGCATGCTGACATTGATCAGAGCCTTTCATGCTGTTGTTGTGATAGGGATGAAATAATGTGCTCAATTAGTGTTTATTTTCATTTGTCTGCACTTTTCTTGGTGGGGGTACATAAGGCACTATTTCAAAGACTCAACCATCCATCAGATTCTAATCTAACTGCATCAAGTACATAAAATGGTCTAAATTACCTGTACCACCCAATTTTAATACATTTTTAAGTGCTTTGTAACACCTCTCCCATTCAAAGGACATATGTACTGGCATTATGAAAAGATATTTATTCTTGAGTGAGATTTTTTTATTTTTTGCAGAAAAAGTTTCTGAAAGAAGAGAGAACCAACAAGCTACTAATTGACAAAGTTCTTAGTAAGTGTGACCTTCTTAAAAAGTTCTTAGTAAGTGTGACCTTCTTAAATAGTTAAGTTTTGATAATCAGAAGTTTACTACCAGGTTCTCTGTACAGAGAGGTCGCTTTTATCAGGTGTTTGTTACATTGAAATGTTGTATGACTAAGCTTTCATTCTTATGCATGTCTGAAATAGCAATAAAATAAATCATAAATACACAATATTGCCATTATTAAACTTTCTCAAATTCAGGTAATTTAGCTTGTAGTTTTTCAACAGATTTAATCACAATTTGCTCGTTAATAAAACGTGTATTGAATGACTATTAATTTGAAAAGAATTTTTGAAACTTAAGTCTTGCAAAGGTGTAAATATTGTAAGCTTTCTGAAAATTATTAAACTTCAGGTGAGATGGTAATAGCAAAGTTCATTACACTGAGAGGCCACTTTAACACAAGTTTACCTCATCAAGATAGGGTTGTTTATTTATTAATTGGCAAATCCAGTTTATCCATGAGTAAAGAACTATGTAAAGATGTTTTTCTTTGCTTAGATACCAAGAATGATATATATATATATATATATATATATATATATATATATATATATATATATATATATATATATATATATATATATATATATATTAATTCATTCATCTAAGAGAAACTCTCTTGACAGTCCAAATAATTCTTGAAACAGAGTTACTGCCCCTGATTATCTTCACTGTGTATAGTGCATTAATTCATTCATCTAAGAGAAACTCTCTTGACAGTCTAAATAATTCTTGAAACAGAGTTACTGCCCCTGATTATCTTCACTGTGTATAGTGCATTGATGACAAATGCACAATCAATGAATGTAAACCATGGGCATGTTGTTGCTGTCCGTATAAAACAATTTGCACAATTTTTGAGCTATGGGCCTTTCCCTGGTCAACTCAATTGGGTTTAATAGAACTGACCCCAAACCCAGACCAAGAAGTTAAATGCTGTGCAGGGATGTAGTAAACACACTGTACTGACATACATTGAGACTACTGAAATATATAATAGCTTTCGTCACAAAGTCTCAAGTTCCAGCTTGAACCTCCTTTTATAAAAGGAATTGTACCTTTATCTTGTAATTTATCACTGCTGGCTGGGGATGTATGATATGCCCAGTCTACCCTCCTGCATGTTTTAAGAAGTGACTAATGGAGGTAACCTGTTTGTTCTAACTGCATCCCATGACTGTGGATGGGCTGATTCAATGTACACTGCATCCCATGTCTGTGGATGAGACGGTCCTGTGTACACTGCATCCCCATGTCAGTGGATGAGCAGACCCTGTGTACACTTCATCCGGTGTCTGGATGAGAGGATCCTGTGTACACTGCATCCCATGTCTGTGGATGAGAGGATCCTGTGTACACTGCATCCCATGTCTGTGGACGAGAGGATCCTGTGTACACTGCATCCCATGTCTGTGGATGAGAGGATCCTGTGTACACTGCATCCCATGTCTGTGGATGAGAGGATCCTGTGTACACTGCATCCCATGTCTGTGGATGAGAGGATCCTGTGTACACTGCATCCCATGTCTGTGGGTGAGAGGATCTTGTGTGTACTGCAATCCATGATAGGATCCTCTTTATACTGCAATCCATGACTGTAGATGGCAGGATCTTTTGTACACTGCATGCATCCCATGCCTGTAGATGAGAGGATCCTGTGTACACTGCATGCGTCCCATACCTTTAGGTAGATGGGAAGATCCTGTATACATTGCATGCATCCCATGTTTGTGGATGAGAGGATCCTGTGTACACTCCATCCCATGCCTGTAGATGAAAGGTTTCTGTATACACTGCATGCATCCCATGCCTATGGATGAGAGGATCATGTGTACATTGCATGCATCCCATGCCTGTAGATGAGAGAATCCTTTTTACACTGTATGCATCCCATGCCTGTAGATGAGAGGATGCTGTGTACACTGCTTGCATCCCATGTCTGCAGATGAGAGGATCCTGTGTACACTGCATCCCATGCATGTGGATGAAAGGATCCTGGCAGTCAAACAGAGGCTGGGATGTTGCCTTATAAGAGTGCAACACAATACTTCAGTCTCAGCATCAACCTAGATTGGCAGAATGGCCTGAACTGATCAGTCAGTTAGTCATGCCAAACTTTAGAGACTATGTTTAACATAACAACAGCTTTGGTTTCCATAGGTCTCCTGACACGTTAAGGTAACCATTTCAGAAAAGGAAACCCTGTGTTTTGGAACCTTACAAAGGAGATGGCCTTTGAGTAAGGATTCTACTTTACTCGTGTTTATTACCATGTGTAGCCCTGACATGAGAAACACAATAAATTGGTGTAAATTTCTGTCCTGTTATTTGTTTTCAAGGTGTGTGGGGAACATGGGTGATAAAAAAGTGTTCTTTCACTATGGAAAAACACAACAAACAAACAACCTATAGTAGCATCCCTGGAGTACAACAGGAGCAATTCCACCAGTAATTCAGATGAAGAAACTGTTCCTATTCAGAGCAATTGGCCATGATTTCT